>CAWUFW010003832.1:600000-1100000 GCA_963921515.1 Calotriton arnoldi
TTTTTCTTTTTCTTTTTCCTGACATGCCCTGCTTTTGCCCTCATTGAACCAGATTTTTGACAAATCAATTGAGAGTGCTCCATGTTGTAGACATACCGCCACAATAGGGCACAGCTCTGCAGGACAAGAGTCTACATCGCTGGTTTACCACCACCCATAGCACAGTGTGGCTACTTTAAGGAGATTGACAGTTGATGGCATTTGAGATGACAGATGCAAGATGTTTTACCTGAACACATCAAAAAATGAGACCTCGAATTTTATCTTTGTAAAATTCACACAGTTCTCCATAAGTGGGTACTTTGACTTCCCTCTACATGTATGTGGAGTGTTGTGACTTCTGAAAAATGAGAGAGTTACCCAGGTTAGACCAAAAGGGACCGGGTTGTATCACACTAGTGAAAATAAAAATTCCCTTCTGTGTCACAAAATACTCCTAATAGAATATCTCTATTAGTTTACACTGAACCAAAGGAATGCACTTAGTTATTAATTATCATCACACAATGTAATTCAATCGATTCTTTAACTTTATTAAACACATTATAGGCCCTATATTAGCCATAGCTTAGAAATACATTTATAAAAACATTTATAAAACCATTTATAAAACCATATAGACATAGGTCTGTTATCACAATTTATCAAAACACTTGCCAATTTACAAGACAAGATACATATTAATTTGACATTTCTACTTGAAGTACACCCAAATCTTTTCCTAAACTTCAAGTACAAGAAAACTCCTTGTCATAAAGTATTTTGTTACTCTCTTGCAATAGTTTACACCACTGCTAACACAACTACTCTACTTTTTATGCACTTTTTCATATGGTATAAGGTACTTCAGTATTATATAGTGCATACAAATCGTTAAAAACAATACATTATTTAATCCACATGTCGACGCGTTTCGGTGTGTCTTGAAATTCTTAAACACCTTCCTCAGGACTCATATTAAAAACATAGCTTTTTCCATAAAAACAGACCAAGTATCCTCTAATGTCTTCACAAGGGAATCGCAATAAAGTTGAAGGATTAGGATTTATTATTCCATCTACGCTCCTCAGTTGCTTCTGATTCACTGAAGATACTCCACAAGATCAGCATTCTATTAATTTCACGCAATCTTGGTGGGTCAACAATTCTTGTGACATTCCATATCCCATTTAATGATTAATCTTTATTAACAGCCCCTGTTTTGCTGCCAGGACTATTTGTTTGGGAACAGGTCGCAATATTTTCTAATGTTCTCGTTGTCCGGGTACAACCACCTTTTTTCAATTTGGGTCGGGTTAGTGTACCTTGCAACTTGGAACAGCGTTTCCACTTGCCGGGGGTTCTGATAATGTTGTGACTTCTGGCATGCGTTTAGTGCATGCAGTGTTTGTGTGTGAGCGCAACAGGCCTGAACCCTGCAGAAGCAAACAACTATCAGAAGTAGTTTTGTGCTCCTTGAATCTCTGACAGCAATCTACACAGTAAGAAGATATGACTGTGTCTAGAGTTGGGCCCATCATTCAATGGATCCACATCCAGTGCCTCTCTGTGGGCTCCGTCTTTGCCCTGCATCAGGAGTCATCTGGGAATTGTAAAGACTCCACTCTCGGCCTATATGCTTTTCCCTTGGAATAAACATTCATTTGGCAAAGTTGGTGCTAGCTTCCATCTGTAGCAGAGAACATGCAGGAAGATGTAACCATTGTTAATGAACATGGCATATCTTTTATCTGGCCCTGATGCCCTGCTGATGCCTACAAAACTGGAGGAACTCTGCTGGACCAGAAGAGGGAGTCATCTGAGACCATGATCAGGATTCTGGAAGTTACTATAATCCGGAAAGGCTGGGCACAAGCCTCAGACTTTGAAGGAATCCCTGAAGCTGCCATCTGTGTTGAATGAAGGAGAACTTCTAATTACCCTTGTGGAGAGGAGCTGGTCCTGCTCAAGAGACAGAGTAAGGGCCAGCAGATTGCAACTGGCTTGGATGTCACTTCAATGATATGGGGCACCCATGACGCCCGAGAATCTTGCAGTCCAGCTGGTCAGTATGAACCCAAAAATATCTGCTTTGGCAGTGGGGAAAGATCCTACTTGAGTAGTTCCAGGACTTTGAATGAGGCAGGTCTGCTCATTCTGATCTGCCTATATCTACCCGAAAAGCAATATTGCAGGCCTCTCTCTCTTACATCATAGGTCTTCAGATATTATGCAATAAGCTGAAGTTGATAACCTTGATTGTGCAATCAGCATCACTATACCCATTAAGATGCAAGAACTGTTGTTATTTGGTGATCCAAGACCCTTACTCTTAACTTCCACTTTCTTAATGGAAACCAGTAGGTTCTATTGGTTCTCTCAGAACCCTCCACGTGAAAAATGTACCCGGGCCTGCCATTCACATGATATGAACCCCTACAGTTTGGTATTTCGCTGGGGACTTATTGTGTGTGCTTGCACATACCGAGCACAAGTAGTCACATCTGATGAAACATTTGAATTTGGCAACCGGTTGGAGCTGTAATTGGTCTCTATCTGAACTGTGTTTACCAAATACCAAAGACTGTTCACCTCATTAACTGGGCATTGAACCATGGACACTCATACCTTTGGCACCCTAAAACCATTATTTTTCTCTGGGTGATAATCTCTGCTGCACTGGTTGAAACCCACTGATTTGTTCATTCTTGCGCCCAGGGCCACTGAGAAAGTAAGACAAAGTGCAGAAGTATTCCGGCGTGCATGGTGCAATCTGATATTCTACCTGGCACTTTGGTGTCATTTACTGGAAATTGTAAACAAAGCTGTAGGAAAATTATCGCCTGATAGCCTATGGTCTCTCAAGATAGCTGATAACTCTCCCGCTCCTGTAGAAAAACTTTGTGACCAGGCCCTTATATCTTCTCAATTGTGATACCTTATCACATATATGCTATTACACTGCCTAGTTCTCATGTTTTGCTTTGCTTTGTTTTTCACCTTCTTAACTGTCCTGTGTCCCCCCGCTTGCAACCACATTACTATTCTTTTTTAAAGCAAAGTTATGGCTGGATATTGGTTTTATTGTGTGAGATTGCCATCACATTGGTGCCTTACAACCCTACAGCCGTGTCCATGCATACACCTTGACTACTCAGTTTAGATCTCTTTGGAGAGGCATGAGCACCTCAGGAGTAAGTTGGGTATCAACTTTCATTGAGGTCACACTTGAGAGCCTGAGACACTAGTGGTAAAAGACAGTCTTCACACGTGGCTCCACACTAGTAATACCGAGGGCACCAGGACCCAGTCAAAATGCTTCACAGTTGTACTTTTGCAATTTACTGTAGAATTTAGGGAAACCAGAATTCATTCCACCATGCAGTGTAGTATCTTGTTGAATGAAAGTCAGGCTGAATAAATACACAGGAGCACCGGTGATTCATTTAAAGTTAGTAATGTTTTTCTGTGTAACACGCTTGTTTCAGCGGGCAGGGATACTGAGAAGTAAGATGGTGAAACAGCTCCTCATCCTCCTCAGGACACTTATTAATGCTAGAGTCCAACCAGAGTGGGGATGTTGGTTTGGGTCTATGAGATCATAATGCAGATATTGCTTGCTGAGATTCATATATTAGTCAGATATCTAATTAGCCTCCCCTCTCTATGCTGTCTGGAGCCCTACATTTTGTCTGTAAAAACACCATTTGGAGACACGTATGGCGCCAGGTGCTTAGACAGAGGAGTGTTGTTGTTAGTAGTAGTGAATAGCATATTTATAACAACTTATTATTTTGGCATACACATTTAGTTAATTGAGAAAGTGTTTTCAAACACAAGTACTATTAAAAGCCAGATCCTTTCTGCAGTAAAACAAGGGAATGGAAACAGAAAAAAAAAGAATGTTAAATGGTCATGTTTTTAGAAACAACACAAAAGAACCCCTGGGTCTATATAGTTGGAAGAGTACTACTGGGATGTCCCTTTTAAAGGACGGTTTCCCTCACCCACCCACTGGCGGCTCGTGAGATTTGAAAGTGGTGAGGCATAAACATTGTGCATGACTTTTATATAGTGAGCGACGTGAACAGGTTTAATGGACAAACCTGGGATCCAGGGTGGGCCCTCTCCCGAGAAAAAAAAGAAAAAAATTTGACAAATGGTATATTTCAAAGCAAATGAATGTAGCGATAAAGCAAGGCTTATAAAGCAGTGAGAAAGTATAGTCTTGAAATATTAAACACATTAAAAACTGCCCCATATCTTACTGCATTAATATGTTGAGCAGTTAATGTAATGTGTAAATTGTACAGCGTGACAACTTTTGCACTTTAAAATGTATGGTTACCCACTGTCTTGCACTGCATGCAGCATTAACTTAGGAGGAAAAAGAAATGCTCTAACCACCAGGCTTCGGGAAGCACCCACGGCTGCTGGCTGTAACCAGTCATATAGAAATATGTGCAGACAGGTTTTTAAGTGGGTTGAAAAAAGTAGGGGCTCTCTATAAAGGAACATGTCAAATACATTTCTGTGATTCCCATAGTGTGCCAACCGACCAGTATTTTGGTTTACTGGATTCTCTCTGAGATGTAATTGTATCCAGATAAATGACATAACAACTGATCTACACCCAAAACCTTTCACTACGATTGGCTTTGTCAATGGGTGTTATCTGTTTAAAATAAATGAGTAACAACAATGATTTGTTATAAATAATTAACATTGGAAATGTTTCAATCTGAAATAGTGAGTCTGTGAATTAAATAGCATTGAGGCCTGTGGAAGGAGTTTTGGCCTTCAGTTATGTGTGCTTTATGCTAGATATGTATCCTCTTTTTGTCTGCATATCTTGTCCATCTGCACATCTTCAACCACCTCTCTTTCCTCTTCAACATCCTCTTTTCACTCTTCCCTGAAATGCACTTCCTTGCATCTGTCAATTCACTGCCCCCAAGCATACAGTGCACTCCCCCAAATTTAAGCACTTTATTTTCTCTTACTTTTGCCTTGCAAATATTTTGACATCTGTGTACCCCTTTACACACACATCCACAGAATTTCTGTTGCAAATGGAATACATAAACATTGTTCTATGTGCTCTTGCAGAAAGGCCAACCCACTGACACGCACTTTGTTTGGCTTCAGCCTTAGCGTCTGCACACTCAATCAAAGCCCCTCATAAACACCTGGCATGGCTCAAGCCTCAAAGTATGCACAGAAAAAATACAGATAAACAACAACATTATAAAATAGCTAACCCTTGGGCAATGCAAGATTAAGTAAAGTATGAGAAATAAGAGAGGAACTAAATCACTGAAATGTATTGCCTCAAAGTTTTTAACATTCATTGTTTGCAAGTCAATCCATGTTTTTGGCATCCGTGTTAACTTAGGGGCATGAAGACTCGGGCAGTTTTAATGATACATATCAGAGAACTGTCCACTGTAAGCACATATTTCTCGCCTTGCTTGACTCGGATATTTGGATCAACTTTGCAAGGGAACAAGAACGAACCCTGATCGCGGTGGAACAAATGCTGCAGCTCCACTTCTAACGGGGCCAGCTACGTGCAGTCAGGGCCTGGGGTGTCACAGTGGGGTAGGTTAGCGTGATGAGGGGTCTCAGCACAATGTATTATTGTGAAGGGAGGTCGTTGTTACGCACTCTCCGTGTAGATCTGAAGTGATACAGAGCCACGCTTTGTACAATTAATTAGATGTATGCCATAACTACCTAACATATACACAGATCTTTGATCTGATTACGAAGCATTTACCATTTGAATCGGGGTACCCAGTTTAATAAACTTATCACCCACGGACAGGCGAGAGGCTGGGGCAACTCTGCTGGATTCGAACCGGCGGCTGCACACAGATCTCAGCAGCAAGTGTTTACTTCATTGACCACCAACCTGTGTGATCTTGGGCAAGTCCATCTTTCGCCCGTGCCACCAAGGTTTACTGATTTGCAACAGACAGATAGGCTTCAAAACTTGCTAGCCCCATGTTTAGGGGACAGAAGACGTTGCCTGCTTCCTACAGGAGTGCAGTGAACATGGCAGGCGGGCAGCAGGTGCCGCATTCACTGCGGAGGAAGGACAGACACGTGTCCCTTGCTGCATACTGCCGTCCCTGCTGTCACCAGTGGTGGTGCTCAGTCTGGGTTTGCTTGCGTGCATGAAGCAGCGTGTGATCGTGTGCACGGATCCCTGGTGCGGTGTCTGTCCTGTAAGGGCTGCCTTCACGAGCACAAGGCAGCGTCCGGTGTGCCAGCCGCTAGGCATGGAAATTACAGTGGTGCTCAGTTCCTGTGTGCTTGAGTGCATGAAGCAGCGTGTGATCGGGTGCACGGATGTCCTGGGAGTACTGCCTTTACGAGCTCCTGGCTGCGCCCGTTGTGCCAACTGGTGGGCATTGAAATTACAGTGGTGCTCAGCCCGTGTGTGCATGAGTGAAGTGGCCTGTGATCATGTGCACGGATCCCTGGTGCGGTGTCTGTCCTGGGAGGGCTGCCTTCACAAGCATGTGGCAGCGTCCAGTGTGCCAGCCGGTGGGCATGGAAATTACAGTGGTGCTCAGTCCGTGTGTGCTTGAGTGCATGAAGCGGCATGTGATCGTGTGCACGGATGTCCTGGGAGTGTTGCCTTCATGAGCACATGGCAGCGTCCGGTGTGCCAGCCGGTGGGCATGGAACTTTCAGTGGTGCTCAGCCGTGTGCGCGTGAGTGAAGCGACGTGTGATCCTGTGCAAGGGCCCTGTGAGGACAGTCTTCACATTATCGACCACATGGCAGTGTGTGCCGTGCCAGCCGGCGGGCACGGGAGCTTACAACGTGGCACGGTTGATGCTACACTGAAGACGTGTGTTTAAAGACGCTGTCCAGATAGTCCCCCTGTAGGTGAAGTGACCCCTTCTCCCACACTGCATGCTCTACCACCCACATCCGTCTAACCCTTCTCCTTTTCTCCTTCAGGACAGGGTATCTAAGCCGCTGTGCAAGGAACTGATATTAAATGTGTGTCCAGCTGGAAAATGATGCACTGTGCCTAGCTCTGTCTTTTCTCGCTCCAGAATCGCGAGGCGCTCTAATTTGTCTGAAAGGTGACATGCTGGCGCTATGCAATGGACTAATAAATAATAAACCACTCTCCAGCCAAAAACAATGCACTATGCACAACTGTGTCTTCTCCAAGAAAATGAGGCTCCCTGAAGTATCTTAAAAGCAAAATGCATGCGCTACACATATCCAAAAGTCAGCCCTGGTGAAATGTAAAATGCGTACATCTTTTTTTATGCAAATGATAGAGTGCGCCCTGATCTAACTACTCGCTGTCTCCAGAATCTCTAAGTGGTGTAAATGAGCTATATTAAGCTCCAATAAATAAAAATAAATAAACCTGTCTCTTTACGTTTAAAAATTAGCACGAGCCTGGCGCTGTCTTCCTCCAATCAGGGATTCAAACGCTATAAAGCGTATGGACGCATGGACGCAACATGTTGGCACTACACAAAATACAAATGAATAAATAAATACACAGATAACGAAAGAAATGTGTCTCTGCCTTGCAAGTAAGATCGCGTTACGTACCTAGATTTTCGTCAATGTTGCAGGTTTCTAAGCGCACTGAAGTGCCTGGAAGGTAGTGTGTTGGTGCTACGCAAAACACCAATAACTGCATTAATGTGTCTTTTGCTGGGTACGAATACAGCATGGCGTGTTTAGCTCCTTCTATCACTCTAGATTCTCAAAATATTCTGATGTGCCTTGAAGGCACCATGTTGACGGCTACATAAAGCATTTGCAATGCAATAGGTCTCGCATTTATGTGAATTTGAGCTATTGACATTGTAAATGACAATGCCTTTTTATGTTTTGGGTTTTAAAACATAAATAAAAGGCATGGTCATTTACAATACTAATAGCTTAAACTCTGCAAATGCGAGACCTATTGCATTGCAAATGCTTGTTATTGCAACCTGTCAGGGATGTGCGGTTGTCTCAGCCTGAGGAACTTCCCAAATGGCATATTCTCTCAAATATTTTCTGTCTGTGAGTCCCAAACACATCATTAGTTTTTTGGTGCAGGAATCGGCTTTGAGTCTGATTATGGCTCCTGATATAGGAGCTAGATGCTTTTCATCAGAACAGCGGAAGGCATAGAAATAGTCTTGTGCAGTGGTTTCCTGAAAAAAGTATATTTAATTTGCATGTGCCTTTATGTTGTGGGTTGTATAAAGAATACACCAGAGGGATTTGACATGCTTGTGAGCGGAGGATGACATGTCTAGGTATGGAGTTGTAGTAAAATATAGAATTCTATTTCCTAACTTTTTTTTAACATGTGTTTTCTTCTTAAGTCAAATGTAGCACTGAATTACCCATGTCTTGATTCCAGTTATGATGTATCTTAAGATAAATGCATGTCTCATCAGCATATGTAAGAAGGCCTATGCCAGATCTCTTGACAGGTGAGAAATTTGGAATAGATAAAAAATAAAAATAAATAAGAATACCACATACCCGAGTGAAACGCTGCAAGTCTCTTGTTTGTTACATTGCAAAGAAGTTGCAGATGTAAAAGGTGAATATTCACTAGTAAGTAAGGGCCAGTGCTACGTGCTTTATCTGATACAGCTCCCACTGCTCTAAGCATTATTACAGGATTGCAGAAGTTAAGATTGTTGAATGAAGCTAAGCATGAAGACATGACCACAACTTCCAGGAAGTCTGCTGAATCATCAATAAGGGCGGTCTCTGTTCTACACCATGGTATAAAATTTGACTGCAACTACATCCAGTTGATGATACTCCGATTCGGTTTTGGTCACAGGCTTGTTCAAAAAGTTTTGTGCACCCAACCATTGCATATCAATTTTTTGTTCAGATTCATTTTGTGTGTGCGCAAAAGACACTCCATGGGGTGAATGTGGCAGAACTGTGTGTCTGGTAGTACACCTACACTTGTAATTGAAACAAGAGAGTTAACATTAGTAGCAAATGCTATGGCTTGGTTCAGCCCATAAATAAAAGTTATGATTAATAATGAAGCTGAATTCTGACAAAGTGGTGGTAAAAGTACAGGACCAACATAGATCAACATTTATACATTTAGGGTCGATTCCGATCTCGGCCGGAAGCGCACCTAATAGTATTCGTCCGGAAAAATACAAGCCGAACGCTGTGTTTCCGACCGATTCGAACACTCGTCCGAACGAACAAGTACGATGCGCATAACAGCCCAGATTCCGAGCGAGCCGTACTTACCCATTTCAGCTCCTGTTCCCCGCCCGAGCTGGATTCGTAAACGCCGATTCGAGTCGCACGGAAGCAAATACACAGCACCTTCCGGCCGAACTAGTACGATGCGCCTTCTGTACGCGCCGAACCCGTCGCTACGTCCGGCACGTTTGAGCATCCGGGAGAGCCGTACATAAGCTCCGATTCGTGCCACAAGACGATCCACGGCTATGAGACGAACAAGCCAGCGACGAGTACGAGTCGAAGACACGAGAAACCCGAACGAGACGACCCAAGCATGAATCCCATCGCGCAGGTCCTACCAATACTCTACATCTATTACCGGGACCGGCACGGACGCGTACGGTGCAGACGGTAAGTCAAACACCAACAACACAAACAAACGACACGTACCCGAAATATGTCACACACACATAGGGATGCAGAAATGACGTACACTAGCAACAGCAGAACCATAGGGGCGGGATGGCCATCACCAATGCCATACACACCCATAGGGGGATGGATGCCTACCACTACCACCACCCCTACTCAGGGGGGCCTGGATGCCTGCCACTACCACCACCCCTACTCAGGGGGGAGCTGGATGCCTGTCACTACTACCATCCCCACTCATAGCGGGATGGATGCCTGTCACTACTGCCATCCCCACTCATAGGGGGATGGATGCCTGCCACTACCACCACCCCTACTCAGGGGGCCTGGATGCCTGTGACTACTACCATCCCCACTTATAGGGGGATGGATGCCTACCACTAACACCACCCCTACTCATGGGGGCTGGATGCCTGCCACTACCACCACCCCTACTCAGGGGGCCCTGGATGCCTGTCACTACTACCATCCCCACTCATAGGGGATGGATGCCTACCACTACCACCACCCCTACTCATGGGGGCTGGATGCCTGCCACTACCACCACCCCTACTCAGGGGGCTGGATGCCTGTCACTACTACCATCCCCACTCATAGGGGGATGGATGCCTACCACTAACACCACCCCCACTCATAGGGGGATGGATGCCTACCACTACCACCACCCCTACTCATGGGGGCTGGATGCCTGCCACTACCACCACCCCTACTCAGGGGAGGCTGGATGCCTGTCACTACTACCCTCCCCACTCATAGGGGGATGGATGCCTACCACTACCACCACCCCTACTCAGGGGGGCCTGGATGCCTGTCACTACTACCATCCCCACTCATAGGGGGATGGATGCCTACCACTACCACCACCCCTACTCATGGGGGGCTGGATGCCTGCCACTACCACCACCCCTACTCATGGGGGGGCTGGATACCTGACACTACCACCACCCCTACTCAGGGGGGGCTGGATGCCTGTCACAACTACCATCCCCACTCATAGGGGATGGATGCCTACCACTACCACCACCCCTACTCAGGGGGCCTGGATGCCTGTCACTACTACCATCCCCACTCATAGGGGGATGGATGCCTACCACTACCACCACCCCTACTCAGGGGGCCTGGATGCCTGTCACTACTACCATCCCCACTCATAGCGGGATGGATGCCTGTCACTACTGCCATCCCCACTCATAGGGGGATGGATGCCTACCACTACCACCACCCCTACTCAGGGGGGCATGGATGCCTGTCACTACTACCATCCCCACTCATAGGGGGATGGATGCCTACCACTACCACCACCCCTACTCAGGGGGCCTGGATGCCTGTCACTACTACCATCCCCACTCATAGGGGGATGGATGCCTGTCACTACTACCATCCCCACTCATAGGGGGATGGATGCCTACCACTACCACCACCCCTACTCAGGGGGCCTGGATGCCTGTCACTACTACCATCCCCATTCATAGGGGGATGGATGCCTACCACCACCCCTACTCAGGGGGCATGGATGCCTGTCACTACTACCATCCCCACTCATAGGGGATGGATGCCTGTCACTACTACCATCCCCACTCATAGGGGGATGGATGCCTACCACTACCACCACCCCTACTCAGGGGGCCTGGATGCCTTTCACTACTACCATCCCCACTCATAGGGGGATGGATGCCTACCACTACCACCACCCCTACTCATGGGGGCTGGATGCCTGCCACTACCACCACCCCTACTCATGGGGGCCTGGATGCCTGTCACTACTACCATCCCCACTCATAGGGGGATGGATGCCTACCACTAACACCACCCCTACTCATGGGGGCTGGATGCCTGCCACTACCACCACCCCTACTCAGGGGGCCTGGATGCCTGTCACTACTACCATCCCCACTCATAGGGGGGATGGATGCCTACCACTACCACCACCCCTACTCAGAGGGGCCTGGATGCCTGTCACTACTACCATCCCCACTCATAGGGGGATGGATGCCTACCACTACCACCACCCCTACTCAGGGGGGCCTGGATGCCTGTCACTACTACCATCCCCACTCTTAGGGGGATGGATGCCTGTCACTACTACCATCCCCACTCATAGGGGGGTGGATGCCTACCACTACCACCACCCCTACTCAGGGGGGCCTGGATGCCTGTCACTACTACCATCCCCACTCATAGGGGGATGGATGCCTGTCACTACTACCATCCCCACTCATAGGGGGATGGATGCCTACCACTACCACCACCCCTACTCAGGGGGCCTGGATGCCTGTCACTACTACCATCCCCACTCATAGGGGATGGATGCCTACCACTACCACCACCCCTACTCATGGGGGGCTGGATTCCTGCCATTACCACCACCCCTACTCATGGGGGCCTGGATGCCTGTCACTACTACCATCCCCACTCATAGGGGGATGGATGCCTACCACCCACACAACCCCTACTCATAGGACGGGTAATGCATGACACAACCAGCATACTCAAACATAAGGAATGTCTGAAAATTACATCCCCCCCAACACCATGACAAGCGTGTGTAGTCTGTGTCAAATGCCTACAACACTGAACATGACATTGAACATACAATGTGACCCCCTATCACATGTGTCACACATAAATGTGTGTGGCCTCCACAATGCAAGCCGACCATGACCACTGTGGCAATGGGGTCGAACACCCCATCATCACAGTGACCAAAAGGTAAGTGTGGGTTCCATAGCTGAAGCACATTTTGAACATTGTGACAATGGGGCCTAAACCCCCATCATCACAGTGACCAAAAGGTAAGTGTGGGTTCCATAGCTGAAGCACATTTTGAACAGTGTGGCAATGGGGCCTAAACCCCCATCATCACAGTGACCAAAAGGTAAGTGTGGGGTCCATAGCTGAAGCACATTTTGAACATTGTGTCAATGGGGCCTAAAGCCCCATCACCACAGTGACCAAAATGTAAGTGTAGTCATGGTAAAAGCTGCAAATGCCAAACTGCATGGATTATTCCCGGTCACACAACAACAAACACATCAGTGGCATAGTAGTGCTTGTGTCCCATAGCAACATAGATTGGGTGAGGCAAACAGTGCAGTGCCAATGAAACATCGCTTTGGCCATGTGCAGACAAACATCACCCATGGGGGCTCACATTGTCAACATTCACAAATAACACAATGACAGAAGTGACCATCATAATGCAAATCCACATATCTGCACCAATGGACACACAAATGTAGATATCCTGTGGAGACTGTAGATGTCAGTTGAACAAATACCATACCATGGCAGCAATGGGACATACAAACCATGATCATTGTGCTGACTGATGACCTAGGAGTCCCAGGGACAGCAGGGGAAAGCCACCAAACAACACAGCCAATGGCACACTAAAGATATGCCAATGCAGTGGTGCAAATGCACAAACACAAACAGGCAGACTCACACTGCATATCAAACACAACAGGTAAGGGGGGTGGTGTGCCAGTGTCCCCAGGCAAACACACAACACGAGGAGGCCTGAATCCCTATTACACAGATGTCAACACAGTGCCACACAAAAGTAACTCATGGATCGGATTCCCCTATGTGGGCAATCAGGCATTGTTAGACGAGGGAGCCCAAATTATAAATGTCACACAAGCTTGTAGGAACAGCAACTAACACAGCAAGAGACAGACCCACCACAGCACTACCCCCAGGGACCCCACATTGTGGTGACACTGGCTTGCATGATAATCCCACTGTGATGACAAAGGTAGATGTCGTACACACTGTGAACCACAGTCATGTGTCCTGAGCAACTAACTACCATCACACCTACACAAGCACAAATAAAACAGCACGGCCTGTCAGCCAAGGCCAACATGGAGGTAGGGGTCTAGCCATGCAACAACTCTCATTTGCACACACTCAACACCACACACCTTGATCTCCACCATTGTGCAGCAGTGAAACTCACATGGACTGGTGACATTGCACATGCACCCATGACAATCCCAGGGGTGGTGGGGGGAACTAAGGTGGAGATACCCATCACACATGGCCAGTCAACAAGACTTGTGAATGTCTCACACACTGCACAGTACGCTGTACATGGGCATGACGTCAAATCCACACCAACCAATGGGATCCCGGACACAGTCACACACCAATGAAGAAGGCAAGCTCACCCACAAACAACACACATAGACAACTTCCAACATTGCAGCTCTGACCCTGAGGAGTGGCAGCAGTCACACACACAACGTGTCACAATCACTGGAAGCTAACACAAACTGTAAATGACATGACTTGTGTAACCAACAAGTGCCAAGGGGAATCCTGACTGTGTCTCATCTGCGTTTGCCCACAAACTCAGCCCTGACAGCAAACACACCTATGGATGACACCCTGATCACCAGTAATGTGCCATGCACCCATATCACAGAGCATCCAGGGAGAAGATTTGGGGGGAACATTGCTCAACTCAGCAAGCATCACAAACAGGAACATCACTAGGGCCCCCAGCCTGCGTAGCAAAATGGAAGTGAACACACACAGACATGCTCACACAACACACACTTTGGGCTCAGGCAATGTCACGGAATTACACACTGCCATGAGGGGACTCCACTCCTGTGTAAGAAAAGCTGTGCCATACGTTGTCTCTGCAGGGCGCTATCATGTCAGCAGAACACTTGGTCACTCAGTCAACAATTAGCACAAAATGAAGGCTCACGTCACATCAGCCTGGTCATGGCATTGTCACCCAAATCATCTGCACCGATCAAATACACATGTATAGCAAGTTGCACTGATACCACAAATGAGTCCTTCCCCATTGATGCCCAAACATGCATGTCCAGTGGAGATGGTCACACGGTCAGGGAAATAGACCAATTGAACAATGGCAAGCACATCTGATGTGCAGGGGTGTAAGCCACAGATGTGATATTGAAAAAACAGGTAGGGAATCCCATTTGCAAATATGGAAAACATGACACCCTCATATTGCTGCAAAGGATGACATGGCTACACACCAGGATAGGACACATTCCCCCTGGACCACATGGGGTCCTGCACAGTAACACTTCATTTACCTGACATCAAAAATCAACATCACTGCAGCAAGGGCATGGTTAGCATCATCAACATCATGTACATCTGAAGCAAAACCACTAGAGAACTGAAAGTAGCTTTATTCAGCATATGTTATTTGGAAAATTAAAGTCCAGAAAAACACAAAGGCCAATGGCCAGTCCATGAATAAAGTCCAAACAGGGTGACAGTGGCAGATGTCACCCTTGCTTGCCTGCACTGCTAGGGACCAGGGACATTCCCTCGGAGGGGCATACGGGGGGCAGGCCAGGCACCGCAGGGACAGGATCAGGGCTCACCAGAAGGAGGCAGGGAAGGGGTGGCTGGTGCTGGAGAGTCACTGACAACTGCAGTGGAGGTGTCTGACATGGTGTGTGCCGGCACAACTGGGGGCATGAGTCAGATGGTGTGGGTGCCGGCACAACTCCAGTGGGCTGGCCAGATGGAGAGGACAGGTTCCCCACTGCAGTGCCCAAGTCAGACGGGGTGGTAGTGGACTCCACTGCAGTGCCCATCTCCAGGGGAGTAGAATGGGGTTCAGGTAAGGTGGGCAGGACAGAGGGGAGGACACGGTCTCCACACCAGTGGCACTAACATGTGCAGCGGGGGTGTGGTGCTGGAAGAGCAAGTGGTAGGTGGAGAAGGCCGGATCATTTTGGGGATGGTGTATCTGTGGGTGGGGGAACCTGGGGCAGGGTGTGGTGGGGGAACCTGTGTTGTGGGGGCCTGAGGGATGGAGGAAGGAGACTGTGTGGTTGACTTGCAGGGCGGTGGCGGGGTCTTGCTCTTCCGGGACCGGGGGACTTGCGGGTGGGGGCCCCCGTCTGTCTGCGCCTGGGGGAAGGTGTCCGGGGCGAGGGGCACTCCCTCTGTGTGGGTGGACTTCCTCTTCCCCCTGTATGCTGGATCAGCGGGATCGGAGGGGAAGAGGCCGAGGTCACAGAGGAAGAGCTGCTGTGTAGGTGGGGTTGCAGGTGAGGCAAGGGAAGGGGTCTTGGAGGGAGAGGATTTGGAGGACTGCGGAGTGACTGTGGATGCCTGTGTGTGTGTCTGTTCCCCATCCCCTGTGGGTGTGGTATCAGTCCCCTGAGGATGCTTGTGTGCACGTCTTGCCTTTGTTTTGGGTGTTTCTGTGCTGCTCGTGTCTGTGTGTTTGGGTGATCGTGCAGGTGTGCATGTGCTTGGGACAGGTAGGGTGCCAGGAAGTGTGGATGGGGCAGAGATAGGAGGGGTGAGGGACTGTTGGAGGAGGGACACTGCTGCCGTCAGGGAGGAGTCCATGGACTTATTGCTCCTCTGTAGGGCAGACATACCCGTCGAGATGCCCTCCATGAACGACACCAGCTGTGTCAACAGAGTGGTGTGTGCATGGAGGACACTCAGCATTGCTGTCTGCCCTACATGGAGCTGGCGAAGTAGGTACACAGACTCCTCACTCAGGGCAGCAGGGGACACAGGGGCAGGGGGTGCGGTGCCTGGCACGAAGGAGACACGCTCCCGAACACGGGAGCCTCCACGGACCTCTGGAATGGGAGCCAATGGGAGGGTGGTGGGGGTGGTGGTGGCGGGGCCAGACATACTAGCTGGGGTGTGGTGGCTGCTGACACCCGCCTCCACAAGGGAGTCATCCTCCGAGCTGCTGTGGTCCTCAGCTGAGGTGGATGGTGCTGAGGACTCCTCGGTGTGGCTCCCCTCAACCTCCGTGCCACTGGGTCCCTCTGACCACTCATCGGCTGCTGACCCAGTCTGGCTCTGCAGCTCATCCTGGTCCGTGGAGCTGTCCCCTCCTGTGGCCGTGGATGTATCTGCAAACAATTAGGGAAACAGACAAACATCAGTCACCTGCACTGACCGCACACACCACAGTAAGTACAGCACATTACAGAGCAAGCCCTGGCATCCTTAGTTGAACATTGCCAAAAGTCCTCACACAGATTAGGAGAAGCCAATTGTCAGTCTGATGGTCAACCATGGAACTCACACCCCTCCTGCCCTTGCACCCATCTGTCTGGTGCCTGTCTGATGGTAATACACCAGTGTGGACACATGCACCACGTATACAGTTGTTGGACATTGCAGAGAACACGGTGAAGTATGTGAACATGCACACATCACATCTCTTGCCACTGAGTCAGTACAGGTGTCCGGATAAAGGGATGGCCAGAGTCTAATTAGAAATGCATGTGATGCATACCAGCACCAGACACCATGATGCACCCATGTCCGGATAGTCAATGCCACAATGGGGTGCATGTTGCACATGTCACTCCCCTGCAGGATCACTCTTAGGAAGTTTAATGCCATGGCACAGGCATGCCTGCAAAGTCATACATCACTGTCTCCAGTCACATGGGCATGGCAGCCAGCCAACAACAGTCTGCACTGTGTCACAATCCTAGGACATGGGGAATGCAAGTTATGTAGCTGACAAGTGCACATGTCCATCCCCCACAAACCACATCATCTGAACTCTTATTTGTCCATGTCATACCAATTGGACATATGGGAGACATCTCTCTGAACCTGAGCACCTCACAGTCTGCTGTGAATGAAAAACAGCTGCTTGAAATTCACAGTCGCATACACCTGTGTGCACAGTCAAGTGATCAAGCACCTATAAGTCACAGAAGTATCGTCTCTCATGGTCACATCTCAGATGGCATGCTGAGCCCTAACCGATAAACATCCCAGTAGTCCTGACAACGAAGCCACAGCACAATGACACAGAGGCAGACACCTGAGGGAACATTTCACTGATCACAACATGTCAGCTGATACACAGGAGTGGGAGTACAGAGTGAATTGTATGCCCTGGAGTAGGCATGACTGTCCTGCTCCACCTGAAAGAGGGATGAGCCCTGGACAGTAGGCAGGTGGCTAAGCATGTGTGACACACTTGATATACATACTCCTGAGGCCCAAACATTGTTCCCACCCGCAGCATGGGGGTGTGCCAAATACCCCAGGGACATGTGGTGATTCAGATCAGCAAGTGGACCACATATCAAAGTTACACCCAGATTACATGTCAGGACTTAGGCATTGTGTGAGCAATTGACCCACCCATGAAGCACACCACAAAGTCACGGGAACAAATGCTGTCCCCCACCTTGAGCAAAGCAAAATGCAAGGACACAGTACCCAAGTGACACAATTTCCTGACCGTAAGGACCACACCTGCGTATCAGATGAGGAGTGGGCATGTCACAATTGAGGGACATGGGTCCTGGACCACAAGACTGATGTACTGTGGAAGTTTAACCAGGCCAGAGGAGGGCACATAGCATGTCAGACAAAGTTCACAGTGCAGTCATGGACTCACCCCCTCCTTGCTGCTGTCTGGCCTTCAGCTGCCCATCCAGGTCAGGGAAGACCACCGCCAGGATCCGGAGCATGTGGGGGGTCAGGGTCTGGTGTCCGCCCCTCCTGCGAGGAGGCGACACCTTCAGCTGGACCCTTGCGATCCTCCGGGTCCAGCCACGAAGGTCCTGCCACCTCTTCTGGCAGTTGCGGATCCGGCGCTTGTAGACCCCCACGGATCTTACTGCCCGGGCGATGGTCAGCCAGATTTCCTGCTTATGGTGGGCATCAACCTGTGAGGATGACAAAGTGAAAAGGCCATTACTACACATGCAACATATCCGTGCATGACACAGTTGGATATACATGTCTCAATCACAGGGGCATATGATGTACAAAGGCAGTGCAACGATGGCTATGAACAGTTTGCCAGCAGTTACTACATGGTATCATTGCATGGGAAGTAAACCTTGTTGGAATGCACTGTTACTGCACTGTACCTGTTCAGTGCATGTGACTACACACTTTGGGGGGTGAGAACAACTCAGTGAGCATGCTAGCCAGTGGTGTGCACACTGGAAGTCTTGCTAGTCAGACAACATGCACAATTAGTAAGGCAGTGGACAGCACACTCACCTGCTCCCCTGGTGTCCCATACAGCTTGCTGTACTGTGGAAGGAGGCTGTCCAGCAGGGCCTGGTTCTCCTCAAGGCTGAAGGCTGGGGCTCTCTCCACAGTACGTGCCATTGCAGTAGCCAGAGGATGCAGAGACAGCAGCAGTGTTGGTGGCAGATGTCGTCCTGGAGCATGTAGTGCAGGCAAGTGAGCCCTCAGGGGAACAGCCAGCATTATATGTGTGCTGCAGAGGCAGATACTGTCCCATGTGTCAAAGTGATAGGTCCAAGTCGTTTGCATCTTCTGAATCTGGCCAATCCATGGAATTGCACCACTAATACACGCCCACAGCATCCTTCAAAAGTTCAACTTCATGACACCCATGAATTTGCAACATTGTTGTGGCTGGCCAACTGAATTCACTGCATCAGACTCGTTGAAGCTTCGAAAACGCGTCCGTTGCCATGCCAGGCCCCAGCCAATGCGTGCGCACCGATCGGTCCATTGCTGTACAACGCGTATTCCGGGATACAACGCGTACCCGCTCACAACAGATGCAATGGGCCGTGCGGGCACACCGATCGGTCCATTGCTGTACAACGCGTCCCTGTACAGGTCACTCGCATATGTCACCATACTTGTCACTGGTGAACGTATGCCAGCCACATATACTTGCCAGGGACTCAGGGGCACACCTACAACACCACACCCAGTCCACACTGTATCCTAAGGCATGTAAGGCTGCATTTCCTTTTCTGTGAATGGGGGTAAACATGTGGTTTTTGGGGTGGCACTTGGGGGCAGCCACTCCCAGGCTGTGCACGTGTTCATGGGGACAGGATCCTTTGTGTGTTGTGCACATGACCACTGTGATGTGCAAGTGTTCATTTCGGAGCATGTGGCATGGTCACATTTTCAGGTTGTGTATGTGTATGACATGTCACATACCCCCAGAGTCCCATGTGGGAAGGCATGTACGTCACAGGGTGACCCATTTCCACAATAGTGATGGACCTCCACAGTCTGTGTGCATGTTGTGTTTCCGATGTCTCTGATTCCATGTGCACAATGGGAGACAGTCTCCACATCAACGTTGTTTGTGCATGGACTTTGATGTTGTGCGTGTGTGTGTCACAGACGTCCATGTCTATCCTGCGGAGGCAACAAGGGCCACTACCTGTGGGAGTCATGTTTGTTTTTCTGACGTGTACATGATACGCCATGTCATGCCAGTGTCCATGTGGCAAGACAGGGTCACTGGGAATCTACCTGTCAATGAGCTGTGATGCCTGTGGCGCATCTGTCCAGACATGTCACTGTGGTGTGTGTGTGGAACGTGACAGCAGTAAATGGGTACTGTGACACAGCCTAATGGTTTCCCATAGCACAACCTGGAACCTGTTGTCAACACATGTTGAACTGAGATGTTAGATGATGTCCATGTAGGTGCCATATATGTCCATACAGAACGGCACACACATCAAGCACTTGTGTCTCGTAATGATGTATCATGTGAAATTGAGTATGGTGAATGGCACATATGTGGGGTGACTGACAATCTTTCTTTCTTCACCTATGCACTGCAGGGCACCAGCTGTCCATAGACCATTCCCTGACCTGGCAACGATGGTGGAACGTGACAGCATCCGACGGTACCGCTTCACCAGGCAGCTGATTGAGGATTTGGCAGTGCGCTTGGCCCCACATTTGCAACCTGGCCGGCCGTACCCTACAGCGCTGACCCCCAAGGTGAAGGTGATGGCAGCCCTACACTTCTTTGCCACCGGTACCTTTCAACACACTGTTGCGACTGCTGGTGGGATGTCACAGACTATGTTCAGCCGTGTGCTACGCGATGTTTTGGAGGCAATGTTGAGATGCCTGAACCAGTACATCTATTTCCCTACACGTCATCAACTCACTGACATCAAGAGTGACTTCTATGCCCTGGGAGGATGCCACATGTCATTGGCTCCATTGATGGGACACATGTGGCTTTGGTACCACCACAGGCACATGAGCAGGCATACAGGAACAGGAAACATTATCATTCGATCAATGCTCTGGTGGTATGTCTTGCAGATATGAGCATCTCACATGTGTGTGCCCGTTTCCCTGGTTTGGCACACGATGCCTATGTGATGAGGAGTAGTCGCATCCCGAGGATGATGTCACAGATGCAGAACCAGCGTGCCTGGCTTGTCGGGTGTGTACTGACTTTGTACCATTGTGTGTGTTCTGCTATGTTGTATTCCGCCCTCTTTTCCAACTCAGCTAATGTGCAATTGTCTGTCTGTAGGTGACTCCGGATACCCCAACATGCCGTGGTTGCTGACACCCCTCAGGAACCCTGTGACACCAGCCCAGATGCGCTACAATGAGGCACATGGTCGGACCAGGAGAGTGATCCAGCACACATTTGGTCTCCTGAAGAGCCGCTTTTGCTGCCTAGACAAGACAGGAGGGGCCCTCCCATATTCCCCAGCAAAGGTGTGCAAGATTGTCATCGTCTGCTGCATGCTACACAACCTGGCAGTGCGGAAGGAGTTGCCTCTCATCCTGGATGACGATGACCAACATCCGCCACCTGTGGAGGATCCTGGCCTGGGCCACGATGCCAGTGATGATGATGATGATAGTGATGTCCGCACACAGCTCATCACCAACTTCTTCAGCTGAATGTGAGTATCCAGAGATGTCATGTCAATGATGTGTGTTTGCGTGATATGTGTTGGTGGTGCTCTGGTGCTGTTTGAGTGTGGCCATGTGCTACTTGACTGGAAGCGTGCAGCGATGTGTCCTTACAGGTAGTCTGTACTCCCTAACAGTGTTGACATGCTAACTTGGTTTTCTGTGAGTATCTTGTGACATGTATTGGCCATGAGTATTGCAGTTCTATCCTGTTCTTCCGTGCTTTTGACTGTGTGTCATGTCTGTCCTTCACAGGGTACTTTCAGAGTTGTTTGGTGAACTGTGATCCCCGACACCATGATTCAACTTCCAGGGTGGAAGCAGTCGTTTCCCTACAGGTGATGTGCCACACACCCCTGGACTTTATTTCTTCTACACTTGTTGACTGTGTGGCCACTGCCACGTAGGATTACCTTGCATCTGTAGTGGAAACAACATGTTGCAAATGTGTAATAAACCTGTGCTTCACTTTGGGTTGTGCGTTGTCTGTGGTCACACATCTGACTGACATGTGCTTACTGCACCTGTGGGCTAGTTAACACAGACTCTGAATAGGTGTGGTGTCTGTGCATTCCACTGTATTTCCTGGCAACATCAGTGTAGGCGATGAGTCTGATGGCCCTGGTGTGTATGTGTTGTGTAGCCCTAGTGGTGTGTCTCTCTCATATGTGTCACGTCGCCATGACTCACATGACGGTGTTGAACTTGCTGTAGCAGTTAGCATGCACAGTGTCATTTAGCAGATCACCATCTACATGACGAAAACCACGTTGGAATCACAACAGAGGCAAGTATGGTGTATTAGTGAATTTATTTACAAACATGTGTGAGGATAGTGCACAAGATGGTGGGTGCTGTACATTGGGATTGGAATCCAAAGTTCCCAGATGAGTTGGAAGGCTTGGTAGCAGAAATGTCCTGAGTAAAGTCCACAGTCATCTGATACATTGGGCCAACTTAAGCTCCCCATGTCATGTGGGAGAGTTGTGTTGCATTCGACAGGGTAAACAGTTTGCACACAAAGGAGAATTTCCAGAACAGGTGTTGGGTTCCTGGGGGATGTACATGGCCATCGGCCTCTCAGTTTTCCTTCCTCGGACGACCTCTCTTCTTCCGGGGGGGACCCTCACGTGCAGGCTGCTGCGGTGCAGAGGACTCTCCGCCAGAGTCCTCCTCCCTCCCTGTGGCAGTTGCAGTTGTTGCAGCACCAGATGTTGTGGGCACACAGGGAGGTGTGGCCATATTGGTGCTAATCTGGCGGAGGCATGTCAATATGTCCCTATGCACCGCTGTCAGTTCTTCCAATGTGTCCCACTTGGACTCCATGCCAGACGTGTGTCTCCACACGGGACATGTGTGTCTCCACACGGGACATGTGTGAGTCCAAGCGGGCATGATGGGCAGCCTGCTGCTGTTGAATGTCCTTCAGGATCCCCACTACCTGGCTGACCTCTCCGGTGCTATTCTGGTACGCCTCAGCAATGCGTGCCAGTTGTGGGTCATCATGCAGTCCAGGCCCTCTGCAAACAGCGACCTAGGTCTACCACCCCTCCCACCACCCCTGGCGACACGTGCGGGACCTGTGGTGGCACGCACAGGTGACCGTAGGCCCACTTGGGGGTTGTTACTGGGCTCGTTGTCCGTTGCTCCACGTTGGGCCGGGGTCCCTGTGCTGTTGTCATCGGTGGTCCTTGGTCTGTCCGTGTTGGCAGGGGTGGTCTGTGTGTTGGCAGTTGTTGGAGGGGTGGGTGCAGGGGGTGCAGATGTTGGTCCTGCTGGTGCTGCATGAGGACTCGCACCGGAGGGGCCAGGTAGGTCTTCGCCATCCGAGGAGTGCAGAGGCTGTTCCACACCAGTGAGCTCAGTGTCCCCCGGAGCCTGGGACAGGGACTCCTCCTCGTCTGCTGCTGTGTCCCCATCATCACCTGTTTTTGGAAGAGACACACAATGTATGTTCGGTTTCTACGGGCATCAATGGTTCACATACCTGACAGTTGTGACTGTACCTCTGGATGCGGGCCTGTACATTGCATTGTCCTAAGTTGTCACAGTCAGAGGTTGATATTGGTGTAGCACATTGTCCTGCCAACCTGAAGCTTTTCTATGTGAATGTTGAGGTGTGTGCATGGCCAGCATTGGTGGTATTTGGTGGACATCCGGCCCTCCTTCTCCACCCAGCCCAGTTATCCCACCATGGAACGTGCTTCCATTGAAGGGAGTGCAAGTTGGCTTTCAGGATGTCTTGGTGCACAGTTCCCAGCATGGGCTTGTGCTCCCCACAGCAGTACCCAGTGTCAGCCATCTTGTCAGTTGTTTTCCACTCCCTGTGATGTGAGCATGGTTCAGAGTGGTGTTGATCGGCCAATTGTGAGGGTGACCAATATCTGTGACTACAACTCCCATCATGCTATGGCCTACACCCCCCTTCCCAGCATGCCCATACTTCCTTCCTTTTGACTCTCCTTCCCTGTGGGGTAGTGTGCCTGTGCTGACAGGATGGCTGACAGTGTCGTCCTGGCGTTTGTTTGGCTACAAGTCCCAAGAGTGTCCCTGTGCTTCACACAGCATTACCCAGTGTGGTTGTTCTTTGTGGGATATTTAATTAGAGTGTGAGGCAATGCATTCTCCCAGGTGAGTTGTGTGGAGTTTGTGTTAAGGGGGTGTGTGAGAAAAGCTGCTGGTGACTATGGTCAGAGCTGTCAGTCCTCCTTCCCACCCAGCCAGATATCCCACCATGGAACGTGCTTCCATTGCAGGGAGTGCAAGTTGGCTTTCAGGATGTCAGTCAGTGGTGTCCTGCTGTTGGTTGGTGCACAGTTCCCAGCAGGGCCTTGTGCTCCCCACAGCAGTACCCATGTCAGCCATCTTGTCATTTCTTTTCCACTCCCTGTGAGGTGTGCATGCTTCAGTGTGAGCTTGCTGGGCCATGTGGGTGGGGGATGTTGAGCTGTGACTACCACTCCCATCATGCTATTGCCTACACCCCCCTTCCCAGCATGCCCATACTTCCTTCCTTTTGACTCTGCTTCCCTGTGGGGTAGTGTGCCTGTGCTGACAGGATGGCTGACAGTGTTGTCCTGGCGTTTGTTTAGCTACAAGTCCCAAGAGTGTCCCTGTGCCTCACACAGCATAACCCAGTGTGGTAGTTCTTTGTGGGATATTTAATTAGAATGTGAGGCAATGCATTCTCCCAGGTGAGTTGTGTGGAGTTTGTGTTAAGGGGGTGTGTGAGAAAAGCTGCTGGTAACTATGGTCAGAGCTGTCAGTCCTCCTTCCCACCCAGCCAGATATCCCACCATGGTACGTGCTTCCATTGCAGGGAGTGCAAGTTGGCTTTCAGGATGTCAGGCAGTGGTGTACTGCTGTTGGTTGGTGCCCAGTTCCCAGCAAGGCCTTGTGCTCCCCACAGCAGTACCCAGTGTCAGCCATCTTGTCAGTTGTTTTCCACTCCCTGTGATGTGAGCATGGTTCAGAGTGGTGTTGATGGGCCAATTGTGAGGGTGACCAATATCTGTGACTACAACTCCCATCATGCTATTGCCTACACCCCCCTTCCCAGCATGCCCATACTTCCTTCCTTTTTAGTGGACTTCACTGTGTGTGAGTGTGACAGCAACGGCAAGATGGCTGACCGTGTGATCCTGTTGTTTGTTGGTGCCCAGTTCCCAGCAGGGCCTTGTGCTCCACACAGCAGTACCCAGTTTCAGCCATCTTGTCAGTTCTTTTCCACTCCCTGTGATGTGAGCATGGTTCAGAGTGGTGTTGATGGGCCAATTGTGAGGGTGACCAATATCTGTGACTAACACTCCCATCATGCTATTGGCTACACTGACTTCACCAGCATACACAGAATTATTTCCTTTCAGTGAGCTTCCCTGTGAGGTGGTGTTCTAGTGGTGGCAAAATATCTGACTGTGTTTGTTGGTTAGATTTGTGCCACTGCCTTGCTGTATTTGTAGTTATGGTTGTACATATCTTGACACAGTTACATGTCACTATGAGATGGCATGTATTGTGTTTATCTGACTGACAGACAGATCTTGGGGTGATTATTGTTTGATTGCTGTGTATTTGCTAAGGGTGCATGGTTTGACTATCCCCTTGACAGTGATGTGTGTGTATTGTCACACAATATTGGGTATATTAGTTGTATACTCACCAGGCTCTGGGATGTTTGATAGTCCATATACGCTCACTGGTGGTAGGATGGCCCGCACCTTCTCCTCCTAGGGCCTGAGGTATAGTGGTTTGGCAGGAGGGCCACTGCCGGTGTGCTGACTCAGGATGTAATCCTTCTTTAGTAGGTCCCTGACCCTCCTGCGCACGTCATACCACCTGTTCTGGATGTCTTCCTTTGTGCGCAAACATGGTGATTGTGCGTTGACCCTGTCGACGATCCTCTGCCACATCTTGGTTTTCTGCGACATGGGGGTCTGTTGTACCAATGTACCAAACAACTGGGGCTCTACCCTGAGGATCTCATCTACCAGGACTTCCAATTCACTGTCTAGGAACTTTGGATTCTTCTTTAGGGGCATGGTGATGGGTGGTGGTGGGGATTGATGTGTGTGTGTGTGTGTGTGTGTAGGTGAGGGTGTGTGAGTGTAGGTTTTGCTGGGTGTATGTGAGGGTGCTATTTGTTGAGGTGCTAATGGTGTGTGGCTTGTGTGATGGATGAGCTGTGAGTGTGTCTGTGGTTGCTGTGTGATGGTGTTCTGTGATGGCAGGTCAGTTGAATTTGCAAAGGATCATGGTAGGGATTTGTGGCCTTTATATAGGTGGAGTTGGGGGTGTGTCCTTGTTCCATGTTTTTTTCCCCTGTATTTATTGACTTTGTCATTGCCTGTTTGGCCCTTTTTTTTGTTTTTTTCCTTAGTATTTTTTGTGCACGTAGGAGACGTTCTTCGGACCGAGTAGGACGCAGCAGTTGTCTCGTGCGAGCTTCTCCGAGTCATCCACGCTGTGTTTCTGTAAAGTTTCTTGTGCGGCGTATGCGTCGGTCGCCGAGTATTGGCTTCCTTCGGCTGGCTTTTGTATGCGTGTCGGTCGTTCGGCTTGCGCTCCGTGCGACTCGGTCTGTTTTTCCACGCATCGCATCGTACTGCGCGGGTCGGAGTTCGTGGGTACGTTTCGTTCCGGGTTGATTCCTGGTGCGTGTCGGTCGGTTCTATTTGCGTGGTTTCCCGGCCGGATAGCTTGTTTCCGTCCGGTCGTTCGGCTTGTGTTCCGTACGAGTCGGTCGTGATTCACATGCATTTCATCGTACTTCCCAGGTCTGGCAACGCCGGTACGTGTCGGTCGGACTATATTCCCGTACCGAGTCGGTCGGTATTTTTTCCGGCCCGAATCGGAATCGGCCCCTTAGTATTGGAATTTGCGAATAGGAGTTTATTTCTATCCCTTTCTAAATGCTTTAAAATTATTGTTGATCGTTTAGATACATTATCGTTAGCGATGGCTTCTCATATGTGCTTGTGGTGTATTGCAAATGTGGACCCAAGTTGTTAGTGAGACAACATTTGCAATAGACATTATCAACAACAAGGCAGCAGCATGCATCCATATTGGTTTTAAAGACATAAATGCAGCGTAGAAATCACCAGCCCCCCCCCCCCTCACTCTTAGATGCGGCCGTCACGGGGCGACAAACACAGGGGCTGCCACGGGCGGCAAAAGGTTCAGCTACGCCACTGCTCCCTAGCTTTTGAGCCAGGAGCTAGGGCATTAAATTATGAAATGCCAAACCCTTCAGTTGCAGTCACAGTGATGTGACTGTTTCCTGCCCTCCTTATGGTAAACTGACCACCACAAATCAGGATGTATTTGAAATGGGCCTGCAGCTCACCATACAATATGAATGGAAATGGGCATAGGGAGAAAACTTACTTTCACCTTTGCAAAAAACGCTCTTTTGCCAAAAGTAATATTTTGATGGTGCTGTCCCAAGTGGATGTGATATACAGTGGCAGCCATTGCAAACCTCAAGTGAGGGGGGGGGGAGGAATTAGGGAAATAATTAAAAAAAAAACAACATACCTGTTCTGCTGCTGCTCCTCTTCTCTCCTGATGGTGTCCCAGCACTTTCTGGGACACCAGCACAGGCTCCCCACTCAATCCCGGCGGTGCTCTCAATAGCATGAGAGCAGCGCCAGGATTGGTCTGACTGGCTTGGTTTGCCACTCAGACAGTGCTTGGGAGTCTGTGCTGTTTCTCCAACCCGGCTGTGCAACACAGCTGGGTTGGAGAAACCTAAGTGCGCATGGCGGTTTGGCGGCATAAGGAGGCCGGTCTAACAGTCATGTACACTTACAGGGCTGTGCATCTTCCCCCCTGCTGTCATCATGGCCCCGCCCAGACGTGGTTGGCTCTAGTGGGGAAAGAAAGATTAAATGATAATAAAATGGTTTCATTATCATTTTATTTTTCCTGTTTTGTCAGCGGGGGGGGGGGCACGCTCCTCTGTCATAGCGTAGGAGCCACCCCTGGTGATATATCTAGGCACATTACTCTGGAGTCCCAGACCATCACTGATGATTTGACTGCAGGGAGGGGTTAATTTTTAATGATGAGTAGCTTTTTTTTAAAATATTGACTTTACTGTAGATCTATTTATTTCACAAATTGAGATTTACCTGCCCATATAGATATTAGTTCACACTGTTTTCTTAGATATTTTTGCAGCTTTTTTCAATTTTAAAAGAAAAGAATTGGTGCACTTTAATATCAGTGAGCTATGATTACTTAAAGTTTTATATAGTTCCTTCTCATCAAAGTTCCATGTGTATTAGAATTCTATTTATTCTTATAAAATATAATTTTGTGGCACTGTGCCATGCGTTCCTTCTTGAGTGCTTGTTTATCACTGTGGTATATTTGCCTTTCTCCATGTGTGTTCCCAGATTACAAGATTTTTTGGTCCGATAACCAGTGAGTGACCTACAGTATACTCAATTTTTGTGGTTACTATTGTGTAAGTGGACCTTAATTCTTTAGAAAGGTGTAGTCAGGGCTTTTGAATTATGGGATTCTTTGGACTCAGCATTTTCCACAAATTTAGAGATTTGCAACACATTAACATATTGTCCATTAGCCACTGCATATTTCCAGATTTCCACAAGGCGTGCATGTTAATACATCCCACTTTGAAAATTTAGCTGGTCACCTATTAACTGCTGATTTCTTTACTCGGGTATTAAAGAGGTGAAAATTCTACTAAGATGGTGATAATATCCCTAATTGATGGACACGGAAAAAAACATTTGTCTGAATCAGGAAACAAAAAACATATGCATCTAGATGTAATTCAAGCGGGGAAAATAATTGTTTATTCTTTATAGCGAAAAAGGTTTGTTTAATTATTTATGGAAATTGATTATTACATCGCAAACAGTCTAATAAAGGTATAATTTATTCCAAGACAGCCATTGGAGTTTAGAAGAATGGCAAACATTTTGAATACTCTCAGAGGCCCAATATTGTGAACAGAGAGTAAGCCCGATACTGAATGCTAATTTTAAGACATAGAAGGCAGCCACAGGATAAAATTGGTACATCTTTTTTTTGTGTGTGCTGCATGTATGCATGTTTTCTGCGACGTGCTTCTTTATATGTTTTTTTTATGTAAACTCATTTTTCCTGAGAAATGGATTAGAGATTGTTAATAAAATATTGTTGCTACAATTCAATGCAGGGCAAAATCCGTAGGTAACATTTTAAATGCTATAGAATCGATGAAACTTTCATTATAGAGCACCGTTATTACTTTTGTATCAATGTGAGTTATAATTGTAATTGCATTTATACAGCAGTTACTACCCCTGGCGAAGAGTTGAAGTGCTTTTCAGTGAGTAGCACACTACTCCGGGGACCAAAGGTGGACTAGTGGTGGATTAGTAGAGGGAAATATAAATTGCTATTGGGAGTGGTAGACATGCGAGTCTGTGAGGTTTGGGCTGAGTCAGAGAGCCTGTTAGTTGGATGAAAGCATAAAGGATAGATAGAGGAAGGAAGCGTTTGGAAAGGGTTATTTGTGAGTTCAAAGTAATTAACGAGGTTTGGAATGTGTCAGAGAGTGGAGATACAACACATTTTGGAAGAGGAATAGGATGAGCCATAGAGTGGTAGTTTGGGGAGATTAGTTAACTATTTTTTTCTCTGCAGTGGGAGGAAAATGTATAAATATGGAGATACATAAATACACTTAAGAGATATACATACATAGAGATTTTAACATGATACGCATATGGAAAATAATCAGGAGGTATAAAATTGTACTAGGTAAAGTCCCATATGTTCCAGCATGGATAGATATTTACAAACTCAGGCTTTCAATTTTTGTTGTGAATTAAGGTTTATTTTATTTATTATTATGTTTGTTTTAATTCATATTTGTCCCCCAATATTTCAATAGTGAAGCACTTCTAGATACAATTGCTATAATCATATTTACACATTGTGGCAGATAAGTATTGATGTAGGAAAATAAACTCATAAGCATACACTCCTCACATTATATTATTGATTTATTGTTCTACTTATACGAGGATATAATGATAAAGTTATACTTATGTTTGTATGTATTGAATGTTTTTATTTGTTTTAAAAATATTTTTTCATTTCTCCAGTAAGTATATTATCTACTGGCGGTCGCCAGTAGATAGTTATAGTTAGGACCTATTTTCCATAGGAAATCCGCGACATTCTATTTGAAATAACTCTTGCGTCGGTTGACGAATCTTCGCGAAATGTTCAAACTTTATGGCCCGCTCCGGTCCGCTCCTACCCTGAAAGTCTCAGGGTGATTCGTCAAGCGGGGGCCGAGAAAAAGGGGGTCCCAAAATGTGTTTTCCCATTCATTTTCCCATAGGAAACTTTAGACACGGCTACAGCCCGAACTGCTGAACGGAATTACACCAAATTTGGCAAAGAGGTAGTTCTTGGTTCAAAAAGAACCCTTTTGTTAAATGGTGTAAATCCGTTCAGTAGTTGCTGAGAAAATCAAAAGTAAAAACACATATATATCTGGGCGGAGCCTAACCACACATGTCATCGTGAGATCTGATTGGCTGTCAGCACTTCATCCTGGAATTGCTGGCAGCCATCTTGGGACCAATATAAATGATAGTACCCCATTGAAATGCATTGTAGTGAATCGAAGATTTTGAGGGTTACCAAAAGGAGAACTATAAAGGGTGATAACAGACTTTAGTTCCATTAGAATTCATTTGTTGATGGTACCATACTAATTTCAGGAATTGTGGTGTGTTCTAAGGTGATTTTACCCTGTGAAAAACCTTCTGCTGGGATATCATGAATCATGTTTGAGAGAACTATTTTCACATGCTTGTCCCATACAGTTTTGGAAGGTGCCCCAGAAGCTAAAATGAGAGCATATTTTCTGTAAATTCACATTATCTTTCTCAGTCATGTGAGAATGAAGTCTGACATTCTCAGTAAAACATGTACATCCAACAAGGGCAGAGACTGTCAGTTGATTCCTTTGTGTTCTACTGCAGCTTCCCAGAGTGTTCTAAAGAACAACTAGAGTGCTAACAGCCTTACTTATGACAAAAGTATGGCACACCTGAAGCCATCTTGATTGGAATAAACTGGTAACACTTAAAACATTTAATTTAAAAAGGAACAAAATGATGGGGTTCATCTTGTCATAGAAATTATGGTTAGTGCTCTGGAAAGAAAAATTAGGACATGTTTCAAGTGTGATCTCAAATATCTTCCTGTTATATTTCAACAGGAGCAGCCTGTCAGTTGATGCCTTTGTGTTCTACTGCAGCTTGCCAGAGTGTTCTAAAGAACAACTAGAGCGCTAACAGTCTTACTTATGACAAAAGTATGGCACACCTGAAGCCATCTTGATTGGAATAAACTGGTAACACTTAAAACATTTAATTTAAAAAGGAACAAAATGAGGGGGTTCATTTTGCCATAGAAATTATGGTTAGTGCTGTAGAAAGAAAAATTAGGACATGTTTTAAGTGAGATCTCAAATATCTTCCTGTTATATTTCAACAGGAGCAGCCTGTCAGTTGATGCCTTTGTGTTCTACTGCAGCTTCCCAGAGTGTTCTAAAGAACAACTAGAGTGCTAACAGCCTTACTTATGACAAAAGTATGGCATACCTGAAGCCATCTTGATTGGAATAAACTGGTAACACTTAAAACATTTAATTTAAATAGGAACAAAATGAGGGGGTTCAATTTGCCATAGAAATTATGGTTAGTGCTGCAAAAAGAAAATTTAGTGCATGTTTTAAGTGAGATCTCAAATCCTCTTCTATTTCATTAGAAAATTCTGACATGCAGACTGAAACAATCACTTTCAATACCAGCAGTAGACTTCCAGTTAACTCCTTGGTGAGCAGTAGCTTTACTACAGTGATCTAATGAACAACTAGAGTAATAACATTCTGAATTTATGGCAAATGTGTGACACATCTGAATGCCTTCTTGATGGAATCAAAGTAAAAACTGAAAGCATTTCCTACTGAGGAGACTGCAGTAAATGAGGAAATTAGGAAACTTCATAACAAAGAAGTCTTCCAAGATGGCCACCAGTAAAAAAGAGCCCAAATGTAGCACAAATATTACCCAGATGTAGCCCACATATAGCCCAATGACAAAAGTGTGCAAAACACTTTTTATTTTTAGTTTTTTGCAGTTTTATGTAGTGCAGACTGGTCAGGTATTGGAGCGTTGCATCTTAAAACATGACCCCCTACACTACAAAAACACCACTGCACTACCCTAAACCCTAAAACACTACCCAGCACGATCCCCTACACTACACAAGCACCACTGCACTATCCTAAACCCTAAAACACTACCCCCAGCATGACCCCTACACTACACAAACACCACTGCACTACCCTAAACCCTAAAACACTACCCCAACACCACTGCACTAACCTAAATCCTAAAACACTACCCCCAGCACGACCCCCTACACTACCCAAACACCACTGCACTACCCTAAAACATGACCCCCTACACTACACAAACACCACTGCACTACCCTAAACCCTAAAACACTACCCCCAGCACGACCCCTACACTACACAAGCACCACTGCACTACCCTAAACCCTAAAACACTGCCCCCAGCACGACCCCCTACACTACACAAACACCACTGCACTACCTTAAACCCTAAAACACTACCCCCAGCACGACCCCCTACACTGCCCGAACACCACTGCACTGCCCTAAACCCTGAAACACATACCCTAGCACGACCCCCTACACTGCCCGAACACCACTGCACTGCCCTAAACCCTGAAACACCACCCCCTTCACGACCCCCTACACTGCCCGAACACCACTGCACTGCCCTAAACCCTGAAACACCACCCCCAGCATGACCCCTACACTGCCCGAACACCACTGCACTGCCCTAAACCCTGAAACACTACCCCCAGCAAGACCTCCTACACTGCCCGAACACCACTGCACTGCCCTAAACCCTGAAACATAACCCCCAGCAAGACCCCCTACACTGCCCGAACAACACTGCCCTAAACCCTGAAACACCACCCCCAGCACGACCCCCTACACTGCCCGAACACCACTGCACTGCCCTAAACCCTGAAACACCACCCCCAGCACGACCCCCTACACTGCCCGAACACCACTGCACTGCCCTAAACCCTGAAACACCACCCCCTGCACGACCCCCTACACTGCCCGAACACTACTGCACTGCCCTAAACCCTGAAACACCATCCCCAGCACGACCCCCTACACTGCACGAACACCACTGCACTGCCCTAAACCCTGAAACACTACCCCCAGCAAGACCCCCTAAACTGCCCGAACACCACTGCACTGCCCTAAACCCTGAAACACCACCCCCAGCAAGACCCCCTACACTGCCCGAACACCACTGCCCTAAACCCTGAAACACCACCCCCAGCAAGACCCCTACACTGCCCGAACACCACTGCACTGCCCTAAACCCTGAAACACCAGCCCCAGCACGACCCCTACACTGCCCGAACACCACTGCACTGCCCTAAACCCTGAAACACCACCCCCTGCACGACCCCCTACACTGCCCGAACACCAATGCACTGCCCTAAACCCTGAAACACCACCCCCAGCACGACCCCTACACTGCCCGAACACCACTGCACTGCCCTAAACCCTGAAACACCACCCCTGCACGATCCCCTACACTGCCCGAACACTACTGCACTGCCCTAAACCCTGAAACACCACCCCCAGCACGACCCCCTACACTGCACAAACACCACTGCACTGCCCTAAACCCCGAAACACTACCCCCAGCAAGACCCCCTACACTGCCCGAACACCACTGCCCTAAACCCTGAAACACCACCCCCAGCAAGACCCCCTACACTGCCCGTACACCACTGCACTGCCCTAAACCCTGAAACACCACCCCCAGCATGAACCCCTACACTGCCCGAACACCACTGCACTGCCCTAAACCCTGAAACACCACCCCCAGCACGACCCCCTACACTGCCCGAACACCACTGCACTGCCCTAAACCCTGAAACACCAGCTCCAGCACAACCCCGCACACTGCCCGAACACCACTGCACTGCCCTAAACCCTGAAACACCAGCCCCAGCACGACCGCCTACACTGCCCGAAAACCACTGCACTGCCCTAAACCCTGAAACACCAGCCCCAGCAAGACCCCTACACTGCCCGAACACCACTGCACTGCCCTAAACCCTGAAACACCACCCCCAGCAAGACCCCCTACACTGCCCGAACACCACTGCACTAAAGCCTGAAACACCACCCCCAGCAAGACCACCTACACTGGCCGAACACCACTGCACTGCCCTAAACCCTGAAACACCACCCCCGGCACGACCCCCTACACTGCCCAAACACCACTGCATTGCCCTAAACCCTGAAACACCACCCCCTGCACAACCCCCTACACTGCCCGAACACCGCTGCACTGCCCTAAACCCTGAAACACCACCCCTCAGCACGACACCCTACACTGCCCGAACACCACTGCACTGCCCTAAACCCTGAAACACCACCCCCTGCACAACCTCCTACACTGCCGGAACACCACTGCACTGCCCTAAACCCTGAAACACCATCCCCAGCACGACCCCCTACACTGCCCGAACACCACTGCACTGCCCTAAACCCTGAAACATCAACCCCAGCAAGACCCCCTACACTGCCTGAACACCACTGCTCTAAACCCTGAAACACCACCCCCTGCACTGCACGAACACCACTGCACTGCCCTAAACCCTGAAACACCACCTCCAGCAAAATCCCCTACACTGCCTGAACACCATTGCTCTGCCCTAAATCCTGAAACACTAGCCCCAGCATGACCCCCTACACTGCCCAAACACCACTGCACTGCCCTAAACCCTGAAACACCACCCCCAGCACGACCCCCTACACTGCCCGAACACCACTGCACTGCCCTAAACCCTGAAACACCAGCCCCAGCAAGACCCCCTACACTGCCCGAACACCACTGCACTGCCCTAGACTCTGAAACACCAGCCCCAGCAAGACCCCCTACACTGCCCGAACACCACTGCACTGCCCTAAACCCTGAAACACCAGCCCCAGCATGACCCCCTACACTGCCCAAACACCACTGCACTGCCCTAAACCCTGAAACACCACCCCTGCAGCACCCCCTACACTGCCCGAACACCACTGCACTGCCCTAAACCCTGAAACACCACCCCCTGCACCGCCCCTACACTGCCCGAACACCACTGCACTGCCCTAAACCCTGAAACACCACCCCCAGCATGACCCCCTTTACTGCTCGAACACCACTGCACTGCCCCAAACCCTGAAACACCACCCCCAGCACGACCCCCTACACTGCCCGAACACCACTGCCCTAAACCCTGAAACACCACCCCCTGCACGACCCCCTACACTGCCCGAACACCACTGCACTGCCCTAAACCCTGAAACACCACCCCCTACACTGCCCGAACACCACTGCACTGCCCTAAACCCTGAAACACCACCCCCAGCACGACCCCTACACTGCCCGAACACCACTGCACTGCCCTAAACCCTAAACACCACCCCCAGCATTACCCCCTACACTGCCCAAACACCACTGTACTGCCCTAAACCCTAGAACACTACCCCCAGCACGACCCCCTACACTACCCGAATACCACTGCACTACCCTAAACCCTAAAATACTACCCCCAGCACAACCCCTACACTACCCGAACACGACTGCACTGCCCTAAACCCTCAAACACTCCCCCAGCACGACCCCCTACACTACCCGAACACCACTGCACTGCCCTAAACCCTAAAACACTCCCCCAGCACGACCCCCTACACTACCCGAACACCACTGCACTGCCCTAAACCCTAAAACACTCCCCCAGCACGACCCCCTACACTACCCAAACACCACTGCACTGCCCTAAACCCTAAAACACTACCCCCGCATGACCCCTACACTACCCAAACACCAATGCACTACCCTAATCCCTAAAACACTACCCCCGCATGACCCCCTACACTACCCTAAACCCTAAAACACTACCCCCGCATGACTCCCTACACTACCCAAAGACCACTGCACTACCCTAAACCCTAAAACACGACCTCCTACCCTACACAAACACCACTGCACTACCCTAAACACTAAAACACTACCCCCTACACTACACAAACACCACTGCACTACCCTAAACCCTAAAACACTACCCCCAGCAGTACCCCTACACTACCCAAACACCACTGCACTAACCTAAACCCTAAAACACTACCCCCAGCAGTACCCCCTACACTACCCAAACACCACTGCACTACCCTAAATCACTACCCCCAGCACGACCCCCTACACTACCCAAACACCACTGCACTACCCTAAACCCTAAAACACTACCCCCAGCACGACCCCCTACACTACCCGAACACCACTGCACTACCCTAAACCCTAAAACACTCCCCCCAGCACGACTCCCTACACTACCCAAACACCACTGCACTACCCTAAACCCTAAATCTACCCCCAGCATGACCCCCTACACTACACAAACACCACTGCACTACCCTAAACCCTAAAACACTACCCCCAGCACGACCCTCTTCACTACCTAAACACAACTGCACAATTTGTTACAGGCATTGCAACGCAGGCCTGTGGTGCTTACTGGAAGTACCTAGTGGGCTAGTTGGGCCCCCAGGGACCCTCAGGATTCAAGGTGACCTAATCCCCCAGCTTAAAACGCACCACGGGGCGCGTTTGCACAGTGGTGAAGGGAGGGGCGGGGCCTCAGGTGACATGTGCGCAAACACGCCCTGTGGTGCGTTTTAAGTTGGGGAATTAATTCCCTTGAATCCTGAGGGACCCTGGGGGCCAACTAGCCCACCAGGTACCTTCAGTAAGCACAACAGAGTTGCGTTGCAGAGAGGTGAAAAAGGTGCGTGGCCTCGGAACGCCTCTCTGCAACTCAGCTCTGTGGTCCTAACTGTAGGTACCTGGGGGCTAGTTGGGCCCCAGGGACCCTCAGAATTCAAGGGGACTTAATCCCGCAACTTAAAACGCGCCACGGGGTGCGTTTGCACACATGTCACCTCAGGCCCCCCTCCCTTCACCACTGTGCAAATGCGCCCTGTAGCGCGTTTTAAGAGGTAGTTTTAATCCCCCTGCCCTATTATGTACTAGGGACTTGCAGAGGAGGTCATGCTAATCACAGGGGTACCCCAACGCATAGTGTTCCCTAGTGTATGTAGGTGTTTTCACTGTATTCTAAGTGTCTTTTAGCATAGCACTGGCTCTGGTTAGTCAGAGTCAGTTACCACCAGTACCCATCTGAAAAAGTTGTGGGCACAGGATGATTTTGCAACAAGGCCTCTTTCTGCTCCTCTGTTGGTTCTTTCTGCACATCTTTTGCTTCTTTCTGTGCGTTTTTTCTTCTTTCTTCACATGTCCTACCTCTGTAGGCATAGTTGGAAACTAGCATTTAAAAAAACCTTTGAAATTCACTTAAAAATCCTAGGTTTCAGGCACGTTATAGTTAGAAATTAGCATTTAAAAACCTTTGAAATTCACTGAAAAAACCATAGGTTTCAGACACGTTATAGTTAGAAATTAGCATTTAAAAAACCTTTGAAATTCACTGAAAAAACCATAGGTTTTAGGGACAGTTATAGTTAGTTGGACATTTCACTCGTACAAAACCATAGAAATTCCCCGTTATAGTTAGTTCAGCTAACTATAACTCGCGCCCGCAATGCACTGCTGATGACGTCACATATTACATCACTCATGACATGGTCAGTGACATCACTGATGACATCACTGATGACATCTCAAATGACATCACTGATGACATCATCCATGTGATAATTTCATGCATCTTCTCACACCCTAATATAACTTTTGATACACCCACTCTAAATTACAGACTGCCATTCTCAAAACCATAGACACTCCAACACCAAAAACTACATACCCACTCACTGATTCTTAGGTCTACACACACATCCACTCACTCACCCGTACAGTCACTCATACTTAGTCACTCAGTACAGGACTATCATATGCACTCATACACCTATATAAACACTCACACACCGCCACTCATCCATAGAGGTACTCACACACCTAGTCAGTCATGCAAAAAACTTAATCACACACCCATTTACTCACCTATACAGTTATACACACACCAGCTCACTTACTCATACAAATACTAGCACATTCTTACACTCTTATACAATCACTGATACAAGTACACACTCATCCATACAGCCACTCTCACAATCACACACTCTCACTTATAGCCATTTATATACTCCAACACACATATATACTGCCTTTCACATATGTAGTTACTCACACATGTACCACTGAGATATACATTCAATCACTAACACACCCATACACACACTCACCCACCCATACAGTCCATCACAGATGCACTCTTGAAACCATGCACCCAGTGAATCACCAACTCACACATCTATGCACAGAGTCACACACACCCCACCCACACAAACACTCAGGCACCCATACAGATACTCAGACAATCAATCAATAACCCATGTAGACACTCATGTAGCTATTCAGAAAGCCATGCAGCCGCTTACAAACCAACAGACAGACGGATACAGACATTCACACAGTTTAGTCACTAACCCATGCATTCAGTAAGATACATTTAATCACTCACTTGTAGAGTCAGTCACTCACGTACTAAATCATCCATTCAGACACTTATACACCCACTCATTCTTCAATACGCCTTTCCCTATATATATTAAACATATTTAAACTTTACAGAAACACACAGTCACTGGATGATGTCATCAGTGATGTCATTTGAGATGTCATCAGTGATGTCATCAGTGATGTCACTGACCATGTCATGAGTGATGTAATATGTGACGTCATCAGCAGTGCATTGCGGGGCGCGAGTTATAGTTAAGCTGAACTAACTATAACGGAGGAATTTCTATGGTTTTGTACGAGTGAAATGTCCAACTAACTATAACTGTCCCTAAAACCTATGGTTTTTCAGTGAATTTCAAAGGTTTTAAATGCTAATTTCTAACTATAACGTGTCTGAAACCTATGGTTTTTTCAGTGAATATATATATATATATAATTCACTGAAAAACCATAGGTTTCAGGCACGTTATAGTTAGAAATTAGCATTTAAAAACCTTGAAATTCACTGAAAAACCATAAGGTTTTAGGGACAGTTATAGTTAGTTGGACATTGCACTCGTACAAAACCCGTGAAATTCCCGTTATAGTTAGTTCAGGTAGCTATAACTCGCGCCCCGCAATGCACTGCTGATGACGTCACATATTACATCACTCATGACATGGTCAGTGACATCACTGATGACATCACTGATGACATCTCAAATGACATCACTGATGACATCACTGATGACATCATCCAGTGACTGTGTGTTTCTGTAAAGTTTAAATATGTTTAATATATATAGGGAAAGGCGTATTGAAGAATGAGTGGGTGTAGAAGCGCCTGAATGGATGATTTAGTAGGTGCGTGACTGAGTCTATAAGTGAGTGATTAAACGTATCTTACTGGATGCATGGGTGAGTGACTAAACTGTGTGAATGTCTGTATCCGTCTGTCTGTTGTTGTGTAAGCAACTGCATGGGTTTCTGACTAGCTAAATGAGTGTCTATATGGGTTATGGATTGGTTCTCTGAGTATCTGTATGGGTGCCTCAGTGTTTTGTGTGGGTGGGGTGTGTGTGACTCTGTGCATAGATGTGTGAGTGGGTGATTCACTGGGTGCATGGTTTCAAGAGTGCGTCTGTGATGGACTGTATGGGTGGGTGAGTGTGTGTATGGGTGTGTTAGTGATTGAATGTATATCTCAGTGGTACATGTGTGAGTAACTACATATGTGAAAGGCAGTATATATGTTGGTTGGAGTATATAAATGGCTATAAGTGAGAGTGTGTGATTGTGAGAGTGGCTATATGGATGAGTGTGTACTTGCATCAGTGATTGCATAGGAGCGTAAGAATGTGCTAGTATTTTTATGAGTAAGTGAGCTGGTGTGTATAACTGTATAGGTGAGTAAATTGGAGTGTGATTAATTATTTGCATGACTGACTAGGTGTGTGAGTACCTCTATGGATGAGTTGCGTTGTGTGAGTGTTTATATAGGTGTATGAGTGCATATGATAGTCCTGTACTGAGTGACCGTAAGTATGAGTGACTGTACGGGTGAGTGAGTAGATGTGTGTGTGTAGACCTAAGAATCAGTGAGTGGGTATGTACTTATTGGTATTTGAGTGTGTATCGTTTTGAGAATGGCAGTCTGTAATTTAGAGTGGGTGTTTCAAAACTTATATTAGGGTGTGAGAAGATGCATTAAATTCTCACATGGATGATGTCATCAGTGATGTCATCAGTGATGTCATTTGAGATGTCATCAGTGATGTCATCAGTGATGTCACTGACCATGTCATGAGTGATGTAATATGTGACGTCATCAGCAGTGCATTGCGAGGGCGCGAGTTATAGTTACCTGAACTAACTATAACGGGGGAATTTCACGGGTTTTGTACGAGTGCAATGTCCAACTAACTATAACTGTCCCTAAAACCTTATGGTTTTTTCAGTGAATTTCTAAGGTTTTTTAAATGCTAATTTCTAACTATAACGTGCCTGAAACCTATGGTTTTTTCAGTGAATTTCAAAGGTTTTTTAAATGCTAATTTCTAACTATAACGTGTCTGAAACCTATGGTTTTTTCAGTGAATTTCAAAGGTTTTTTAAATGCTAATTCCTAACTATAACATGTCTGAAACCTACGGTTTTTTCAGTGAATTTCAAAGGTTTTGTAAATGACAATTTTTAAATGTAATAATTGTTATATTTATTTTTTTCATACTGATTTACTACATTTTTAGAAACAATTTTTTTTTACATATTTTATTTTTTAAATTACATTGTAATTACATTATACATTACAAAAAATACTTTCTCAGAATGAATTACTTTAGTTTAAATACTTTGCACATAGGCAATAGACTTTTAAGTACAGTAGTTACAGTTGTTGCAATGGGCAACACATTTTCAAACACAATGCAACATTCAGCTCAATGTGAATTTCTAGTTAAATGCAATTAGTTACTTTATGGATTACTTTTCTAACCACAGGACTGGATCCTAGATTCAGTCCTGGGACATCTCCTGTAAACAGTTGAGTAAAAGCGTTTTGGTTACAGTAGTGATTTTTAAGGAATATTATTGTATTTTAAAAGTTGACACTTAGAAACTTTTTCTCATAGAATCACCAATGTTATCCTATGGAAGGAAATTCACTTAGCAGGTAAAAACTGTTATCGTTACTTTTTCTTACTCAGTGTTGGATCCTGGATCCAGCACTGGTGCATCTCCTGTAAACAGTTGAAAGAATGCGTTTAAGTCATACAGGCGATTTTTAAGGAATATTTGTAGTTTGTGAAAATCGACACTTCGAAACTTTTCTGCTGAAAACCAGACAATGGTTTCCTATGGAAGGAAATACAAGTTACTGGTAAGTACGGTTAGAATTACTTTTCATGGTCAGTGCTGGGCTAAAAGATGCAGCACTGGGTTCTCTCCTGATAACAGGTGAGTAAATTGGAATTCGTACTTTGGTTGATTTTAGAGGAATATTATAAAGTTCCAAAACTCCACACTTAGAAGAATTTCCAAGTGAAACCAGTCAATGTTAGCCTATGAAGGAAATTCAAGTTACTGGTAAGTACGGTTAAAATTACTTTTGAGGATCAGTACTGGGCTGAAAGATGCAGCACTGAGGTCTCTCCTGATAACAGGTGAGTAAATCGGAATTCGTATTTCGCTGATTTTAGAGGAATATTTTAAAGTTCCAAAACTCCACACTTAGAAGAATTTCCAAGTGAAACCAGTCAATGTTAGCCTATGAAGGAAATTCAAGTTACTGGTAAGTACGGTTAAAATTACTTTTGAGGATCAGTACTGGGCTGAAAGATGCAGCACTGAGGTCTCTCCTGATAACAGGTGAGTAAATCGGAATTCGTATTTCGGCTGATTTTAGAGGAATATTTTAAAGTTCCAAAACTCCACACTTAGAAGAATTTCCAAGTGAAACCAGTCAATGTTAGCCTATGGAAGGAAATTCAAGTTACTGGTAAGTACGGTTAAAATTACTTTTCAGGACCAGTACTGGGCTGAAAGATACAGCACTGAGGTCTCTCCTGATAACAGGTGAGTAAATCGGAATTCGTATTTCGGCTGATTTTAGAGGAATATTTGTATGTTTCAAAAATCAACACTTAGAAACTTTTTCAGCAAAAAGCAGGCAATGATATCCTATGGAAGGAAATTTAAGTTACTGGTAAGTACGGTTAAAATTACTTTTCAGGATTAGTACTGGGCTGAAAGATGCAGCACTGAGGTCTCTCCTGATAACAGGTGAGTAAATCAGAATTCGTAGTTCGGCACATTTTAGAGGAATATTTGCACAATGGTGAAGGGAGGGGCGGGGCCTGAGGTGACATCTGTGCAAACGCGCCCTGTGGCGCGTTTTAAGTTGGGGGATTAAGTCCCCTTGAATCATGAGGGTCCCTAGGAGCCAACTAGCCCACCAGGAACCTCCAGTATGCGCCAGGGGCTGCGTTGCAGAGACGTGTAGAGAGGCCACACCCTTTACACCTCTCTGCAGCGCAGCTCTGTGGCGCTTTCTGGATGTACCTGTTGGGCTAGTTGGCCCCCAGGGACCCTCAGGATTGAAGGGGATTTAATTCCCCATCTTAAAACGCGCCATGGGGCCTGTTTGCACACATGTCACCTCAGGCCCCGCCCCCTCCCTTCACCACTGTGCAAACGCGCCCCGTGGCGCATTTTAAGTCGGGGGATTAACTCCCCTTGAATCCTGAGGGTCCCTGGGGTGCAACAAGCCCACCAGCTACCTCCATTAAGCGCCACAGAGCTGCGTTGCACAGAGGTGTAAAAGGGGCGTGGCCTCTGTCCACCTCTGTGCAACGCAGCCCCTGGCGCATACTGGAGGTTCCTGGTGGGCTAGTTGGCCCCCAGGGACCCCCAGTATTCAAGGGGAATTGTTCCTCTCTGCAAACGCGCCAGGGGGCGCGTTTGCAGAGTGCTGTCAAAGAGGGGCGTGGCCTCCTCGCGATGCCGTTTAAAATTTTTTTTTTTTTTTTAAAGGGGGCTGTGTGGCCCCCTTTTAGTAATTTTTGAGCCCTGGGGACCCCATCCCCCAGGGCCTGTCCCCCTTTTTAAAAAAATAAAATAAAAAAGGACTGGGAAGGGGACCGCGTGGCCCCCCTCCCGTGGCCAACTTCGACCCGGGGACCCCATCCCCCGGGCCATAGCCACCTTTTTTTTTATTTTATGGAGGGGGCTGCCTGGCCCCCTCCTAAGGCCTCCTTAGGCCCCGGGGACCCCATCCCCCGGGGCTGGCCCTATCCTTTTGGGGTCCGTGGGGGACCCCAACTCCCCCACGGACCCTGCTGGCTCCCCGCCTCCTGCGGCATTGCTTTTCCACATGGGGAGCTGCTAATATGCAGCTCCCCATGTGGAAAGCAATTCTGCTTTGAATTTTGGAAGCAAGAGCAGCTTTCCTGCTCTCGCTTCCAAAATTCAAGCAGTTTGCAATGACAGGACGGGAGCCGCGAGGCTCCCGTCCTGTCATTGCAAACAGCAGTGTCCCGGGGTAGGCCCCCGGGACACTGCAGGAGCCGGCCCTGGGGGTGGCGGTCCCCAGGGCCATCACTGGCTCCAGGAGGGGGCCACGCGGCCCCCTCCCCACATTTTCAAAGCCCCGGGAGGTGGTGGTCCCCGGGGCTTGGGGGTCCAAAACGGACCCCCATTTTCAATTTTGTTAGTGCCCCGGGAGGTGGTGGTCCCGGGTGTGTGGGGAGGCTGGAGTCCCCCCACACAGGTTAATTTAATAAATAAAGAAGCCCCGGGAGGTGGTGGTCCTCGGGGCTGCGGGAGGGCTCAGAGCCCTCCCGCAACTTTTTCTAATAAAGCCCCGGGGGTGGCGGTCCCCGGGCTTGGGGGCCCTTAGAGACCCCCATACATAAAATAAGCCCCCCCAGCATGCCCCCGGGACTTGGCCCACCCGGGGCAAGTGCATCGAAGCGCGGGAGACCGCGCTTCGATTTTTTTTTTTTTCGGCAGGATCCGCGCTCCCTGAGCGCATCCTGCCGATTGGCGACCGCCAGTAGATAATATATATATATATATATATATATATATATATATATATATATATATTATCTGCTGGCGGTCGCCAGTAGATAGTTATAGTTAGGACCTATTTTCCATAGGAAATCCGCGACATTCTATTTGAAATAACTCTTGCGCTGGTTGACGAATCTTCGCGAAAGCTTCCAACTTGTTGGGGCGCTCCGCTCCTAGCCTGAAAGTCTCGGGTTGATTCGTCAAGCGGGGGCCGAGAAAAAAGGGGGGTCCCAAAACGCGTTTTCCCCATTCATTTTTCCATAGGATCCTTTCATCGCGGCTACAGCCCAAACTGCTGAACGGAATTACACCAAATTTGGCAAAGAGGTAGCCCTTGGTTCAGAGTTGTGCCTTTTGCTTAAATGGTGTAAATCCGTTCAGTAGTTTCTGAGAAAATCACAAATAAAATCACATATATATCTATGGCCGAGTAGGGTCCGCTGCACCCTCCCGATCACGAGCTGCATGCTAATTGGCTGTCAACACTCCAAATCAGGAAGTGTTGGCAGCCATTTTGTCCTCGGTAGAACCGAGGGACAGAAACAAGTGCGCAAAGCTCAAAAAGGGGGCAGTGTAGAAACACCCTGACCCCCTAGGTCTGCTCAGGGGGTCCCACAAGGACCCCATGGGCAGAAAAAAGCATTAAAAAAAAAATCGGCGGGATGCGCTTAGGGTGCGCGGATCCCGCCGAGGAAAAAAAAAAAGAAACAAGTGCGCAAAACGCACAAAGGGGGCAGGGTAGAAACACCCTGACCCCCTAGGTCTGCTCAGGGGGTCCCACAAGGACCCCCTGGGCAGAAAAAAGCAATAAAAAAAAACAAAAAAACGGCGGGATGCGCTTAGGGTGCGCGGATCCCGCCGAAAAAAAAGAAAAATGAAGCGCGGTCTCCCGTGCTTCGTTGTTAATTGGCCCCCGGGTGGGCCAAGTCCCGGGGGCATGCGGGGGGGTATTTATAATATGTGGGGGGGCCTCTAAGGTCCCCCCAAGCCCTGGGGACCGCCACCCCCCGGGCCTTTAAAAATAAATGGTGCGGGAGGGCTCTGAGCCCTCCTGCAGCCCCGGGGACCGCCACCCCCGGGGCTTCTTTTTTTAAATTTAAATCACCTGTGTGGGGGGCTCCAGCCCCCACACGCCCGGGACCACCACCTCCCCGGGCACTAACAAATTTAAAATGGGGGTCCGTTTTGGACCCCGAAGCCCTGGGACCAGCACCTCCCCGGGGCTTTGCAGATGTGGGGAGGGGGCCGCGCGGCCCCCTCCTGGAGCCCTTGATGGCCCTGGGGACCGCCACCCCCAGGGTCGGCTCCTGCAGTGTCCCGGGGTGCCTACCCCCGGGACACTGTAGTTTGCTATGACAGGACGGGAGCCTCGCGGCTCCCGTCCTGTCATAGCAAACTGCTTTGATTTTTGGAAGAGAGAGCAGGAAACCTGCTCTCTCTTCCAAAATTCAAAGACAATTGCTTTTCCACATGGGGAGCTGCATCTTAGCAACTCCCCATGTGGAAAAGCAATGCCGGCTCCCGAGGGACGCGGGGATCCGGCGGGACCGTGGAAGGATTGGGTACCCCCCCACGGTCCCCAACGGAGAGGGCCAGCCCCGGGGGATGGGGTCCCCCTCCCCAAATGTAAATTTAAAAAACAAAAAACAAAGGCCGGCCTCGGGGGATGGGGTCCCCGGGGCCGATTAAGGCCTGGGGAGGGGGGCCACGCGGCCCCGTTTCAAATAAAAAAAAAATATATATATATATTAGGGGGCAGGCCCTGGGGATGGGGTCCCCAGGGCCAAAAAATTAGAAAAAGAAGGGGGGCCACACAGCCCCCTTCTTAAAAAAAAAAAAAAAAATATAAATACCGGCATCGCGCCGGAGGCCAAGCCCCTCCTTGGAGCACTTCTGCAAACGTGCCCCTGGCGCGTTTGCAGATGGGGAACGAATTCCCCTTGAATACTGGGGGTCCCTGGGGCCAACTAGCCCACCAGGAACCTCCAGTATGCGCCAGGGGGCTGCGTTGCACAGAGGTGGACAGAGGCCACTCCCCTCTTTACACCTCTCTGCAACGCAGCTCTGTGGCGCTTTTTGGAGGTACCTGGTGGGGTAGTTGGACTCCAGGGACCCTCAGGATTCAAGGGGACTTAATCCCCCAACTTAAAACGCGCCACGGGGCGCGTTTGCACAGTGGTGAAGGGAGGGGGCGGGGCTTCAGGTGACATGTGTGTAAACAGGCCCCGTGGCGCGTTTTAAGATGGGGAATTAAATCCCTTCAATCCTGAGGGTCCCTGAGGGCCAACTAGCCCTCCAGGTATGTCCAGAAAGTGCCACAGAGCTGCGTTGCAGAGAGGTGCAAAAAGGGCGTGGCCTCTGAACACCTCTCTGCAACGCAGCTCCCTGGCGCATACTGGAGGTACAGGGTGGGCTAGTTGGACCCCAGGGACCCTCATGATTCAAGGGGACTTAATCCCCAACTTAAAACGCGCCACGGGGCGCGTTTCCACAGATGTCACCTCAGGCCCCGCCCCCACCCATCACCATTGTGCAAATATTCCTCAAAAATCAGCCGAACTACGAATTCCGATTTACTCACCTGTTATCAGGAGAGACCTCAGTGCTGCATCTTTGAGCCCAGTACTGATCCTGAAAAGTAATTTTAACCGTACTTACCAGTAACTTGAATTTCCTTCCATAGGATATCATTGCTTGCTATTTGCTGAAAAAGTTTCTAAGTGTCGATTTTTGAAACTTACAAATATTCCTCTAAAATCAGCCGAACTACAAATTCCGATTTACTCACCTGTTATCAGGAGAGACCTCAGTGCTGCATCTTTGAGCCCAGTACAGATCCTGAAAAGTAATTCTAACCGTACTTACCAGTAACTTGTATTTCCTTCCATAGGATATCATTGCCTGCTTTTTGCTGAAAAAGTTTCAAAGTGTCGATTTTTGAAACATACAAATATTCCTCTAAAATCATCAGAACTACGAATTCTGATTTACTCACCTGTTATCAGGAGAGACCTCAGTGCTGCATCTTTGAGCCCAGTACAGATCCTGAAAAGTAATTCTAACCGTACTTACCAGTAACTTGAATTTCCTTCCATAGGCTAACATTGACTGGTTTCACTTGGAAATTCTTCTAAGTGTGGAGTTTTGGAACTTTATAATATTCCTCTAAAATCAGCCGAACTACGAATTCCGATTTACTCACCTGTTATCAGGAGAGAACCCAGTGCTGCATCTTTTAGCCCAGCACTCACCCTGAAAAGTAATTCTAACCGTACTTACCAGTAACTTATATTTCCTTCCGTAGGAATCCATTGTCTGGTTTTTGCAGAAAAGTTTCAAAGTGTCGATTTTCACAAACTACAAATATTCCTTAAAAATCGCCTGTATGACTTAAACGCATTCTTTCAACTGTTTACAGGAGATGCACCAGTGCTGGATCCAGGATCCAACACGGAGTAAGAAAAAGTAACGATAACACTACTTACCTGCTAAGTAAATTTCCTCCCATAGGATAACATTGGTGATTCTATGTGAAAAAGTTTCTAAGTGTCAACTTTTAAAATACAATAATATTCCTTAAAATCACTACTGTAACCAAAACGCTTTTACTCAACTGTTTACAGGAGATGTCCCAGGACTGAATCTAGGATCCAGTCCTGTGGTTAGAAAAGAAATCCATAAAGTAACTAATTGCATTTAACTTGAAATTCACATTGAGCTCAATGTTGCATTGTGTTTGAAATTGTGTTGCCCATTGCAACAACTGTAACTACTGTACTTAAAAGTCTATTGCCTATTTGCAAAGTATTTAAACTAAAGTAATTCATTCAGTGAAAGTATATTTTGTAATGTAATGTATAATGTAATTACAATGTAATTTAAAAAATAAAATATGTAAAAAGAAATAGTTTAAAAAAATGTAGTAAATCAGTATAAAAAAAAAATATAACAATTAATACATTTAAAAATGGTCATTTACAAAACCTTTGAAATTCACTGAAAAAACCCATAGGTTTCAGACATGTTATAGTGAGGAATTAGCATTTAAAAAACCTTTGAAATTCACTGAAAAAACCATAGGTTTTAGGGACAGTTATAGTTAGTTGGACATTGCACTTGTACAAAACCCGTGAAATTCCCCCGTTATAGTTAGTTCAGCTAACTATAACTCGCGCCCCCGCAATGCACTGCTGATGACGTCACATATTACATCACTCATGACATGGTCAGTGACATCACTGATGACATCACTGATGACATCACTGATGACATCATCCACGTGATAATCTGATGCACCTCCTCGCACCCTAATATAACCTTTGATACACCCACTCTAAATTACAGACTGCCATTCGCAAAACCATAGACACCAATAACTACATACCCACTCACTGATTCTTAGGTCTACACACATCCACTCACTCACCCGTACAGTCACTCATACTTACGGTCACTCAGTACAGGACTATCATATGCACTCATACACCTACATAGACACTCACACACCGCCACTCATCCATAGAGGTACTCACACACCTAGTCAGTCATGCAAATAATTAATCACACTGCCATTTACTCACCTATACAGATATACACACACCAGCTCACTTACTCATACAAATACTAGCACATTCTTACGCTCTTATACGATCACTGATACAAGTACACACTCATCCATACAGCCACTCTCACAATCACACACTCTCACTTATAGCCATTTATATACTCCAACACACATATATACTGCCTTTCACATATGTAGTTACTCACACATGTACCACTGAGATATACATTCACTCACTAACACACCCATACACACACTCACCCACCCATACAGACCATCACAGATGCACTCTTGAAACCATGCACCCAGTGAATCACCCACTCACACATCTATGCACAGAGTCAAACACACCCCACCCACACAAACACTCAGGCACCCATACAGATACTCAGACAACCAATCAATAACTCATATAGACACTCATGTAGCTATTCACAAACCCATGCAGCCGCTTACAAACCAACAGACAGACGGATACAGACATTCACACAGTTTAGTCACTAACCCATGCATTCAGTAAGATACGTTTAATCACTCACTTATAGAGTTAGTCACCACCTAGTAAATCATCCATTCAGACACTTATACACCCACTCATTCTTCAATATGCCTTTCCCTATATATATTAAACATATTTAAACTTTACAGAAACACACAGTCACTGGATGATGTCATCAGTGATGTCATTTGAGATGTCATCAGTGATGTCATCAGTGATGTCACTGACCATGTCATGAGTGATGTAATATGTGACGTCATCAGCAGTGCATTGCGGGGGCGCGAGTTATAGTTAGCTGAACTAACTATAACTGGGGAATTTCACGGGTTTTGTACGAGTGCAATGTCCAAATAACTATAACTGACCCTAAAACCTATGGTTTTTTCAGTGAATTTCAAAGGTTTTTTAAATGCTAATTCCTAACTATAACATGTCTGAAATCTATGGTTTTTTCAATGAATTTCAAAGGTTTTGTAAATGACAATTTTTAAATGTATTAATTGTTATATTTATTTTTTTGATACTGATTTACTACATTTTTTAAAACTATTTATTTTTACATATTTTATTTTTTAAATTACATTGTAATTACATTATACATTACATAACAAAATATACTTTCTCAGAATGAATTACTTTAGTTTAAATACTTTGCAAATAGGCAATAGACTTTTAAGTACAGTAGTTACAGTTGTTGCAATGGGCAACACAATTTCAAACACAATGCAACATTGAGCTCAATGTGAATTTCTAGTTAAATGCAATTAGTTACTTTATGGATTACTTTTTCTAACCACAGGACTGGATCCTAGATTCAGTCCTGCGACATCTCCTGTAAACAGTTGAGTAAAAGCGTTTTGGTTACAGTAGTGATTTTTAAGGAATATTATTGTATTTTAAAAGTTGACACAGAAACATTTTCACATAGAATCACCAATGTTATCCTATGGGAGGAAATTCACTTAGCAGGTAAGTAGTGTTATCGTTACTTTTTCTTACTCAGTGGTGGATCCTGGATCCAGCACTGGTGCATCTCCTGTAAACAGTTGAAAGAATGCGTTTAAGTCATACAGGCGATTTTTAAGGAATATTTGTAGTTTGTGAAAATCGACACTGAAACTTTTCTGCTGAAAACCAGACAATGATATCCTATGGAAGGAAATTCAAGTTACTGGTAAGTACGGTTAAAATTACTTTTCAGGATCAGTACTGGGCTCAAAGATGCAGCACTGTGGTCTCTCCTGATAACAGGTGAGTAAATCGGAATTCGTAGTTCGGCTGATTTTAGAGGAATATTTGCACAATGGTGAAGGAAGGGGGTGGGGCCTGAGGTGACATGTCTGCAAACACGCTCTGTGGCGCTTTTGAAGTTGGAGAATTAATTCCTCCTCAGTCCCGAGGGTCCCTAGGGGCCAACTAGCCCACCAGATACCTCCAGTATGCGCCAGAGAGCTGCGTTGCAGAGAGGTGTTCAGTGGCCACGCCCCTTTTTGCACCTCTCTGCAACGCAGCTCTGTGGCACTTTCTGGACGTACCTGGTGGGCTAGTTGGCCCCCAGGGACCCTCAGGATTGAAGGGGATTTAATTCCCCATCTTAAAACGTGCCACGGGGCCTGTTTGCACACATGTCACCTGAAGCCCCGCCCCCTCCCTTCACCACTGTGCAAATGCGCCCCGTGGCGCGTTCTAAGTTGGGGGATTAAGTCCCCTTGAATCCTGAGGGTCCCTGGGGTCCAACTATCCCACCAGGTACCTCCAGTAAGCGCCACAGAGCTGCGTTGCAGAGAGGTGTAAAAAGGGGCGTGGCCTGGACCACCTCTCTGCAACCCAGCCCTGTGGCGCTTACTGGAGGTACCTGGTGGGCTAGTTGGCCCCCAGGGACCCCCAGTATTGAATGGGAATTATTTCCCACTTTAAAACGCGCCACAGTGCGCGTTTGCAGAGTGGTTAAGGGAGGGGAGGGGCCTGACGCTCGATCGCGTCTTTTTCTTTCTTTTGTTTTTTTGAAGGGGTGCTGTGTGGCCCCCCTTCTTTTTTACTTTTTGGGGCCCTGGGGACCCCATCCCCCAGGGCCTGATGCCTTTTTCCTTTTTTTTCTCAAAATACTGAAGGGGAAGGGGGCCGCGTTGTTCCCCTTCCCGTGGCCTATTCCGGCCCCGGGGACCCCATCCCCCGGGGCATGGCCACTTTTTAAAAATTAATTTTGGAGGAGGGGGGCTGCTTGGCCCCCCTCCTAAGGCTTCTATTGGCCCCGGGGACCCCATCCCCCGGGGCTGGCCCTATCCTTTGGGGTCCATGGGGGGACCCCAACTCCCCCACGGACCATGCCGGCTCTCCGCCTCCTGCGGGAGCCGGCATTGCTTTCCACATGGGGAGCTGCTAAGATGCAGCTCCCCATGTGGAAAGCAATGTGCTTTGAATACTGGAAGCGAGAGCAGGTTTCCTTGCTCTCGCTTCCAATATCCAAAGCAGTTTGCAATGACAGGTCGGGAGCCGCGAGGCTCCCGCCCTGTCATTGCAAACAGCAGTGTCCCGGGGGTAGGCACCCCGGGACACTGCAGGAGCCAGCCCTGGGGGTTGGCGGTCCCCAGGGCCACCACAGGCTCCAGGAGGGGGGCCGCGCGGCCCCCCTCCCTTCAATTGCACAGCCCCGGGGAGGTGGTGGTCCCCGGGGCTTTGGGGGTCCGAAACGGACCCCCACATTTGTTTTCTAAGTGCCCCAGGGAGGTGGCGGTCCCCGGAGCATGTGGGGGCTGGAGCCCCCCACACAGGTGATTATTTTTTTAAATAAGAAGCCCCGGGGTGGTGGTCCCGGGGCTGCGGGAGGGCGAAGAGCCCTCTCGCACCATTTTTTATTTAAAGCCCCGGGGGGTGGCAGTCCCCGGGCTTGGGGGGCCTTAGAGGCCCCCCACATAAAACATAAACCCACCCCCCGCATGCCCCCGGGACTTGGGCCACCCGGGGGCAAAATAGCATCAAAGCGCGGGAGACCGCGCTTCGATTTTTTTTTTTTAACGGCGGGATCCACGCACCCTAAGCGCATCCCGCCGATTTAAAAAAAATAAATAAATAAATTAAAAAAAATGCTTTTTTCTGCCCAGGGGGTCCTTTTCTTGTTTTACGCAACTGTTTTTCTGTTTTCTTGTGACTCGGGAGTCACAAGATGGCTGCCAACACTTCCTGGTTTTGAGTGTTGACAGCCAATTAGAATAAAGCTCGTGGTAGGGAGGGTCCGCTGAATCCTCCGTGCCTCTAAATATCGAAAATTTTATTTTTGATTTTCTCAGCAACTACTGAGCAGATTTACACCATTTTTAAAAAGGTCGCTTTCTGAGCCAAGCAGTACCTTTTGGGGTAAATTGCTCAGTAGTTTCGGCTGTAGCCTTGCATAAAGTTTCCTATGGGAAATTGATTTTTTGACTCTTATTTTTTGAATTTCTCTGGAATTACTAAACGGATTTACACCATTTAACAAAAAGGTCTCTTTCTGAACCAAGGGCTACCTTTTTGCCAAGTTTGGTGTAATTCCGTTCAGCAGTTCGGGCTGTAGCTTTGTCTAAAGTTTCCTATGGGAATGAATATGGAGAAAATACGTTTTGGGACCCCCTTTTTCTCGGCCCCCGCTTGCCGAATTACCCCGAAACTTTCAAGACAGGAGCTGACCGGAGCGGGCTACGATTTTTGAAAATTTCGCGAAGATTTGTGAACCGGCACCAAAGATATTGAGAAAACAAAAAACGAGTTGCCTATGGAAACTAGGTCCTAACTATAACTATCTACTGGCGACCCCCAGTAGATAATATATATGAAAAAAATATTTTTAAAACATTAAATACATACAAACATAAGTATAACTTTATCATTATATCCTCGTATAAGTAGAACAATAAATCATATATATGCACATACAGAGACAGAGGGCTACATACCCATATTATTCTTGTTTTTTCCCAATAATTAGTACTATTTATTTTTTTGTATTTGTTTTTATTTATGCCTTTGCTATTTTTTTTTAAGTAATACATGTATTGAATAGTTCACATTTATATATACTTTCTGTATAATCATATTTATATGTTGTAATATGAGTTATCATAATAAATAGAAACCCTTAAGCATGTAGTCAAATATGTCTCTTATTTATGTAATGACCTATATACATTTTAATCGTAAATCTAAGGAGTGTACATATTTTAGCCATAAGTACTATTTGTGCATTTGTTAAGCATAAATATAAGAAAGTATATATATTTTTAAACACATGTATTATGTGCATTTGTACACAGAAATGCACATATCTGAATACATACAGATAATCAAAGTATGCATGTTTACAATCACACATATAGGCACCATTTGTGTCTTGTGCATACTGTTGCTGTACATTTTTAATTTGAATATATGGTGTTCATGTAGGGAAGAGCCAGCTTTTAAGCAGTCTTTGGAAGATAAGCTGGTTATCTGTGGATCTCATGTTTGGGGGTAATGAATTCTAAAAGTTTAGCTGCTTGAGCAGAGAAAGATGTTTCACTCATTTTTTTTTCTTGTATGCTGGGACTTTGAGATTTGGAGAGTAAGTGTCTTTGTTGTATGTATTTTGTTATATTCTTCCTTATGAAAACAGGTCCTGTTACATGTATTGCTTTGTGGGTGATACAAAGCAGCTTGAAAGTGGATCTTCTGGCAATCGGTAACCAATGTAGGGCCCTTAAGGCAGGGGAGATGTGGGCTTGTGTCTTTATACATAGGGGTAGTATGGCAGCAGAGTTTTGAATTTGTTGTAGTCTTTTTCATAGTTGATAAAGGTGATCCATGGTTGGCGTAATCAAGTTTAGACTGTACTGGAGAGCTAGTAGCTTGGACCTTGTGTGGAACTCCCAAGTGGGGTAAGATGTGTTGCAGAGTTTTCATAGTAATGAAGCTTGACCTTACTAACTTATCCCCTTGGTCATTCATAGAGAGCTTAGAGCCCATGGTAATTCCGAGGTTTCTTACTTCCTTGTATACTTTTAGTACCAGATTGTCCAACCAGGCGGAGAGTGGGTCATAATTTTTCAAGTCGGCACAGGTGAGTATTTAAGTTTTGGACACATTCAATTTGAGATGGCTCCATGTCATCCCCTGATCAACGGCTGGGGGGAAACGGAAGATTTCTGGGTTTCCAATGTCTTTGGGGCTTTCCGGTATAAGAAGTATTTTTGTGTCATCTTCATAGTTATAGCATGTGAGCTGAAATTTATTGATCATTGCCGGTAGGGACTTCATGTAGATGTTGAAAAGCATGGGTGAGATGATAGAGCATTGAAGCATCTCTGCTTTTATGATATAGGGTTTAGATGAGAAAGGAGGAGTATCAATGACATTTGTTCTGTTTTGAAGGTAGGATGTGATCTAGTCGAGACCAGTCCCCTCATTGCCGGCTTCGTGGAGTCTTTGGATTACAGTGTAATGATCAACTATGTCAAAGGCAGCTGAAAGGTCCGAGAGAAGTAGTGCAGTGGCCCCATTGTGGTCTATTGTGATTTTAAGGTCATCCCAGATGGCGATTAGGGCAGGTTCTGTGCCTATTCCCAGATGGAATCCTGTTTGAAAGTCATAAAGTATGGAGTTCTCTTCAATAAACTGAGACATCTAGGTGAATTCTGCTCTTTCTATTAGTTTGCAGAAGAATGGTCCATTTGCAATAGTTCTGCCGTTGTTTGGTGCTTGAAGGTCCAAGTTTGTCTTCTTTCATAATGAGTGTATGTTTGTCTTTGGAAGTCTTTGGGGAAAAACCCTGATTGATGATTGTCCTGACTGGGGTGGCAGCAGAGGGGTTTAAAAGGATGTTTGTGAAGATTGTGGTGGACAAGTGTCAGAGGGGCAGCCGTCTTACCTGCTTATTTTGACAAGACCCATAAAATCAGTTTCTGTATTGAAGGAATGCAGAGGTTGGGTTAACCTATCCTTTGGTGGGAGTGTTGGGAAAGGGCTGGTGCTGGTGGTTGTCTTTTAGTTTAAATAGGAATCCAACATGTCTGCTTTGGTTGTGTAATGATTTGCCAGTTTGTAAGTATATTCTTGGGAAATAGGATGGTTTCCTTCTGTGCATTGAGGTTTACAAAATTCAGTGAGAATTTTATAAATTCTTTATTTGCAAATTTTTCATTCTTAATTCTGTTTGATTAATATCTGTTTTTAGCTTTTTTTGATAGATGACTTGTATATTATGTTGTTTTTGAGTAGGTGAAGTTTTTCCTTAGTGTTGTTTGTTTTTAGGCAGGTGCATTGCAGTTTTGTAATTCGTTTTTTTAAGCTTTTTCAGTTCTGCATTCTTCCAAGGTTGTTTTCCTTTCGCATGTTTTGTTATTTTTAGTGGAATTAGGATATCAAAAGCTTCCAGGAGCCACTCACAGCGTTATTGAATTGAATTTATTGTTTCCAATATCTGTGTTAGAAGATAGTTATGTTTCTAGGTCTTCAAAATTCAGTTTGCTCCAGGGTTGATATATGCTTGCTGGTAAGATGGCCTTTAGGTGTGTAGAGTTGTGGTGTCTTATGTTAGAAAGCTACCAGATGGTGGTCTGACCACATGACTGGAGTAATCCTTTGGAAAGTGACTATTTCTGGATTGGCTAAAATGAAATCTAGGATGTGTCTAGTGATTTGTGTTGGTTTGGGGACGATCTGATGTAGGTTCAGTGTATCTAGGTTAGTGACAATAGTCCAGGGCTGGTGCATATTAGGTTTATCAAACCATATGTTTAGGCCACCAAGGATGCATAGGTTGGAGCGTAGTGTCTGAAGGTTTGAAACTGTGTCTAGGAGTGTGTCTGGAAAAGTACCATTGCTAGGTGGTGATCTGTATAGAAGTAGGAAGTTACAGGAGAAAGTTGGAGTAGTGTTGCGTTCTGGTGATGAGGCCCTCACAACCTTGTATGGAAACATCCCCAGCTTTGGTGAAATGTATTGTTCCCTTGAATATAACGGCTGGTCTACCTCCTCTTTTGTATTCGATTATGTGTGAGCGTTTGATAGCCTAGAGAAAAAGCTTCGTGAAAAACTGGAGCCATGTCATCCCCCAACCATGATTCAGTTATGAACAGCAAGTCAAGTTGTGTGTCTGTGAGTGGGTCGTAGATATGGTGCTTTTTATTAGAAAGGGATTGTGCATTTATTAGTAGGCAGTTTAGATATTGGGTTTCGGGAGTTGCGTAAATTTGTTTTCTGGAAGAGCGAGTAGAGTCCTTTGTGCTTGTAGTAGGTGGACTATTGGTGATGTTGTTAACTGTATTGGAATAGCAATAGTGTTTGTCCATATCATTATCCACGTTCAACAGACTTGGAAGGCATTTTGTTGGGTCTGTGTGTGCAGGTGGTGGGTATAGTAGTTGAGAGTGAGGTGATGGGCTATGTCGTAGTCTCCTTGTGTAATAGACAAGGAGATGCAAAGTTGTGAACAGTGGTGTGTTAACGTCATTTGCTTATGTTGAAAGTGCAAGGTGTATGTGTGAGGGGTGGTGGAGCATGTGGGTCATGTTTGAAGGCTCCAAATTGTGCAATGGATGAAAGGTAAGTCGATGAGTATTGTGTATTGGAAGAGTTTGTGTTTGGTATTGTAAATGTTTGAAATTTGTGTGCAAAGTTGGTTTAGGATGTGCATTATTTGTGTGGAAATGAGGGAGGGGGTGGGTGTTTGCATTTGGTGATGGAATGCAGGAAGAAATTGTGTGTGAATTATATTTGGTTTTTATGGAGTAGTTATATGTGATATTGGTGTAGTGAGTTTGTGTGTAGAATTTGGTTCTAAAGTACTAGTGTGTATGTAGAAGGGGAAAGGGGGTGGCGATTTGTGCCGGAGTAGAGTGTATGTGGTGTCTAAGAGGAGATGAACAGGGGTTATGAGTGTTTGTAGTTGATTTGGTAGCATGAAGAGGTAGTATTTGGAGTGAAGTTTAAGGAGGGTTTGTGTGTTTTTGGTAAAAAGAGGAAGGGGTGATGGAGAATGATATGAGAGTTGAGTAAAGGGTTGCTGGTGCTGGAATGGAGTCTGTTAGGAGTAAGTAGAGGTTAGAGCTGTTTTTTTGTATGAAAAGGGAGGGTGTTTGTATGAGGGGATTAAAGTTATTATTATTAATGACACTTGTGAAGCGCAACTTACATCTTACTGGTATCCTGGCGCTATGTCAACCTTGCCGAAGCCGGGTCAGCAACAGAGAAACTATCCCCCTATTTACGGTACATCTTTATGTCCTTCTTCCTGATTTGGAACTGGCTATTTAGGGAAAAGCTATGTTTTCAGATCTTTCCTGAATTGTATAAGACTCTTGCTGGCTCTCAAAGGGCCTGGCAACTTGTTACACAACTGAGCTGCCCTCACCGTTCCGGTCATTCCTCCATATCTTATGTCCCGTATAGAGGCCCTAATGTAGACCCGTTCATACATGCCCTAAAATGGACGTATTCATATTTGCCCTAATACGGTCATATTCATACTTGCCCTATTATGGTCAAAGCCGCATATGCCCTATTACGGTCATAACTGTACATGTCCTATTATAGTCATGATTCCTTTTATAGGCATGATCTTTCACCTACATTGGTCCTCACTAGTACACAACGTGCTCTGAGGGCTGAACGTTATCTAGTCTGTGGTTTTGAATACAGCAGGGTTTTTCCCAAACACAGGCCCACACTGTACTCATCAATTATGCATGGCTCTCTAGGAATACACCACCTGCATGATATGTATGTACAAAGTTCACCCCTGACGTCTTCCTCAAGTCTAACAAGGGCCAATACAAACCATACGAAGCAACTAGAGTCTTCAGGGTATAAATACACCACATCTTACCCCGGTAAGACAGAGGGAACCGAGACTTCCATGCTGACACACTGACCAGAGACGCTGAGGCTCCTGCGTGCAGTCGCTCCAGCTGACAGCGGTCTAACACAGCCCTTGCGGGGTGTCCAACTCGAGACCAGGACGGGGTCCCACACTCTCTCTATTACGGTATGGGGGTTCGACTAAATCCTAGAAGGATTCTTGGCTCTTAGGCTTTTAGACCTACACATATGCTAGGTACACTCAGGTACATCTAGTTAGGCATCGTAGGAGTACGCGCACTTTTCATAATGCTTTTTATATTCATGTATGTATTCATGATTATTGCAATATGGTAGAACTGTTCTATCCCTTCGCTTTTATCGTACTGCTGATAATATATCTCTGCTATTGTCCGCTGGTTTCTGCAGCACATATATTTTACACTAGAATAACAACTGTTCAATAAATACTTATTGAAACGCCCAGGCTGTTTTTTCTGTGTAACTCTCTGAGACAAACCGAATAAGTAAGCACGAGTGACTGAGCGAAAAGTAGTATATTGTTTCCACGATTCTGAGGAATTTGGGTTGTCATGGTCTAAGGTTGCCAGAAACTAATCTCTCCCCGATAAGAGGAGATTCTAGTGGCACTGTGAGCTAGCTAATGCAAATCAGGCTAACATACGCGGTGGGGGTGCACAGAGCCAGTCTATCACCAAGCCCACGGTTTATGTTATCCAAACGCGCAGGTCCTGCATGGGTACTATAGGAACTACATGACAATCTCACTTTCTGAAATATTTGGACACATAATAGGTTGGATGAGGAGGAGCGTAGGTTCCTTGCTGGAATTTAATGTTTGAATTTTCTTTGTAGCATTTTGTGTCCTGTTTCCTTTATTTCCTTATAAACCATACATAATGATTTAAAAGCGATCCCCTCTTTCACTGGGAGCCAGTGGAGTTCCTTAAGGGTGCCAGAGGAAGACGCATGTCTAGGTTTATCTAGTGCAAGATTTGCCGACGCAGCTTGTATAATCTTTTTATTACATAGTCTGGGGCTCCCAGTAGCAGCGCATTACAGTAATCAATTCTGCTGAGGACTATACTCTGAACTACTAACTTTCTTGCTGGCTGTGGCAGCAGTGGTACAATTTTCCTGAGGTTGCAAAGTAACCCGAAACATGTGGCTGCTGTTTTGTTGACATGTGTCTCCATGGAGAGCTTATCATCAACATATACTCCTTGAATACGCCCTGACTGTGATGTCTCTAGATTGTCCGTGCTTGTCCATGGCCAGAAATTGTTAGAGAGCATATAAGGATCTTTTGGCGTATGAGCAACATCAAAATTAAATTTTCTCTCTATTGAACTCCAACTTGCCATCTCTCTTAGACATTTATGGAATCCTCCCAGTGAAATTTGCCTATTGTTGTCTAATGAACAAATCTGTTGTATATCATCAGCAAAGTTTACAAAGCTAATGCCATAGGATTTGATGAGTGTCAACAGGGGGAGCAGATATACGTTAAAGAGGATAGGGCTGAGGTTCACCGTGTTATGCTTTTTTAAATTCTGAACAGAACCCGGGAAGTGAGATTACTTGGGTTCTATTTGAAAGGTAGGATTCGATCCACTTTAATAGTGTCCCATCCGCACCTATATCTGTTAATCTGGACAGCAGTATTTGATGGTTGACTGTGTCAAACGTGACTGACTAGTTGAGTAATATCTGGAGTGCTGTTTGACCTCTGTCAATCATCATTCGGAGCTCATCCATGGCTAGGATCGATTCTGATTCTGTACCATGTGCAGGTCTAAAACCCACTTGTTCATTTACTAAGAGGTTATGAACTTCTAGATAGTTTCTTACTGACATATTTTTCCATTATTTTTACAGGGTAAGAAAGTTGTGATATTGGACAGTAATTACTAGGTATTGATGAGTCTGCTGTTGGTTTCTTCAGTAACAGGGTTACTAAAGCTTTCTTCCAAACCTGTGGAACTATGCCTGTCATTAAGGATTGATTGCAGTTTTTTAGTAGACTTGGCTATAGGTAATTTGCCCATTCCTTCCATATTCTGGGTAGTACTGGAGCCTAAGAGGTCCCGAAGAGATAGTCATTGCTAATGCTCTGAAACTCCTCCTCATCCATTGGTTCTATGAATTCTAGTTTACTAGCCGCTTGGTCTGTTATTTCATCTGTGGTAGTCCTCTCTCTTGTAGTCTGGTCTGTCCTGGATGGGTCTATATTTATATCAGCTATGATCAGCTCAATCTTGTTATTAAAAAAATTAGATAAGTCATCACACAGTTCTTGTGAATGTTTTATTGTTGTTTGATGCACTCCGGATTCACTAGTTCTCTTACTATATAGAATATCTTTCTTGGCCCGTTCATTGCTTCTACAATTGTTTTGGTATAGAGGTTCTCTTTAGCCTTACTTACTTAATTTTTATAGTTTGTGTAATGTGGTTTTGTGTTGTGTTGGTGATGTGTGTTTGATAGTGGTATAGGGCAGAGTAGTGGTTTGTGTGAGAGTAAAGGTGCCATTGTTTGGCAGGACGTGTAAAAGGGTATATGGATGTGTTTTGTGGTGCTTTGTAGTGCTTCTTGAGAAACTGTGGATTGAGTGTGTTTGTTGTGAATTAGTGTGCGTTTGCTGAGACTGTGTTTGTATGTTTAATAATGTGAATGGGTTTTTGGTTGTAAAAGGACAGCATTTCTGGCCGTAGGCCCGAACAGTCGATGCCCTTGTGCTCTCCGCCCTAGCTTCAACGCCCGGGCTGAGATGCCCTAAGTTTAAATAGCCCTAGTGATCAGGTGACCTTTGACCAATGGGAACTCTAGCCAATCCGAACCCTAACCTGAAATCCTAGAGCCAATTGTAGCCATGCCCATACACCATAAAAAGTTGCATTTCCTACTCTGGCCATATTCCTCTTGTGTACCAACCTGCATTTATAACTGCACTGACAACCCCCATGCTTAATTTGTTGATTACTTGATACAGATCTGTTTCTTAGTTTCATAGAAAAAAACACAATGATAAAATATCACTTCCCTCTAACCTTTAAGTGTGTTTCATTCAAAGACTGGTGAGCTGGAGTAAATGTTTTCAGCTTTTACTTGGTACAACTGATTGCAACATCATGACTCCTTGCTGATCTGACATTTTTAGGTCTTTCCTACCAGATGGTGCATACTCTGTCTCTTACGAGATATATTGTTAGCTTACAGTGGGCCTTAAAGCCAATTTCCTGTGTTACTTCGGTTCCCCGGTCGCTGATGCTTTGCAACAAGGCTAAAAACCATTAGCAAATCCAGGTGATCCTAAAGGCTTGACCTATTGGCTTTGCCTTTACTACTATTGTTTGGACAGTGTTTGAAAACACGCTTTGAAGTGAGCAAGGATTTTAAATTGTACATGTAAAGTGAATACTTACGTGGCAAACTCAAGTTTTATTATCACTTACTGCTCCATATATAGCCTAAGGAGGGTGAACAGGGAGTTGAAAAAGTAATTGAAATAATTATGGGCTTTGTTTCTGCCTAATCTTTATGTGATTGTGAAAGGAGTTTAGATGGAGAGGAGGTCACAGCTAGAGGTATTGCACTCAATGACACCCCAATTAATCATGTTGATGATCTGGACTCACTTGTTCAATTAGCTGTTCGGAAAGTGATGGAGGAACACTTTATTCCACGGGTGGAGTCCGTATTCTCGACTATTGCTAAAGACACTATAGACTCGCTTAAGACTCTAGTAGAGGGGTTAATGAGGAAATTAGAGTGTCTTGAGACCGAGTTAGGGGGACCTATAAACAACTGTGTGCCATTTAACAATCATGTTCTCACCCAGGTACAAATGCTCTCCACAGGAAATAAAAGGGAAGAGGGACCCGCTAATAAATTCTCAACCAAGATTGGCCAGGAGCTTATCCACACAACTAATTTAGTTTCAACTTCAGGGAGACCTGTAGGGGGTATTAATCGTAATGATACTGAGTCCGTACCAAGGCCCGTGCCCAACTCTGAGCCCCTGACACAGGGTAGGCCGTACGGTAATCAAGAGGACAACAGGGCGACAAATAGCGGCAGACTCAATCTGCCACCTGAAGCTACACCCCTAGTTGCTATTCTTATAGAGGTCCCCCCGCTTAGAGAGCACTGCCCTGAACATACCACGGAGTTGATACGTAAAACTAAACATTGGTGTGATCAACATTTTAGCAGCAGGCCCAGGATTTCCCCCCATATCATAATGGCCAGGAGAGTGGGATGGGTTGGCCACAGGCCTAAACAGGTAGCAGGCGACTTTATTATCGTCAACTTTGATAGCACAGACATAGCGGGGCAGCTATTCCAGGTAGGCCGGAAGGAAGGCGAGGAGGGGTATCAGGGCCGTTCCCCTGGGTTTTTTCTATCCTCCACACGAAGGGTTGCAGCAATTGGGCAGATTCCACAGGGGGGTTAGGCCCGCAGTAAATAGATGGGGGTGTCCTCCTCCCCAATCAGGAACTAGTGATCAAGTGCCTGTTATGTTCGCACGTAGGGCACTGGCTTCACCTAAATTGGCAGCAATGCCCACTGAGATGATAGAAGGTGAAAACAACCTAGCTTGCTAAAATAGATTTTTTCCATTAACGTTACTAGATGAAAACGACTGACTGGAGCAGTCTTCTTGTCATCGGAGCACTCCCAGTGACACTGTTAATGGACAGGGGACCGGCGAGAATGAACATTCTAACTGCAAGATTATTAGTTGGAATATAGCTGGTTTAAGAAGCAAAAAAGCTGATCCCAGGTGGCTTGATTATATAAAAGAACATGATATAATTAGTTTACAGGAGACCTGGAGAACAATTTTTGGGTGGATGGGTTTAAATCCTATGGTGTGCCCGCACGGCCTTCCTCGTCGGGTAGAGCAAAAGGGGGTCTCCTAACGTTAATCTCACTTAAATTGTCAGGAACCCATTGTAGGGTGGAGGTTGGCTCTCATAACTGTTTGACAATAGAATTTATCCCCACCAACACATCCAAAATGCTGGTTGTTCATTTTTATAATTCTGGTGAGAGTAGCTTTTTAAATGAACACTTATGTAGTCTGAAATGTTTTTTAGAGGAGTATAGATTGAAGCAAACCACTTTTTATTCTATAATAATTATGGGCGATTTTAACATTCATTTTTGTGATATGAATTGTCAGGTTGAAGATTTTTTAGGGCCGACGAATTCTTCCATTCCTCACTTCGAGCACACACAGTTTGGGGAATGTCTGGAGAATCTTTTGGCTGAAGTAGACCTTATCGAACCCAGCTCTAATGCAACAGAGCCGAGGATCGCGACTTTTAAAGCACGAGGGAGGGACACTATAATAGATTATATATTTACCTCCCCCATTTTACAATCTTATGTAACCTTTTACAATGCTAGGTGGTCCCATTTTAGTGATCATAATCCAGTCCTCCTGGTGTTGGGCAGGGGCTGTGGCTTAAAGAGTAAGAAGGAATTGCAACGTACTGTTACCTGCCTAAAATCAACTGATCAGGGACGGAGGTTAAAATGGGCCAAAGTAATCCCGGATCTTTTCTTTCAGGATCTTTGCGAGAAGGTTGATGAACAGCTCTGCAACCTGCCTTGATAAATCTAAACAGGGGGTGGAGGTACTTACAGCTTTTGAAGGTATTTGCGCGCAGGTAGCGCTAGACCTCTCCTTGCCCACTAGGACTCGGCCACACCCTGGGGAGGGCTGGTTCGACAGTAATTGCTCCGAAGCACACCGTAAGTTGGTAGCTGCACTGAAACAGACCCAACGAGACAAGGTTCACATAGCCTCGTTAAGAAAGTTGTATAAGTCTGCCCTAAATATTCGTAAAAATGAAATTAAAGAGGATGCATGGAATGAATTATTAGCAGTGGAGGTCCTAAAGGATAGCTCTAGATTCTGGGCTATCGTAAACAAACCTTTTTTTTCTGGAATTGAGAATGCCCCCCTAGAATGTAACATCACCAAAGCACAATGGCTTTCTCATTTTGAAGCCATATACGAGGCCCCTGCTACTTTGGACTTACCTGTTAGTTCAGAACACATAAGGAATCCCCCTGAAATGGTTTTTGACGAAGGGGAAGTGGAACTGGCTATAAAGTTAATGACTAGTAATAAGGCCCCCGGCCCGGACGTTGTCCCGGCCGACTTATATAAACAAAATTCTATTTTCTGGGCCAAAATTTTGACAAATGTTTTTAATGTGTCAAGTCAACAGGGCTTCCCCTCGTCGTGGGCGTCTTCCATTATCATTCCAGTTTTTAAAAAAGGCCAGAGAGGAGACCCAAGTTGTTATAGGCCAATATCTTTAATTGACTCTGCTGTAAAAGTATTGGGGAGAGTGATTTTATCTAAACTAATGAACTGGTTGGATGAGAATGGTGTTTTATCAATCCTCCAATATGGTTTTAGACACGGAAGGTGTACACTGGATCAGTGTCTAAATTTACACTTATTAGCAGGAAATACACACTGGCCAAATCAGGGACACTACACCTGGCCTTTATGGATCTTTCCTCTGCTTTTGATCTGGTAAATAGATCAAAGCTATGGTCTATTTTGATAGAGATGGGGATAGATCAATGTTTAGTTTACTTCTTGGCTGACTTACACAGGGATCTCACCGCTAGAGTGAGAGTCAACCAAGAAGGTAATTGCACAAAGCACTTTAGGTCCGGAAGAGGCGTCTGTCAGGGCTGTATTTTAGCGCCATTGCTTTTTACTTTATATATAAACAATTTAGGTAATGTTTTAGACTCTGCCAGCTTAGATATTCCGCGAGTAGGGGACAGGGCTATCCCTGTGCTTCTATATGCGGATGACGCTGTATTATTGGCCCGTACAGCTGTAGGGCTCCAGAGGCTTTTGGGCTCCTTTGGGGCCTTTATGAAATCACTGGACCTAGTAGTTAATATAGCCAAATCACAGACAATGACAATTGGTGATAGGCCAAAACAGCAAAAACATTTCTATTGTGAGGGCGTAGAGCTGTCCAGAGTGACCTCTTTCACTTATCTGGGGGTTCTTTTCGATGAGAGGGGCTTGTGGGTCCCTCAACAGAAAGCAAAAAATAATGCGATGGCAAGGTCTACGGCTGCTGTTCATGGTTTTGCACAGCGATTGTGGGCCAGGCCAATCGCAGCCATGCTTAACATCTATAGGTCTAAATGTATAGCCATTGCAACGTATGGATCTGCCATCTGGGGCTATAAGATGATGGAGGGGTTACAGACTGTCAAACAAGTTTCTATGTACTATCTTGTCTGTTCCCCAATCTACCTCTACCTTTGTAATACACCAAGAGTTAGGTGTTAGTTATATAACAGATTGGTAAAGGTTGGGGGCGCCCCGGTGGTCAGTTGGCTTAAGACCTGGATGAACCCAGAATTAACTTTGAACCACGAGATCATCAGGGATTGTGTTTCCATGGAGCGAGTTAGCTATATCCCCTGGCTAGATTATGTTAAACAAATTTTATATAAATTAGGGCGTCCAGATCTATTTGACTGCCCAGATAAAATAAGAAAAGAGGATCTGGTGTGATTAAAAAACAAATTTTTTAGGTCGAGCCTAGAGTAGCGCGCAAGCGCTGCTTCTGGCGAAGACTTTATGTAGTGGGCATTTGAAAGCTGACCACACGCTCGTGCACAATGGCCTTTTCCCTGCGGTTACCCGCACGTTTCAGGCACGAGCGTGTGGTCAGCTCAGCAGGCTGCCGCGCTCGCTCGCCCCCGCTCCTCTCTGATCCGGCACGGGTCAGGGCCACGCTGTGCTGCGTGTGCAAAGGCTGCTTGTTTAAGTACTCAGCAAGTACGCTATCGGGTATCTATTCCCGCGGCCCTATAACAAAGACGAGCTGAAGGCAGGCCCGAGCTATCTGTCGCCGTGCCCGATTGTCCCTGACTTCAGAGGACAGCGTTTCCTCGTCCGTAAAATCGGCGCCGTAAACACCGCTTGACTCGCGAATTCCTGTTGTTTGGCAACACCCCATGTGACAGGATATTTTCTTATCACCAAGAGGCCACATCTTTCCAAAGATTCCCATAAACCTTCAAAAGCGAGGCAAGGGGGATGGCTTCAGAGGTGGTTTAGCTGGGACTCTTGAAGCCGGACTGGTGAACAAACACTTCTGTATTTATGGGAACTAATTTATGAAATAGTTATCATGAAGGCCTTCCTGTTGGCGCTCTTCCTGTGCTTGCAGCAGCCTGCACTTCAGCTGGGTAAGTGCCCTCGACTTTCCCGAATGTTGTACGCACCAGGAAAGGTGCTATTCTAAATTTACAGCCTCGCCGAAAAATGTGACCTTAAGGTTAAAGTCTCCATCAGGTGAATGATGCTACAATATGTCTAAACTCCCGAGCAGACGTCGTCTTACAAAAGAACCTTCCAGAGTGACTTTTGTTGGGGATTGTTAGTGATGGATGACTGGAGAGAGAGGCCCTTTAATTGCCTCAGATAGTTAGCATTAGTGTTTATTTTGTACCTACCATTATGTTTGTTTACCCGTTGAATGTACTTTGATACTAACGCAGCACTGATTGTAACATATTATTTTAGTGGTACTACTCTGTTTTTAGTTACTATGCACGAGTTGCTTTTTTTGAGTTACATCTCGCCTTTCCAAAAATATGCATTAACTCTAGCCAAAAGGTCGCTGTTAACATGGGTGGAGGATTGTCTTCTTGTGGCAGGGAACTGCATTTGCTGAAGACCCCACGCCAATAAAAGATAATCAATATTCATTCTGAACGCTTGCCTAGCGAGAATTATTGGGAAGTTTCCAAGAATAACAAGTTCCACTTGTTTACCAGGAGATGGCGCTGTAGATTATGATGTGCATAACAAATACCTACCAAGAAGGAAAGAGAACAAGGGGGTGGGGAAAGGGGGAAACAGAAAGGGAGGGGAGTGACTGGTAGAGAGAGAGAGAAAATAACTTGTGAAAGTCAAGGATAGATGGGTAAAAAGGAAGAAAGAGATAGAACAAAAAGGAGCGAGTGTGCCAGATAGGCAGGCAAGTGGTTAGTTGAGGGATAGAAAAAATATGGCAGACAAAAAACAAGAGTTAGAGAATGAGAGGAGAGGGAGTTGAGAATGAGAGAATATAAAAGACAACTGCGAGAATCGCGACCCTTAATACCGATTTAAGAATAATCTACACTGATTCATAAGGTTGAACAGACTGTTCCTGAATGACACTAACTATAGCCCATGACTCATCAAATAACGCGTGTACAATAAAACAATAAACGAGATTGCTTTGGAACATGGTTATTTGAAGTAGTAAGAGCAGCTGCAGTGAAGAGCAGAGCAAATAAGTCCAGTTTCCCAGGAGCGGTCAAGTGTTTCCAAAGATACTAAACACGGAATCAACTATTCCTGCATTGGACACATTTAAAGCATGGATTCCTTCTGCTGATCTGTTGCTGGTTCAAAATGTGGAAACAGGTCAAAAGCCGAAATCTGTAACATAATAAATAGTATATAGATTGAGGCCTCCAAGTTTCTATCAAATCATGTTCTAATATTGTAACCCTCCTGCAAGCCTCAGATCAGATTTTGTCAGCCTTCCCTTTACACACAGATCCTGCGATCTTAAGCAGCCTTCCCACATCTCATTCACTTTCACAGTCTAACAGATGCCACCAAGAAACAGTTTAGCTGGTGTGGGTGGATTCTTGGCCTCAGGAGTTGCACAAGTAACTATTACCCAATGCCACGGTTCTGATGTCAGTACTGTAGCAGACAAAGTAGGATTATTGAGTGTTATCAGTGGAGGTGAGCCGCACAGTGTCTACCTGCACTGATTGTTCAGGGGCACAGTGACATATCTGCTCTTCCCTGTGCACTTCATGACACCCTGCTGGGACGTTGTCATCAGCATGGATGCCATCTGGAGCCATGTTATGAGGAGCTCGCCCTGGATTTTCAGACGACAGCACCAGGCGCGCTGTAAATTAATAGATTTACCCTTCCTGTTAAAAGGCCCCGGCATGCATGGTGGATAAAAAGCATGACTGGCAGAAAATTACTCTTGTGACATTGGAGCCAGGTGACAGCTGTCTACCAAACGAAAACATTTGAATGTTTGACTTAAAGATGCAAAATGATACCAAATGATCAAGTGCCATGTATTGGTGTAGGGTGAGGGAGGCTTAGAATCATTTGAGACTAACCCCCTCCGACAGGTTTAGCGCAGGCCCGTTTTATATGCTATAATCTGAACAAGCATTGGCGAAGCCGAAAGATATTGCTGTAATGTGGTAATACATGCAAAAAGGGAATGCACAAGTGCCCACAGGTTATTTATCTGTGTCTTTGCCAATGCTTGTTGTCAATGTGTGAAATAACATTACTTTCTCTGGTTTAGCGTCAAGAAGTTCTGTTAAGGTCCCTGTTTTCAAAGGAATGAAAACGCGGTATAACTTATCCAATTTGAGAGGGCTATTGATTTGCTTGTGGTATTTCTATATGAACACCAGGGCTAGGATAGAACCATTATTACGGGTAAGAAGGACACGGTGTAGTAGTAGGTTGTCCATTAGGATGTGTTTGAAGAGGATTGTGAGCATCTGTATTTTGGAAACTCAATTCTCCAAGGACAATCTGATCACAGGAGGATGTGAGTTGATCAGTGCTGTTATGATGCAAACTATCTAGAAAACTCATTTTGCTGCCCGATGGCAGCTTAAAATGTTCAGAATCGGTGTTCTAGGAGTTGTCTTTGTAATATCCATACCGAAATGAGAAGGCATTTATTTCATGAATCTGTTTGCATTTAAGATACTCTTTGTGTACAAAGGCAATACCTCACATTTCTTTTCTGTACTATCATGGTCGACAATGTTGTATCCTAGTGTACGATAGGGTTATGAAGGATGAGCAGATCCCGTTTCCTGTAAGTGCAGAAGCATCATGGCCACAATATGAATGAGGGGAGCTATGAAAGATGCATTAGAGACCCCAGGTGTCAATTCAGGAGGGCACCTCTAAGTTGATGTGTAGGACATGGGTCTCTGGTTTGAGAGCCGGTGATTCACCTGAGATTTCTTGTGCACATTGTCCTTTGTGTGTTAAGATGACTAGCTGAGGAGATTGCAGTGATAGGAACACGATGTGTTGTGGGATCTATAATCAGATAGTATCCAGGTATGCAGTGTGTGTTGGAGATAGGGTGAGCAGAAGCCTGCTCTGACCCATCAGGTGTGGGGTGCATGCTGGGCTCTTCGGGGGTAGGTCTGTTTTGTGAGCTGTGATCGAGAGCTTTAAGCGAGCCGTCCATGGGAGGAGCGTGCTTGCAGAAGAGAGATGGAGAGTGTGGTTTGCAGACTTGCATCATCAAATGCAGGTGATCCAAACTGCTTTTGATGCCATGGAGTTTCTTTTTGGGAGTGGATAAGGGATTTGCTGTCTGGTCAGTTGTAAGGGAATGTAATTAAATATGAGATGTATACTTAAACCCCTCTGATGTGAATCATTCCTATGAGAGTTGCGTCCTCTGTGTAGATTAAGTTTGTGTGATGCATTGTTTGGTGCACTGCAATTGGACCTGGAGTTTTGTTGACACAAGCTGCATCGAGAGGTAGTTGTAGGTTCTAGGAGGACTGTGGGTTTGGCCCTTGAGGCTACCATTATTGTCTCTGGTCTCACTCCATGAGTGTGGCTGAAACATGGGAAATGGGGTTGGGGAGGAAAGAGAGCTTGTGGCACAGTGAGCAATCAAGATGGTAGATGTGGTATCAGTGTCAATTTTTCTAGCAATTGTATAAGTTTTTAGGGCCTTCAGGGTATCAATAGGGTGGAGATATGGAGATGCAAAGCTAAAGATTGGATAACCGCTGCCCCATTTTCATTCGGGGTGATGTAAAAGTTACATTTCTAGTTATGGTAACCTGAGATAATATGTTTTTTCTGTAAGGGAGTTTTGTGTTTTTGAGGCCAATAAGGAACAAAATAGTGTATCCTTCCAGGAAGGTATGTCCTCGAGTAAAAAGGCTGGGTCCAAACTGGAATGGCATGGTGAGCAAAAAAACAATGGATTTAGGCCCATATCTCTGTACTGGGGTGAATGTATGACATTGTTCTGCATTCTGTCCATCAATTGTTCTTTTTGCATTTGTCACCCCAAGTGGGACGGGTATGCCCAGACGTGGGTCCCGTGTTCTCCATGCCACTGGAAACAAGCTATCCTGGCTGAAGAGGGGTGAAACCCCGAAACCGGTCCTAGGATGCTTGTTTCCAGTCCAGGGAGGACCTGGCCTGGCAGTTTGGGCTGGACTGTTCCCATTGGGCGCAGGGTCAAGACTGATTTGCATATGGCTGGGGCCAAACTGGAATGGCAAGGTGAGCAAAAAAACGATGGATTTAGGCCCAGATCTCTGTACTGGGGTGAATGTATGACATTGTTCTGCATTCTGTCCATCAATTGTTCTTTTTGCAGCAGGCACATTAGTAGCATTTAATTTACAGGCCCTGGGCCATGTAGTGCACTTTACTTGGGATTTATAAGTAAATTAAATATGCCAGTTCGGTATGAGCCAATATTACATGTTTAGAGGAGAGAACACAAGCCCTTTAGCACTGCTAGGCAGTGATAAAGTGCACAGAGTCCTAGTACCAGCAAAATGAGGTCAGAAAAGTGAAGGAGGAAGGCGAAAATTTGGGGGGGAAGACCACCCTAAGGCTCTCAGATCTAACACAAGGCACCTGGTGATTTAATGGCATCTAGGAGCGTTGGCTGTGCAAGCACAAATCACATCAAGGTGCAGGATAGCGTTTAGCTGCAAATTCACTTTTGGATGTAAAATCACTAATATTGCAAGCAGCATTATGGTATCCCATTTAGAAGCAAAATCAGACCCACGTGTTAAATCACAGTAATGCGCCAAATCACTTTTGGTAAAACATCAGCAGGAACTTGGAAACACTGTTAAGGAGCACAGATCATATTCAGGAGAACAAGCACATTTTAGTGCAAATTCACATTTAGGTGCAAAATTGTCATTGGTGTGCAGCATTAAAAAGAGTGTGCAGAGATATCAGGAGAAAAAACGTGACACCGGCCCTGCACGGCTATGGGTAGCACTCTTTGAGCAGGTAACTAACACATCTAATAGTCAGTAGCTAATGGTGAAACTAAAATGCCGCTTTGACCTAATCCAAAATGGGAACAAATGAGTGACACTTCCTTCAAGCAACAACAACAAGCATTGGCATAGCCAATAGGTCTCGCCTTTGGGACCTTATAAGTGTTTGGTTATCCAGCACAATATCCTTGGTGCAACAACATCAACTGTTGCATGGCTAAACACTTATAAGGTCCCAAAGGTGAGACCTATTGGCTACGCCAATGCTTGTTTAATCGAATATCGGCTGAGAGAGAGGTCAAGGAGCTAATGAAACCCACAGTAAAAGCCTATTTTTTGCTAAAAACCTCCCCCAAGATTGAACCTTATATGGCTATTGTCACTAAGCCCTTCCATCGCCTGCTTTTAACCAGGTTTCGTTTGAACTTGATTCACCTTCTTTTAGGCGACTCGAAAGGTTGGAGTAGGGCATGTGACTTAGGCTCTTGCACATGTGATAACTTTTCATCTCAGGACACGATGCATTTTATAATTTTCTGTGATCACTACAGTGATATCCGTAGGAGGTTTTTATTCCCAATTTTAAGGGAGAAAGGTTTTATCCAGGTTAGACCTGCCCTACTTTATCTTCAGATGTTGAATAACCCATGGGAGATATTTAACATTGCGAGCTACCTAGTGGCAGCCATTAGACTTGGGAGAAAAAGGTATCCCCGGGCAAGTGTTTTAGGTGCACCGGCTTTGATTAATTGATTATTGTTTTTATGCTGGCAAGTTTAATTCTGAATTGCTTGATAATTTTTAATTGAGTTATTTATTATAGCCTTATAGCCCGCCGTAGCGGGCTATACCGGCTATTAAAGGCCCGCTCAAGCGTTAAAGGCCCGAGCCGAAGGCGAGGACCTTTTACAAGGGAGCGGGACTTTAATAGCTGGTATAGCCCAGCTACGAAGGGCTATAAGGCTATTAGAACATTCTGCCACTAGAGGGCAGAATGTTCTAACAAATAAAACAAAGGCTTCAGCGAGCGCGAGGGGATTGAAATCCCCTCAGGCTCCCTGAAGCCTTTGTTCACAGCCACAGCTGTGAACAAAGAAACATTGGAATGTTGGGGCTCCGGGCTTATACCAGCCATTATAAGCCCGGAGCTGCTCCATTGTTTTCAATGGCGCTCCCAACATTCCAATGTTTTTAATATAGCCTTATAGCCCGCTGCCGAGGGCTATACCAGTTGTTAAAGGCCCTGATCCCGAGTTATAGGCCCGAGCCGCAGGCGAGGGCCTATAACGAGGGAGAGGGCTTTTAACAACTGGTATAGCCTGAGGCAGAAGAGCTGCTATTAGAACATTCCACCCACTAAGGGTAGAATGTTCTTAATTAAAAATGGAGAAACAAAAGACAAACATTGGAATGTTGGAGTGCTGGGCTTATACCAGCCATTATAAGCCCAGAGCTACTCCATTGTCTTCAATAGAGCTCCCAACATTCCAATGTTCTAATACTATATATGTATTTACATTATTTTAGGCTATTATGCGTCTTAATGAAATCTGACTTTGTAAAGTTTTGTAGGTCGCCCATATTTATTGATGTTTTGCACTGTAGATGTTTTTATTGTATATTGCTCCATGTTGTTTGTGTTGTACTTTTATGGTTTTTAGTAACCGAATAAAGTGGTTTGACTGACTGATCCTCATTCCAAGTGGGTCGGAAGGGGATGAGGTATTTACAACAGTAGGTAAGTACAAACACCACAGGGTGCGGCATTCACTGGGTATGCTGAACGCCTCTTATTCCTAGGAAAATTTGGATTTTGATGCTTTCTGCACCAGTTTCTGCATGAATTAAAGAGTCACGCTTTCAAGTGGTACATTTTGGCAGTTTTGACCTGCCAGAGTTTACCAAGAGAAACGTGTGTCTGATAATTACTGCAAATCTCAGAATACGAACCCTTGCAAACAGTTTTGAACAGGGCTGGGACTTTACTGGCTCACTTGGAGTTAGGGCCCACTTAAACAGCCACTCTTCCAGGCAGGCCTCAAAATGATTACTTGATCCGAGGTAGGGCTTGAATACCTTACTTGATCACTAGAGTAAAACAAGTCAATGTCATGTGCCAGTGTCTGTTTACCAGCCTAGAGCTGGTGAGAGGTGTTCTGTCTCCAATTGATGTTCTAGATAGCATTATGGTGTTAAATTTAGACTCAAGTCTCACAGCAGGCCAGAGAGATTTAGACAGGAGAGTAGAGTGTTGTTTCAAAACGCTTCATTTTCTGTATCTATAATATTTCATGATTTCTTCCAGGTTCCACCTGCAAAATGGTTTATTTTCTTAAATTTAATTCCTGGCTTTATTGCTCAGCTTTTCTTTTTGCTTTGGGAACTTAAAGGCTTTCTTTGTGTTCATGGGTCTCCAACCGTTCTGTAATAGGAGCTACTTATGTTAAATGAAAATCATTCCGAGCTACTAACATTATTAGCTTTATAAAAGTGTTCACATCAGACAAGATTACATTAGTGCCGACCATATGCAAGATTACTAGTAGTGATCCCATTCCCCCTGTGCATCAGACAGGGTTGCCATCAGTAATGTAAAAAAAAAAGGCTTTGTCCATTTTGAATGCCTCTACATCTATAATATATAACAGCAATAGCTACAATACCCCTTGCACCAAGGTAAGTGGTAGTACATCTCCTCAATGCTGCATGATTTATCACTCAAATATCTGCTTTAAAAATATTTCGCACAGTCATCAGCTATTTGTCCAAACATCAGTTAACGAGTTTTGAAAATGCACAGATTTTTGTCTTGAATACACACTCTCAATTCTGGTATACACATATTAATTCAACCAAGCAAATTCTTCTAATTTAGTAGGGTGGGCTGCACACAGGACAGCTACCAGTAGCTCACAGTCTACTCGTTGGAGAAGCCTGATTTGCATGCTATGTCACCGGCAAAGTGGGCAGGTTCATGGTCAAGTGAGTCACATTTCAGGTCAGTGACTCTGCAAGGTCAGTAGCGCTGGGCACAGTTTGTTGAAAGCCAGAACCACCTCTGAAAGAGCAACAGTGGTGGGGCCAAGCGAGTAGCATATCCTTCTCAACTCTGAAATCCTAGCAGCACTGGGGAAAATTAAACAATGTTTCTGATTGCTGACTTGGGGAGTTTGAAGAGATAGGTTATAGTCAATTGCATAAGACACACAATTGATGGACGGAATGCAGAACAAATCAAAACATTCACCCCCAGTCAAGAGATCTGGGTTAAATCCACATTCTTTTGCTCACCATGCCACCCCAGTTTAGACCTGGCCATATGCAAATCAGTCTTGACCCTGTGCCTCATGGGAACAGTCCAGCCCGAACTGCTAAGCCAGGTCCTCCCTGGACCGGAAACAAGCATCCTAGGACCGGTTTCGAGGTTTCACCCTCTTCAGCCAGGATAGCTTGAATCCAGTGGCACAGTGAGCCCGGGACCCACGTCTGGGCATACCCGGCGCACTTAGGGCGAGGAAGCAAAAGACACACAATTGATGGACGGAATGCAGAACAAATCAAAACATTCACCCCCAGTCAAGAGATCTGGGTTAAATCCATAATTCTTTTGCTCACCATGCCACCTCAGTTTAGACCTGGCCATATGCAAATCAGTCTTGACCCTGTGCCTCATGGGAACAGTCCAGCCCGAACTGCTAGCCAGGTCCTCCCTGGACCAGAAACAAGCATCCTAGGACCGGTTTCGGGGTTTCACCCCTCTTCAGCCAGGATAGCTTGAATCCAGTGGCACAGTGAGCCCGGGACCCACGTCTGGGCATACCCGGCGCACTTAGGGCGAGGAAGCAAAAGACACACAATTGATGGACGGAATGCAGAACAAATCAAAACATTCACCCCCAGTCAAGAGATCTGGGTTAAATCCATCATTCTTTTGCTCACCATGCCACCCCAGTTTAGACCTGGCCATATGCAAATCAGTCTTGACCCTGTGCCTCATGGGAACAGTCCAGCCCAAACTGCTAAGCCAGGTCCTCCCTGGACCGGAAACAAGCATCCTAGGACCGGTTTCGGAGTTTCACCCCTCTTCAGCCAGGATAGCTTTAATCCAGTGGCACAGTGAGCCCGGGACCCACGTCTGGGCATACCCGGCGCACTTAGGGCGAGGAAGCAAACGACACACAATTGATGGACGGAATGCAGAACAAATCAAAACATTCACCCCCAGTCAAGAGATCTGGGTTAAATCCATCATTCTTTTGCTCACCATGCCACGCCAGGGAGGACCTGGCTTGGCAGTTCGGGCTGGACTGTTCCCATGAGGCACAGGGTCAAGACTGATTTGCATATGGCTGGGTTCAAACTGGAATGGCATGGTGAGCTAAAAACGATGGATTTAGGCCCAGATCTCTGTACTGGGGTGAATGTATGACATTGTTCTGCATTCTGTCCATCAACTGTTGTTTTTGCATTTGTCACCCCGAGTGGGACGGGTATGCCCAGACGTGGGTCCCGTGCTCTCCATGCCACTGGAATCAAGCTATCCTGGCTGAAGAGGGGTGAAACCCGAAACCGGTCCTAGGATGCTTGTTTCCAGTCCAGGGAGGACCTGGCTTGGCAGTTCGGGCTGGACTGTTCCCATGAGGCACAGGGTCAAGACTGATTTGCATATGGCTGGGTTCAAACTGGAATGGCATGGTGAGCAAAAACGATGGATTTAGGCCCAGATCTCTGTACTGAGGGTGAATGTATGACATTGTTCTGCATTCTGTCCATCAACTGTTGTTTTTGCGTATAGTCAATTGCATGTCTAGTATATCTGTGAAAAACTGGTATGGTTTGGAGATTAAGTAAACCTATTTTGGGGTTGAATTAGGTATGCAACAATTTGTAAAGAATAAATACCCATGTTTTATTTTAATATAGATCTTTAATGGATTTTGACATGGTGTTATTAGAGTACAGTGACCGTTCAAAGTTTAATATATACTAAGGACTTTCCTGTCATGCATGCATTAGTCATCATTATATATAGTGGTTATGAGCTTGTAACATTGTAACAATACTAAAAATAAAGCAACTTTATATCCTGTATGTTAGAAATGAGGGTCTTTAGTTGGCATTGGTTTGCACCTTGTCCAAGCTGGGATCCTTATTCTAGTCAGGGTAAGGGAGTTAAACACGCAAGATAACCCCTGCTCACCCCCTTGGTAGCTTTGCACGAGCAGTCAGCCTCATCTTGGAGGCAATGTGTAAAGCATTTGCACATGCACACACAGTAACACAGTGAAAACACTACAAAATGACACCACACCAGTTTAGAAAAATAACCAATATTTATCTGAACAAAACCAGACTAAAACTACAAATATCCAACATACATAAGTAAAGATATCACTTTTAAAAGGTACAAAATAGTTAAGTTCATAGGAAATGATGGATGCGTCACTTTTATCACAAAGTACCTGGGATGCGTCAAAATCAAAGATGAAAACAGGGGAGGTGAGGCTCCGGAAGAGCAAAGCAATGCGTCAGTTCCTTACTCCCAGGGGAGGTGATGCATCAGTTCATTACTGCCAGGGGAAGTGATGCGTCAGTTCCTTAGTGCAGTGCAGGGGAGGTGATACGTCAGTTACTTACTGTCAGGGGAGGTGATGCGTTGGTTCCTTACTGTGATGGGAGGTGATGCGTCGATCTCCAGACACGCGGCCTCAGTTCTTTATTGCTGGGCAATGGTGATGAAGAACGTGGCGCACAGGTGCGAGGCGTTGAAAGTCCAGGTGCCCTGTGTGACTGCGCGACAGCAGAACAGGCGCTGCTTCGATTTTCCAGTCGTGAAGCAGGTGATGCATTGATTTCTTGAGCTGCACAGCAGGGCATGCGTCTGAGTCGAAGCGGGTGCCTCAGACGTCAGAGACACGGTGCTCAGGACTCGGGCTGTTACGATCCTTGTGCCACATGGCAGGCGCTGCGTCGATTCTTCGGCCGCACCATGGCGATTCATTGGTTTTTCAACCGCACAATGGTGCTGCGTCAGGAAAAACAGGCGCTGAAGGTCGATGCATGGGTTTTCTTGATTCTTTGCAGCAAAAGCCACCTCCAATGGTCTAGAACTGGAATTGGCACCACTTGGCAGGTCAGAACTCCAGGCAGAGGAGTTCAGTGGCTGCAGATAAAGTCTTTGATGGCCCTGAGACTTCTTAACAGGAGGCAAGCACACACAAGCCCTTGGAGAACCTTGGCAAGCAGGATGTAGAAAGACAAGTCCAGTCCATTCAATCCCAGGACAGAAGCACCAAGCAGCAGGGCAGCACAACAAAGCAACAAGCAGAGTGGCAGTTTCCGCCCTACAGCATCCAACTCTTCTTCCTGGCAGAATGTCCTGTTATCCAGAAGTGTTCTGAAGTTATGGTGTCCCAGCTCCAATACTTATACCAGTTTCTGCCTTTGAAGTATGCAATCTTCAAAGGAAAGACTTTGTAGTGCACAAGACCCTGCCTTTCCCTGTCCTGGTTCCAGACACTATACATGGGGATGGAGACAGCTTTGTGTGAGGACAGGCACAGCCCTATTCAGGTGTCAGTGACAACTCCTCCCACCACTCTAGGTCAGGAAAACCCAACAGCCTGGTGATGGGCCATCAGGATATTCATGGCATACCTCATCTCCCTTTGTGTGACTGTCTAGAGTAAATGCATAAACAACCCAACTGTCATCCTTCCTCAGACGTTGATTCCACAGGCAGGCAGAGGCACAGAATGGTAAAGCAAGAAAAGGCCCACTTTCTAAAAGTGGCATTTTCAAACACGCAATTTAAAAACCAACTTCACTAAAAGATGTATTTTTAAATTGTGAGTTCAGGGACTCCAAACCTCTATCTATTCCCAATTGGAAGTTACACTTGTAAGAGGTTACAAGGCAGCTCCAATTATAACCTATGGGAGAGATAGCGATTGCAATAGTGTAAAACGAAATTAGCAGTATTTCCCTATCAGGACATGTAAAACACACCAGTACATGTCCTACCTTTCAAATACACTGCACCCTGCTCATCGGGCTACTTTGGGTCTACCTTAGGGGTGCCTTACATGTAGTAAAAGGGAAGGTTTTAGCCTGGTAATTGAGTATACTAGCCAAGTCGACATGGCAGTTCAAAACTGCACAAACAGATCCTGCAGTGGCAGGTCTGAGACTTGGTTGCAAGGCTACTCATGGGGGTGGCATAATCAGTGCTGCAGGCCCACTACGCCACTATGCCCAGACGTGGGTCCCGTGCTCTCCATGCCACTGGAGTCAAGCTATCCTGGCTGAAGAGGGGTGAAACCCCGAAACCGGTTCTAGGATGCTTGTTTCCAGTCCAGGGAGGACCTGGCCTGGCAGTTCGGGCTGGACTGTTCCCATTGGGCACAGGGTCAAGACTGATTTGCATATGGCTGGGTTCAAACTGGAATGGCATGGTGAGCAAAAAAACGATGGATTTAGGCCCAGATCTCTGTACTGGGGTGAATGTATGACATTGTTCTGCATTCTGTCCATCAATTGTTGTTTTTGCAGCAGGCCCACTAGTAGCATTTGAATTACAGGCCCTGGGCACAAACAGTGCACTTTACTAGGGTCTTACCAGTAAATCAAGTATGCCAATCCTGGATAACCAATCATAATCACAATTTGCACAGGGAGCACTTGCACTTTAGCATTGAGCAGCAGTGGTAAAGTGCCCCGAGTTCTAAAACCAGCAAAAATGAAGTCAGAAAAACACAGAAGGAAGACAAAACGTTTAGGGACAACCCTGCAAAAAGGGCCAGGTCCAACACAGTAGTATAGGTGTTATATACTTGCTGTGTGACATTCTGAGCAGTATTTCTTTTCAATCTTGTGTCCTATTGATATCCATCTAACGGAGTCATCCGCATGTTTGAATACTGGGGTTGTTCTTGCACCTATGTCAAGTTAGAAGTTGCCATATTCACCTCCCATCCTGGGCCAGCAGTTCCTAGGGGCAAGTTTGGGTCAGGCCTGTGAGTTCTCACATACCCATTTGCGTTTTCCTAAGGAGTTTGATCTGCTGTCTTTCTTGTGTCAGAGATCTTTTTCGGGGGATAAATACCCATGTTTCGAAATTCAAAAGAAAGTACATTTTCTAGAATACATTCCACTACTACTGTGAAGTAACACTATTATGCATAGAATCTGTGTGTCTAGTAACTTCTTTAAAGTTCGACCTGTGGGTGTAACGGTAATAGCATTTTTTTCATGCCTTAAGAAACTATTGACTAAAAATGATTCGTGATCAATGTTGAGCGTAATTCATGTGACCTATCAATAACTTCGAGGCATTCCTTGAATACCATTCAAGCATTTGTGCACAGGAGGCTATGTATTTAATTCAGGATCTTTTTTTTTTTAGAATGGACTCCTGTGCCCTTGAGATTTTGAATTTAAAAATTTTTTTTTTTAGGTTGGAGCATTTATACCACAATAGCATTACGAACTGCAAATGACGATAATCTTTTTTTCTGCCAGAACATTGTTTAAAGGGTCTTAGTTTTATGACTGCATGCATCTGATAATTGCACGGTTTCACTATTAAATTAATATTGGGTTTTCAAGAGTAAGCTCTAACTCAAATAATATTTTTCTGTTCTACATTATTTACTTACGAGAGCATTAGTAGGACTGTTTATCAAGTTCATTCTAGAAAAAGGCGTGGTTTTCCCGAATTATTGTTGGATGTCTTACTATCCACAAATACAACCCAGAGCCAACTTGTGTTTGCTTACGAACCAAGGCCATGGTTCAGGACTTGTAACAAAAAAATTCAGATCAAAATATTTTTTGTATCCCATCATGCTATTTCTTGGCAGCTGGCAACAAAAAAAATGAAACCAGAATTCTGCGCCCACCAACACAGCGTGTTTCAGACCTGGAATGTGCCCTTCCTGAAGATGTGAAGGATGCCATTATTGTTGCAGAACCACCATGCATTGCACTTATGTACAAGTTTGAGCTTATCGTTGGTTTCCTGCATTATAGAAACGATTTCTTTCACAGGATTAAGGGTGGTCTTTAAATTACATAGGCAGTTATGATGTACATTCTCATTGTACGTCTGGTCTTCCTGCCTAAATATGAGGCAGTCATTGGCAACAGCTAAGTCTTTATGTCCCCCAGTGAAGAAGATTTAAAAATTCACCGCCACAATCTCTCCTAAGTAATATTGTGAGAGCACATTGCAAGACTGAAACAATCTCCCCTGTGATGAAACTGAGCAACTGACAGATTAATGTTAATGAATGTAGTATTGATGTTCACAAGAGGATAACCCACTTACAGTCTTTATAATTTATTCACGTTACTTTTCCCACTTTTACAGAGTGGAGGAAGTGCTCTGCTGGCACATCCGTTCCTGCTCTCTGAAGTGGATTCTGTTTTTGCAGATCATAGTAGTTTAATAGTGATAGTGCAGCCAGTGCTTTGGACGGACGTGTGTTTCTTGGTTACTTCAGTCATCAGCAGACACCAACCATTAGGTTTGGGTGTATTTGAAATGCTGCATATAGAGTCTCTTGTAAAGTACAAGTACCACTGCAAGCAAGCCGGTGCATCCCGTTGTTTGTCACCCCATCAACTCAAGGAGGAGTCTAGCTATTGCAGGGGAAGAAAGAGCACACTGTTGGTATACCTACCACTTCGCCCGTGTGCATTCTGGTTGTTGCAGTTCATCACGTAGGACGGTGTTTGCCATCACTATTTGTGAAAGGCAGCGAGTCTTCTAAGACCCTCAATGCTGCCCGGTGCAGGGTTCCACCTCTAATTCACTTTGGGTTCACTATCAAAATAATGAGGCAAGCGCTGGAAACTGGAAGACAAGAAAAAGGTTTATTTCTCATGAGGAGATCACGTCAACTGCAGACACCGGGATGTCTGAGGGAGGTGTTCTGCTGATAACTCCTTTGGCTCTTCCTTTTATACAGGTTTGACACAATGCATTGGTTTCATCAACATGGTTACACAAGCTTGGGGTCCCCGCCCCGGGCAGGTTGTCACACAAGCCCAACAGTAATTCTCTTCCCACCCAGGTCAAACAGACAATCTTATCTTGCAGCTGGACCATGCTTCAGGGTCTAAAACATGTGAGACCGGCCAGATGTAAGAGTCCGTTCTGTTGATAAAAACAGGTCCCATTGTTGGTAACAAGTCTTGCTGTTTGCAGTGCAATAAATCATGTTGCAAGAGTCTTTTTGGTGTTCGGAACCTGTTTGTGTAACTAGGTGCAGTGAGGGGTAGAGTGTCCAAAGGTTTGCCTGAAAACAGAGATGAGAGGAAAAACGAGTTTGTGGCAGCAAGTGGCGCTGAGGTTTGTTGCGGCAAATAGTTTATAGCCCCCAGCACACGTACCAGGTCGGTCAGAGGGATGCTAGTAAGGGCAGGGTGAAACAAAGGTGACCAACAGAGTACAAAATGGCTGTGATAGATTAAAATGACTGCAACTTATGTGCACATAGAATTCCACCAGACAAGATGGCGCAGGTAATGTTCACGATTGTCGTTTTGCTTTTAACAGTGGCCCCTTTGAACATAACTAGCCAGCTTGTCAGTCTATTTCGATCTCCATAATGTCCTGTATCTCTTGATCATACATTACTCTAATTTTTGTTAGCTGAGTGTCCATAGTCTTAGGGTGCAAGGTAGTTATGCAAAGAGAACACAAAGGTGGTATACAGTGTATACCCAAACAACAACCACATATTGTCAATACTGGGACCAAGAGAATCATTGATATTTTCCAACCCCACTCCTTCAAGATGCCCCAAAGCCAACTTCCAATTGTCCAAGTCTCTGATCCTTGATGAATTTCTGAAGATAGTCTATGGAGATGTTCGATTGCTTCATAGACAGAAGGTGAATTATCAGGAATGTATACACAGCAGCTGGCACCGATGATGTGGCATGCTCCTCCACGGTCCGCTAGTACCACGCGATTTTGCAGGGTAACCAGACGGATCGCTTGGAGCTCAGCAGTGTTGTTGGTGAGGATGCCAGCAGTGACGTTCAGGGTGGTCTCTACCGCTTGGGACAGATGTCTGATGGCTCGGCTGTTTGCCATCGGACCCCATAGCGGGACGAGCCCTTTTGCTGCGTCGAGGAACTGTGATGAGGCAGAGTCTGCTTGATCAATGTCTTTAGAACGCTTTTCTCGATGATGCTCTGCAGGGGCTGTGTAGGTTGGTGGCAAAACAAAGGCGATGTAGCACGTGCCCCCCAGTTTCTTGGGAGCCAGGTGTAGGCTTTGGTTCCACAAACAAAGTACATATTGGGTGATGCAACAAGCGCTGGGGTGTTGGCAGTGTTCAAAGTCCTTACAATGCTACAGGTGCTGTGACCCACATTCTTAGTCCCATGGCCTTCAATGCATACAAGGCCAGAGACGTTCACCACAGATAGGGCCACAGTCAGTGTTGCAGCAGTTCTTTTCTTCAGGTAGGAAAATGTGGCTCTGTTAGGATTATTGAACACTTGCATTTCCACTCGTTCTTTGGAGGGGACATTAATCTGGAATGTCGCATTGAAGGTGTGAGGGCAGAAGGGGCGGCTGTCCTTCCTGTTTTGTTTCGCCAGAACTCGTTGTAGAACTGGGCGATTGTTCCGTCGGAAGTGGCATTGTCTTTGTAACTTTCTTGTAGGAGCATCATCCAGGCAAGGCAAGATCCGTGAATAGAAAAGGGCGAAGGGATGAAAGGGATGGAATGTTCAATGGCATGTTGTAACAGTCCACAGACCCAACAGTTGGTAGCATTGGTGGCAAGATTGTGCTGGTGCAACATCTGCACGAAAGAATTATTCCAGAATTCTTTGCGTCGTTCTCGGAGATGTGGCGGTAGTGATACCAGGTAGTGTTCTTTCTTGGTGGTTGGTTGCATGGTGGGTGACAATGTTCTGTATGCAGGTGCATTCTCTTCAATGATCCAGAGTGCAACCATTAGCAGGAGACAGGTGAGAAATGCGGCTACAAGTGCAATTGTCTTTGTGCTGTGCAGGTTAGCAGTCTTGGTGTCTTTGCAGTGGTTTTGCAGGTGTTCAGTTTCTTCCATCATCTTCGAGGAGCTCAACAACTGTTAGGACCACAGACTTTTGTCTGGCGCTTTCCTGGTAGCGTTGTTTGACTGTGCTACTGATCTGAGACCTTGACTTAGTTAGTGGCCTGGTCGTTGGAGCTCCCTCCTTTCGTCAATCTTAGGTTGTACCCTTTCCTGGATGGCACCGTGGGGTCGGGAAATTCTGAGTTCGAGGGTGTCTTCTTGTGGGTAGCAACTCAGAGCTGGTTGGTCTCTCGCGAGTACTTCCTCTTGCACCTCCACCCCTTCACAGGTTGCCAGGGTTGGAGGGACTCGTTTGCAATGATGAGCGTGCAGCCAGTGTCGTTTTCCTTCCACTCGGAGGGCAGTTCGGGTGGTGATCAGGACTTGCCAGGGGCCCGTCCACCTAGGCTCCAGATTCTTCGTTCTTTGGAAGTTGCGAATCAATACATGGTCGCCTGGCTTTATTTCATGTCCCGGGCCCCTGGATACGTCAGGCAATGCTTGCTGCACCTGTTGGTGGATAATTGTTAGCTCGTTTGTCAATTTATGCAAGTAATCCGACATTAATATGTTCGGGACATCGTTAATGGAGGTGGGTCTTGGTGCCGCCCAAATGCTCATAGGCCTGCCAAAGACCACCTCATACGGGGTCAGTCGGTGTTTGGTTGGGGTGGAGCGCATCGATAACAATGCCAATGGGAGGGCGTCGGGCCATTTCAACCCGGTCGTGGCAACTATTTTGGCTAGTTTTAGTTTCAACGTTGCATTGTGTCTCTCTACCAGGCCCGCTGATTGGGGGTGGAAGACGGCATGGAACTTTTGTTTTACCCCCAACCCTCTCAGTATGTTCTGTATCACCTCGGCTACGAAGTGGGGGCCGTTGTCGCTCCATAAAATTCTGCAAAGGCCGTATCGGGGGAAGAATTCTTTCAGCAATACTTTTGCAGTGGCTAAGGCGGTATTGTCGCGGGTGGGATATGCCTCCACCCATTTGCTAGAAGCGCACACAACCACCAGGACATATTTTAGACCAAGGCATCTCTCTAGTTGAATGTAATCCATTTGAAGGATTTCAAAGGGGTGGTCAGGGACTCCAAACCCTCCCCGTGGTACTACTGTCCCCTTCCCTGGGTTGTGTTGTAGGCAGACTATACATTGTTGTACTAGGCGTTTTGCAGATTCTGCTATCTTGACGTTATGCCATACTCCTGTGATTAGTTCAATCATGGGGGTGGAGCCTATGTGTGCTGGTAAATGTGCCATGGTCAATATGGGGATGAGGTAGGCATTGGGTAACAGCCATTTATTTCCGTCTTTAGTTCTCCTGCAATCTTCCTCGTCTTTTAGTCCCACCTTTTCCCACTCGGTCAATTCGTCTTGTGTGCCTGTAGTCTGTATGTCCCTTACAGTGGTCCTAGCGTTAGTCCATCGTTCAGCTTGCGACCTGGTCACATACATTCGTGTCGTAGTTCTGTCTCCTGCCGTGGCTCGGGCAGTAACGTCTGCTAGTGCATTTCCCTGTCCAATGAGATCAGTCACTTTCCTATGTGCTTGGCATTTTATCACTGCTAACTTCTTGGGGAGGAGGACTGCTTGCGTCAAGGCGGAGACTAAATCTCCATGCAGGATGGGTGTACCGTGTGAAGTCAGGAACCCTCTTTCTTTCCATAAGATCCCAAAATGGTGAACCACCCCGAAGGCATATTGGCTGTCGGTGTATACGTTAACTGTCATGTCAGTCGCTAAGATGCATGCTCGTGTGACGGCAATGAGTTCTGCAGCCTGGGCTGAACGTTGGGGAATACGGGCTGTTTCCAGAACGGTTCGGGCTGTGGTGACAGCGTATGCAGCTGAGGTGGTGCCGTCGGGGAGTTTGATGCACGAACCATCCACCCATAGTTCTCCATCTGGTTCTAGAAAGGCGGTGTCTCTGAGATCTATTCTACTCTTTGTTTGTTCATCGGTTAGTGTCACACGGTCGTGTAGTGGAGTCACGCTAGGATCATTTTCGGGTAGGGGTAACAGTGTGGCTGGATTGAGGGTGGTGCATCGCTTTAGGGTAATGTGCGGTGCTAGCAGGGTCAACTCATATCCTGTCAGTCGGGCGCTAGTCAAGTGTTGGGTTTTGGTCTAGTTTAGTAGTGTGTCGACTGCATGGGGTACTAAAACAGTGACTGGATTGGAGAGTACTATTCCTTCGCTCTGGCGTATCGATACTGCTGCAGCTGCCACAGCGCGCAGGCACGCTGGCAGCGCTCTGGCTACTGGATCGAGGGTGGCAGAGAAATATGCACAAGGGCGTTGTTTGTGACCAATTGATTGTGTTAGGACAGACAATGCACATCCTTCCCTCTCGTGCGTGTAGAGGAAGAATGGTTTGGAGTAATCCGGGGTTCCTAGGACAGGCGCTGAACAAAGGGCATTGCGTAGTTCTTTAAAGGCTGACTGGCATTCGGGGGTCCAGGGGAGAGGTGAGGGGATGTCTTTAGCTAGGAGGGAGAGAAGGGGTTTGACAATGAGGCTAAAGTTCGGTAACCACTGTCGGCAAAATGAAGTGAGACCTATCAAAGAGCGGACTTGTTTCTGATCTTTGGGGACAGGGGTGTCTAGAATTGTCTGGATCCTGTCAGGCGTGAGTTTCCTCCCTTCTTTGGATAAAAGGTGACCCAAATAGGTCACTTGTGATTTCCAGAACTGCAATTTCTTTCGGGAGACCTTGTGACCATTCTCAGCAAGAAAATGGAGTAGTTTGATGGTGGCTGTGACGGCTATTGGTATGGTGTCCGCTGCTAGAAGGATGTCGTCTACATAAATGTAGTAATCAGGTCCAGACAGAGAGATGAAGTTCAAGAAGATTTATTGTAGAAATCTGGATGAGCCCCACCAGGAGCAGCTAACATGCTGCTCAGCCCCATCATAACTGTGGCTTTTCTTGAGAGACACCCAACATTCCATAATACATCATCATGCTGTAACATTCCACTGGCAGAGCATGCATTGACAGAGAGCTAGAATACTACATATCTCCTTTTCTTCTACAATAAAACAAAAAAGATAGAAACAAAGAAAGAATAGGAGCGAACCGAACCTTACATCCAGACACACAGACAACATGAAACTTCTCAACGTGTCCGGCTTCATTACTACATTTTATTGGCGACGAGTTACCTCAAAGAACCTGCGTGTGTACCTTTCAAGACCTCCACCTTCAAGTGTGGAGCATCTGGTAACCTTCTATCAAGCTGAAGCTACTCCTGCAACTACAGCTGCAAATCATCAACTTTCTGGCACACATTAGCCCCACCAGTGACCTGTACATCGGTCGCCCTCTACGCTACAGTGCCAGTTCCTGTCTCAACTGCAGCTCAAGTCTCTGTATGCTGTGCCTACAGCATCTGTTCAACTGCAGCTCTAATCACTTCCTGCTGTTCCTACAGCGTCTCAACAGCCTTCATATGGGCATTTGGAAAAAGATCCTCTGGATTTTGCTGAAGATCCTACGCCACTACAAACTCAGTCTCATGAAGCAAAGTTCAAGTCTTTCCTTTGTGTGGGACTTTGATGTGTGAACATTACATCAGCGCTCCTTCGTGCCAGCAATGCACCGGTGTTAACTCTATTTGTGCCAGCTTACTTTCAACTACTGACGTTCGTCTATACTTTCATTGCCACGTTTTCCTGCCTGCTGCATGTGAGGATCGACATGGTGAGCAAAGTGCTGTAAACATTTTGTTTTAATGTGTTTTTGCCTTCCCTTCTACAAGGCCTGTAAAAAATCGACAGTTGCGCTTTGTTTTAAAATTCAAAAAACGGCTCGCGCACTTTACCTTGTACATGGTGTCGCGCGGAGCCGCTCCACAGCTTTTCATGACGTCCTCGATCTTTGCTGGTTTTCAGTGCTGCCTTTGGATGTTTTTCAGCAAGAGCGCGCCGTGAACCTCTCGGCGTGCATCTCCTGAGCGTCCCGCCATCTTCAGGTTGGAGACACCAGCCACTCTTTCCTGTTTCCTATGGGTCCAGCAATTTGCATTGCCAACCACGCTCCGCTTAACAATAAAGCTCAATTTCCCACGCTCTTTCCCACGTGCATTCTTTAAAATCATGATTCAAGTAAGCCGCTGTGTGTACAGCTCTTTACCTTATTTGCTGTGTCCAGTGAGGACTGAGGTGATCTTTGTGACGTCTTCCCTTCGTTGGGTCGTCTTCGTTTCAGTGGTGTCTTTGCCTCCCATGTTTGCTGGGTGACGCTTGGTGACATGGATGCGCCGTCGCGCCATTTTGATGTTCTTCTTTCTCATTTCCATTTGCCAACCACCCTATTTTGCCAACCACGTTCTACGTGTCTACACAGATGGGCGAGGTGCGGAGCATAGGAGTGTTACTGACGCACAACGTGGTTTCTGTCAATTACAAGATTTGTCCTCTGCCTCATATATCACTCTACGTACAGTGGACTTATGGCACCAGTTCGAGTTCAAGTAGTCAGTTGAGTTTGCACTTTCCTGGGAAACCAGTTTTCCAGATTGCCTACGGACTTCTGCCCTTCCTCTGGGTCGACTCTTCTTCAACTATCTACGTCGACGTCACATGCTGTTTTCTTCTACTGCTCCAATCGTCGAGTCTAGCGCAAGAACATGGTGAGAATGTCACCTCTGGGATTCTTGTTGATATACCCCGCAACGTTATGCCAGTCAAAGAACAATCCAAGTGATATGTAGGGGAATGCTAATATTTGTGTTACTGTTTTCTCAATCGTATTCTTTTGTAAGTTTGCATGTGTGTATTTACGCCTTAACTCAATCGTGTGCGTTTTTTTTTTGCACCTCAGTTACACGCTTTCAATGGTCAATTATTCTACTTTCATGCTCTCAAGAATTCGAATACTCAGTAATTTCAATGTATGTGCATGTCATAGTTCTAATACTGTGTGATCCAGCTCAGTGGGGTACAGACATGGACCCTATTTACTCGTTCTCAATAGTTCAATTCCTCTATTTCAATTTGTGCAGGATTCCTTAGTGGGATTGCACTATTCAATTTTTCTATTTCTCAATTTCAATTTGTGGATGTCAAGTGATTTCTGCTTGAGGTTGCCCAGGTTGCACTTGCATGCGTGCACTACTCCCTCATTTTCTCTATTTCCATTTCTGCAGTATTCCTAAGTGGGATTGCACAGTTCAATTTTTTGTTTTCTCAATTTCAAATTGTGGATGTCTAGTGATTTCTGCTTGAGGTTGCCCAGGTTGCACTTGCATGCGTGCACTACTCCCTCGAGGGATTGCATGTTTCAATATTTGCCAATTTGAGAACACTCGTCAAATCACCTCTGCACGAGGTTGTCCAGAGTGTGTGTTCTTAATAGTCTCAATTTCAATTTTACAGTACTCCCTAGCTAGTATTACAGTTCAATCTATTTTTAAGTCTATTGTATGAGTTTTTTTTCTTTTCTAGTCAAGTTGTTTTACATTATCCATTCGTTTACCGTATCACCTCCCCTGCTGTGTTTTGGCTCCCCATGCTGCCATGCTGTTCCAGGGTTTAACTACATCTATTTGACGTTCCAATGCTTCACTGTATGCGAGTTCTATTTTGCTCAAAGTGCTCAATTTCAAATGCTATTTTTTTTTGCTCGTGGATAGTTTGTCCAGTGCTGGTTTTATTAAAAAATGGGAGTTTAGCATTTGCACATCAATGCTTGTCAATTTGGGAAAGCTTGTCAACGCTCCAGCGCTATGTCAATTAAGTTTCCAAGGGGCATGCTGTTCTATCTCAATGTCATTCTGGTGTTTATTCAAGCCAGTGGTCACACGTATTTACATGAGTGCAACTTCCACGATCTAGAGGTACTTTTCTATTGAGCTCACCATATGGTATCAAAACCCAAATCGAGATGCGAGCTAAAGTACAATCTAAGTGATATGATCAGCGAATGCAAATGTTTGTTAAGTTTTTAAAAAAAATATTTACATGAGTGCAACTTCCACGTTCTAGAGGTACTTTTCTATTGTGCTCACCTTATGGTATCAAAACCCAAATTGAGGTGGGAGCTAAAGTACAATCTAAGTTATATGATTAGCGAATGCAAATGTTTTTTTGTTTTTTTTTTAAATGTTTCCTTCACACAATTCTACATTGTGTTATTTCTATTCAACTCAATTCTATTGCTCTTTTGTCTCTATGTTCTTGGTTGCATGCAGTTTTCTCTTGTTGGGATTGCCTAATTCCATTTACATGCATTCACTTACACACCCTCAATAATTCAACTTAAACATTCTCTATTATTCAACTTCTCATTTATTTCAATGTACGTGGATGTGTACAATTACTTATAATCTCAGAGTTCATGCTGTCCTGCAGTATTCCCTAGTTGTGTTTATATACACTCAACATTTCTAGTGCTCTATTATGTCTAGCATTTCTATGTGCATGCGTGGGAATCCTAGCTGGGTTTGCACACCTCCATTCTCGTTCATTCTACTAGTATTCTATAGTTGGGATTACAATGGTCAAATCTATCCTCGAATGTTATGTTTCTCATGTTTCTAGCGCCGCTTTCCTGCATTTGTTTGTCCAGCCATGCTGATTCTCGCCTTTGCCTTTCCTTCTTTCCATTCCAATCTCTTTTAGGTTCAAAATGCTCAATTTCAAATGCTATTTTTTGTTTGTGCGTGTTTTCTCCAGTGGTGTTTGGTTCTCAAAAATGGAAATTCAAAGTTAACCTTTACATAAGGTTGTTCTCAAATGTCCGCTGTGTGATATGTATGTAGTTGAATTTGAGTTCAATGGTGTATATACATGTATATGACCGTATTTACATACTCTCAAGATTTCAATTACTCAATTTTCTCTATTTGTAGATTATCATTGTACATGAATGTGTTGAGTTACTTTATTACCTCAATGTACGTGCATGTCTGCAGTATTCCACGTTCGAGATTGCACATCTCAATTTGTATACATTCCAGTAATATTTCCTAGTTGGAATTATATTGTGTTGTTCTTTCCATGGTACTACTCTACATGCATGCGTGCAGTATTCCTTAGAGCGATTGCCTCCTGTCGCACCTGTCTGTCTATGCTGCCACGCTTTAGCTACATCTATTTTACGTTCCAATGTTTCACTGCGTGCAGTATTCCTTAGAGCGAATGCGTTTATCAATTCATTTTATCAATTTGCATGCATTCCAGTTATATTCCCTAGTTGGGAGTACATTGTGTTGTATCTACCACGATACTCATGGTTCAAATGGTCACCTTCAACAGTTCAATTACTCGATTTTTTTCAATGTGTGACTTTTATGAGGTTGTCAATCTGTGTTGCTGCCTCTCACCATTTCAATGTTTTTTTTTAATGTTTGACCTTTTACGAGGTTGTTCATCCCTCTCAATTCGTCAATGTTTCTTCAATATAACCTTCACTAGGTTGTGGAGTTATTCTCCTCAATTTTGAATGTTTTCAAATGGTCACCTTCAACAGTTCATTTACTCGTTTTTTTTTCCCAATGTTTTTTCAATGTGTGACTTTTATGATGTTGTAAATTTGTGCTGCTGCCGGTCAACATTTCAATGTTTTTTTTCAATGTTTGACCTTTGAGGTTGTTGATATGGGGGTCCATCCCTCTCAATTTTTCAATGTTTCTTCAATATAACCTTCACTAGGTTGTGGGGTTATTCTCCTCAATTTTTCAATGTGTGACCCTTTACGAGGTTGTCTCGATTTGGGTTTTCCGAAGTTGTCTACATTATATTTTATTGGTGTTTTTACAGGGTAGTATGAAGGATCTTTTGATGTTCTTTCTTCTGCTTCTCTGTTTGCTGTTTCCTTTTACTCAATGCCTGTCTCCTTTCATGCCTTTACTGCCAGTGGGTGTGTCTGGAGTAGTTTTTTTTTCTCCATTTTCTTTCTCGTTGTTTTATGGAGAAGGGAGGATGAGTACTTATTTATGTGTTCGTACCCTTCGGTGGTTTCCTCCCACGATTTCTACCTTCGTGCTTATTTATGTGTTCGTACCCTTCGGTGGTTTCCTCCCACTCTTTCTACCTTCCTCTTCCTTCCATGCAGTTTTTCTCCCACTCTTTCTACCTTCCTCTTCCTTCCATGCAGTTTTTATCTTTTGCCAGTTCCTGTTGTTCCAGTGCTTTACTTCTCTACTGTTCTATCCGTTTTTGTGTCAGGGAAGAAAGGGAGATATGTAGTATTCTACACCTTTGTCCATACTTGTCCTTCTCCTCTTTCATCACATGCAATGCCTCTAGAATGTTACAGTGTGATGATGCTCAGCGGAATGTTGGGTGTCTCTCAAGAAAGGCACAGTTGAGATGGGCTGAGCTGCCTGCTGGCTGCTCCTGGTGGGGCTTGTACATTATTACTTCTGGACTCAACTACTTATCTTCAATAAACCAACATGAAACTTCTTAGTTTTGAAGTAGGTTTATTTTCAGTTTCAGCACAGCAATGTAGGTCCATCCATTAACAGCTCCAGATGCAACTGGGCAACAGACAAGATATCAGTATGAAACAAACCATGTAGAATCTGGAATGTCAATGGAAAGTAAACATAGCGCATGCCAGAGCTGGCAAGGAACCAGGTGATGTAATAAAGGAGGGAGGATAGAGAGAGAGGGAAAGAAGGAGGAAGAAAGATGTAACACATCCCCCTTATTAATAATAACACAATATCAATGTAACACTCTTAAATAAAATCATTAAATCTTTTTGGCATTTGTCTCATTCGATCAGATAATTTGACTCTTGAAGCCACCGTCTCATTGTCTAGTCCATTGCATGTCTTGGTATCCAACTGATTGTTTGTCCTATAGTTGTTGTGCTGGATAATGTCATTGCTAGGACACTTAGCTATTTTTCTTACATTCCAGACCTTACCGTCTTGAGTAATTACACTATTACTGAAAACCTTTTTGATCTGAATGGGTTTCCCAAATTTATTTGTACTCTTATTCATTATTCCAGGTCTAAGAATTCTAACCCAATCTCCAACTTGGAAACCGTGTACTCTGGTTTTCCACTTATCATTGTACCATCTCACAGTTCTGTCTTGTTTTATTTCCACTCTTTTTGCAGTATCATGCACACATTCCTTATCATTAAACTTAGTTTGGCATTTGTTCCTAAACCACCATGGACAAACACGTGATGCAGGATCTCTTCCTTTGAGTAACTTGAACGGGCTGACTTCTGTCGTAGAATGAGGTGTGATACGATAAACCCATAATTTTTCTCTCAAGGAGTTCATCCAATTACCGCCCAATTTTAACGAATCAACAACAAAAGTTTTTAGAACCCTATTAAAGCGTCCCACTTGCCCATTTTCATGTGGTTCATACAATGATGTACATTTATGTTCAATACCACATTCTTTAAGAAAACCTTCCATTTCTCCAGATGTTAACTGTACCCCATTATCTGTGACTAAAATGGAGGGGCATCCTTCGCGTGCAAAAATTTCTTTAAAAAAAACAATTACTGCATTAGTTGTGGCTTTGGAAACAAATTTCACCTCTGGCCATTTGGAATGATAGTCAACCATGACCAAAGCAAAACGAGAATACTCCGGTAAATCATTAAAAGGACCTGATATATCAAAAGCCACTTTTTGCCATGGTACTTCAGGCCACTTAACCACCTTCAATGGTGGTACGTACAATTTTAGCATTTTTTCACTGGATACACATTCATGACATTCCCTGACAACACGATCTATAAACCTATCCATTCCTGGCCACCAAAAAAAACTTCTAACTAAACGCTTCATGGATGATATACCAGGATGTGTTTTGTGGGCTAAATTAAGTATGATGTCTTGCATGCCTCTTGGCGGTACACTGGTGGTACAAGATTTATTGTAGAAATCTAGATGAGCCCCACCAGGAGCAGCTAACATGCTGCTCAGCCCCATCATAACTGTCGCTTTTCTTGAGAGACACCCAACATTCCATAATACATCATCATGCTGTAACATTCCACTGGCAGAGCATGCATTGACAGAGAGCTAGAATACTACATATCTCCTTTTCTTCTACAATAAAACAAAAGAGATAGAAACAAAGAAAGAATAGGAGCGAACCGAACCTTACATCCAGACACACCCACTGGCCAGACAGGTATGACAGGAGGCAAAGCACAGCAGGAGAAAGAAGAAAAACAGAGAAGAGAAAGAATGAATAAAATAACATCACTCCTACTTCCCTATAAACAACATGGCAATGAAAAATCTACATTGTAAAGCAATGAAGCTTAATGTAAACAGGATGAAGAAAGAAATGAATGAATACAATGACATCACTCCTGCTTCCCTCAAAACAACAAAACAATGAAAAATCGACATTGAACAACCTCGTAAAGAGGTCACATATTGTAGATTGAAATAATGAGACTAAACCCATATGACACACTGTGTGAGAGTTGAACTGGACAACCTCGTGTAGAGGTCACTTGACGTGCGGGTAAGCACAACCTGGACAACCTCCTGTAGAGGTCACTTGACGTCCATGTAGGGACAACCTAGACAACCTCGTGTAGAGGTCACTTGACGTGCACTTTAAGAGAAATCAAACTCATACTACTAATGGTATAATTAAATATAGAACCTGATCCTAAAAGTTACCCCGACACGTGAAGGAGGAAAACTACGTAAACCTAGAATGTGTGGGTATGAACCCTTGCCAAATTCTTGGAAATTAATTTGACAACCTGGTGTGGACGAGACTGACACCCTTACACAAAAATGCCCTATATGGCGTAGAAACAGTAAGTAGAACAAGTGGGCAAATGTACACTAAGCAAAATGAACTAAAATCCATTGCCAACCCAACATAGAGAAGACTGGATATATGCATATAAATCGAAATAGTGAACTCTTGACAGAGCACATACATTGAAATAATGAACACTTGAAGACGAGCCCAACTGAACCCACTAAATAATCCTATGAAGGATAAAACTTGAGAAAAGCAACATCATGCATTGTAAAACAAGCCAAACATAGATCCATAAAGTAACACAGGCTAACATTACAGTACACAATAACAGTTCATTTGAAGAGAGTTAACTATCTGTGTACGTGTCACCGTATACATGTGACACACACAGCATGACCTGGCATTGAATGAAAATCCCAAAATCCTGACGCACAACTAAAGCAGAACTTATAGCACATAAGTTGTTCAAAATACAAGTGAAATAAATGTGCAACTCCACTTTGGATCTCAAAAAATCAATGGTGTACTTGTCACCGCGAACATATGAGGCAGGCGTGCAGGCATAGAAACAATCAGCAAAGAGAATGGCTCCTTGAAGCATGAAGCAGACAGGTTCCACGATGCACAGAAGACGCCGATTGAAGATAGAAGGACAAAAGGACTTGCAAGGAAATGAGGACTCACCACTGAAACTCTCGGCAAAGTCCTGTGTCCTAGGTGTGACCAAACCCTTGACAACTCGAACAAACCCCCAACCGTGGAAAGTGTCATGGACTTGATTCTGTCCAGGACGACCGCAGCTAGGTGAAAGGAGTAGCAGTAAAAACTATCCAGAACGATGAGCGGTCAATATTCCCAGACGCTGGTGCTGACTTCGAGCAAGCGACTTCTCTATAACGAACATAACGTGGTTGGCGGAAAACAGGAGGTAGGCTACACTGCAGTCCATAATCTGACAGAAACTTCCAATCCAAAGATGGCGGCACGCTTACGCCGTCTCGCCGGATGGCTCACGGCACGTCGGTGCTCTGAAAGTGTATTGTGACAACCCAAAGCTTCGTAGAAGATCATGTGTCACAAAGATCCATGGAGACAGAACAGGTAGGACCGTACGTGCTTTAAAATACTATTGAAATTGCCGTACGCGCTTAGAATGCGCGTGCTAGGCAGCTCGTACTTAGTTTAAATATAGCGGTTAAACTGCCCTTAAAGTGTACAAGACTCAAGTGTAAGAAAAAATAATGGACTAAAAATGGCTCACCTTAGCAATAAGTAGCCCCTAAGTTTGAGTTCTCCAACGGTCTCCAGACTGGTGAAACAAACACTCCAGTCTTACGGTGAAAATGCCAATGTTGTAGCATGTCCACTGCCTCTTGAGCCTCATGTTGTGACACTGGCACCTCCCTTTTACCACAAACATGGAGATGACAGTGACGCTTGAAAGTCCTGAAATGGAGTTGAAACTCTTTGACAAAATGCACAGTTCCAGTAGACGTAGCTGAATTGAATCAGGCATGCATAGAAAAAAGACACAAGCAGGAACAGCTGGTTTTCTGTGAGCACTTGGTAGCACCTGTCTTAAAGCATACACCTAGAGAGAAGGACCAGTTCTGTTGAAAGTGCAGATCTTGTAGATGTGGCTACTTGAGGTTTAATAAAGTGCGCAAAGATTGCTTTGATCTTGAAAGGCGCTTGAAGACAGACCATCCATAGACCCACACTGTTCTTGTGCGGTGGTTGAAAAGTCCATTTAAATATTTAATGGGATCTGGCACGCAGAGATTGGTGGCGACCGGTGTAGTGGTCACTGGTGGGGCTCAAGATGCCAGAATCCATGTCCCAGTCGTAATTTGTAGATTCTTGTTGCCTCTTATGAAAAAGCTTGACTTCTTTGAGATTGAATTCTTTTGTTGAGCACGTAGAATGAAGGTAAGTTTCCAGCTCGTCGCCATCAAAATGTAGTAATCAGGTCCAGACAGAGAGATGAAGTTCAAGAAGATTTATTGTAGAAATCTGGATGAGCCCCACCAGGAGCAGCTAACATGCTGCTCAGCCCCATCATAACTGTGGCTTTTCTTGAGAGACACCCAACATTCCATAATACATCATCATGCTGTAACATTCCACTGGCAGAGCATGCATTGACAGAGAGCTAGAATACTACATAATTGTATTAGTGCCACTCCATCTGGCAATTGTATGGCGTCCAACTGTCTTTTAAGCGCCTGGCTATAGATGCTTGGGCTCTCATTGTACCCCTGAGGTGCTCTGCAAAATCTGTACGAACGGGAGTTTAGGGTGAATCCAAATAGATAGCGGCTGTCCTTGTGTATAGTTATGGAAAAGAATGCGTTTTTGAGGTCAATTACAGTGAAGGTGGTGGCAGTGGAGGGGATTAAAGTCAAAATTGTCGTGATGTCGGAAACTACTGGGTATTGTGGCACTACGATTTTGTTTATCTCCCGCAGGTCAATGATGATGGTCAATGGTAGGCTTTTCCGTCTCTCTCTCTCCCTGTCTCTTTACAATCGGTAGTATGGGACTGTTACAAACATTGCTCACTACTTCCTCTACCACCCCTGCCTCTACCAAAGAGTGTATGATCTCTGTCAGTGCCTTCTCACCCTCTGGCGATATTTTGTACTGCGGTACTTTTGGTAGGGTTGCGTCCTGTCGTATTGTTACGTGTACTGGGTCAATCATCATTCTTCCTACGTCTGAATCAGCCCTAGCCCATAAGTGTGATGGCAAAGTGTCCAGTAGGGATGCGTCAGTCTCGGAGATGGGAAACATGTGCTGAGAAGGGTTCTCTCTATGGCGCTGGGGGTTGTCATACAGGACAACACGCACTCCGTCTGGTGAGCATCTGATAGTCGCATGGAAGTGTTTCAAAAGGTCGAGACCCATAATGGCGTCTGGGGTGTTGGAAGAGAGGAGGAATGTCGTTTCGACGCTATTGTTGTCAAGGTTAAAAGGGATCGGTCGGGACAAAGGGTTGGTGGAGGGCGTACCGTCAAATCCTATTGAGGTCACATGTGAGCCTGACAAGGGTGCCCTTGGAATCAGTCGTTTGGATAGTGCACTACGTGTTGCTCCCGTGTCTACCAGAAATGGCGACTTTGTGCCCAGGACCTCAAGGGTAACATAAGGGCCTTGCTGATCAACATAGAGCTCGACTGGATCCCTCCCTTGCCCCTGGCTGTCCTATGCAAAGTCGTACGTATTGTCATAATCTGTCTGTTGGTACTGATTCTGTTTGGGATGGTCGAATGTGTTCACTCTTCCTGGCCTTTCCTCGCTTGCTTCACTCGCGTACCCTCTCCCACGTCCTCTTCCTCTCTGTCCACTTGCTATTTCCCTCGCCCCTCTGCCCCTACCAGCTCCTAACAAAGCCGGGCATTGGGTTTTCCAGTGTCCATATTCTTTGCAAAATGCACATTGATCCTGTCCTAGGTCTTGGCGTCCTACATATGATGTCGATGAATTGTTTCTAGGTGGCTGTACTCTAGGGGTATTCTGCTGGTATCCTCCCCTATATTGCTCCTTCCTGTATTCGCCCCCTGGAGTTGTGCTACCATTACCCTTTCCTTCAAGTCCTTCTTTTTCCTTTCTGTAGCCCTGTCATTTTCGTTTCTCTGATGCTCATAGTACTGGGCCATTTGGAGAATGGCCGCCGGTTTAGATGCTGCCCAACTACTTTCGCTGGCTTGTAATATCTGGGATACATCTGGCAGTAGTCCTTTGACATAGTTCTGCACAAATAAGTGGTGTCCGGTTGCGGTGGACATGTCTTGTCCACTGTAATCGGAGAACACCGTTTCAAATCTGGAGAAATACTCTGAGACATCCTCTTGTGGTTTCTGGCGGCACGCGGTTACTATGGACCAGTCTATCTTTTTCTCTGGGATCAGCGTTTTCACTTTCTGCACTATTTTGTCAGGGAGGTCCAATATTGCTTTAACCGGTTTTTGACCAGGGTTCCGCTGTTTATCTAGTGTGTTGAGTTGTTCCCAGGTATGACCAAGCAGTTCGGTATGGTCTATTTTCCTAATCTGTTTCCACACATCTGCTGGCAAACATAACCCGAAGAACAAGTCTATGTCGGCAAGTGTCATTATTGTTGATCCCAGAGCGGTACCTAGCTCGGTGTAAAAGGCGGTGGGGTTCTTTCGTAAATCCGGTAAAGATTTACGGAACGTCAAAATGTCCTGTCTGTCCCATGGTTGATACACCCAATTGTAGACCACCCTTCCTCTAGCGTCTTGATGGTTCATATCGTCATGAGTCCCTTGTCCTCTAGGAGGTACCCAATAAGGGGCAGCTTCTTTTATCGGCATCATGCTCTCTGGTTTTTCCACCGGGGTCCTGCTATCTTAGATGTCCTGTCCTTATCTATCCGTCCTTGTTCCACGAGGTGACGGAATACCTCCAGTGTGGATGAAAAGAGTTCTGTAACATCGTTGTCGCCTTCATCTCCGGTGTCTACCTTCCTATAGAGAGCCACTAGCCGCTCGGGCCCTACATCTTGGTACTTCTCTTCATATGCAGTAAGAGTGTGGTAACAGAGACGTACAATAAAGTATCGTTTGTGGTTTTCAACATAGGAGTTGCATATGTCAGTTACATACTCTTCTGTCTCCTTCCTATCTATGAGGGATTTAACTATTTAACAATGCCTGCTCGCTCATTTTTACTTAATCGCGGGACCCTGGGCGCTCCTTTTTCTTTTGATCCTACCTCTACTACTGTATCCTTTGATGAGGCATTTGGTGTGGGTGACTCGGTGGGAGCAGAGGCAGTGGAGACTGAGGCGATCGTGCCATCTCCCGCTATACTTTGGTGGTCCTGGCGTTGTACTACGGGATGAGTAGGGGCGTAAGGGGGTGGCATGTATATGATTGGGGGACCTAACAATAAATCATCATCTAACCTTTGTTTTGCTGGTAACTTGGGGTAAAGAGTCGAGGGCGTTCTAACAGGGCATTGACCTGATATTTTTGATTCCTGTTCCTTTTTATCGATTTCCTTTTCTTTTAGTTTTTCTTCTAATCTTTTACAGGCTTGGTAAGCTGATTTTCGCGTTTCTTTATCTTGTCTAGCTTCGTCCCTTTTCTTTCTTTGAGCTGCCTCTTTTCGCCATAAACCAAAACTGTCAAACATGGCTGGTCTAGTTTTCTTTTTGTGGAGAGCTAATTCTAACGTTTCTATTTTAGCGGGATCGAAAGATCCCGTCAGTGGCCACTGATTTACCCGGTCCTTCCTAGTGTATTTATGCCATAGTTTGCTATAAGCTACGGTGGCTAATCCATACTTTACGTACATGTCCTTGTTAGGGGTGCCTTCCGGCGGTGCCGGCTGACTGACCTCTAACGAACGGTCTGGTCCAAAACAATTACAATCAAACAATCTAGAGAAAACAGGCATGACGTATTTATCGGTCAAAAATGTTATTTGTACAATTATATTTTATAATATTTAGGAATTTATTTCAAGCATACTATTGTTCATGGAGCTAGGCTAAGCAGATTGTTAAACTAAATATGCAGCTAATAAAACTAAATGGTGTGCTTCCTCACTACAGGGTAGCAACCAATGTCCTAACTCCTTTGATCCTGCTTACATTCAGCAGTTTGTGCAGGTTGACGTAGTTTACACTTTCTCTTTGCTTGGAGTGCCAACAGTGGTGCCACTTAATAGTCACTGGTAGAATGATTATTTTGGAGAATGGACAGCTGGCTAGTAGGAAACAATCTGTGATCGCACTGTCCTTTCCCTTAGGTTGATAAACAAAGTACAGATTAATTTGGTGTTTGCTTAATAAAACAGCGCATTATTTCAACATGCAGACTAAAGCTGTAAGAATATACCAGATCTCAACAAAACAATGAACCATCCACCTCTACTGATTTCTTTTTTTAATATATAATATTTATTACCTACTGGCGGTCGCCAGTAGGTAGTTATCGTTAGGACATAGTTTCCAGAGGAATAGCTTTTTTTGTTTGCCAATAACTTTATCGCCATTTAACGAATCTTCACAACATTTTCAAAACTAGTTTGCCACACACTGCAGCTGCTGTGTTGAAAGTTTCAGGGTGATCTGTCCAGCGGGGGCCGAGAAAAAGGAGGGGGGGGGTCCCAAATTGTGCTTTTTTCATGCAATTTCCCATACGTATTACAGACACAGCTACAGCCTGGATCGATGAATTGAATTACACCACAGTTGGCAGAAAGGTAGATATTGGTCCAGAGAAGTGCCTTTTTCTGATTTGGTGTAAATTAATTCAGTAGTTTTTGAGAAATTGAGGGAAAACCAAATTTTTATATATAGGGACGTGGATCCTCCGAGGATCTGACAGTCCCCATGGTGAAATCTGATTGGCTGCCAACACTTCAACCAGGAAGTGTTTTCCGCAATCTTGGGACTCTGCTTCAGCTGAGTCCCACAAAAACATTAAAAAAGAGAAGGGGGCAAGGTAGGAATACCCTGACCCCATAGGCCTCTTTGGGGGGTGGGGGGGGGGGTCCTGCATCAACCCCGCCTTTGGCAAAAAAGCATTTATTTTTATCTTTTGGCAGTAGTCGCACTAGATCCGCGGCTCCTGCTGAAAATTATTTAGAAAAGAAGCACAGGCTCCCGTGTTTCTCAAAAATTTTGCCCCAGGTGGGTAAGGTCCCTGGGTATGCATGCTCATAGAAAATTTAAAGGAGGGGCCGCACAAGGCACCCCTCCTGAGGCTCATTGAGCCCTGGGGACCACCACCTCCCCAGGGCTAAAGAAAGATTAATGGGGGGGGCACGTGGACCCACTGAGCCTCGGGGACCACAACCTTCCCGGGGCTAAATAACACCCACAAGTAAGTCCCCCACAGTGGGATTGCTCAGTCCTTGTCAGAAGCCCCGCCCCTTTTCTCAACCACTCTGCAAATGCGCCTCCTGGTGCACTGCTGGTTGCGGGATGAAGTTCCCTTGGCTGCTGAGGGTCATTTGGGGGGGGGCCAAGACGCCTTATTGTTGCTACAAGTAAGTCCCCCACTGTGGGATTGCAAAGACCTCATTGAAGGCCCGCACCTTTCTCAACCACTCTGCAAATGCGCCTCCAGACTTACTACCCTTGGGGGATGAAGTATAGATCTACTCACCCACCCATACAGCCACTCACACAGCCACTCACTCTACCATCCAAACAGCCATTGGCACACCCACTCACTCACAAATACAGGCACTCACACAGCCACTAAGTCACCCACACAGCTACTCAGACACCCACTTATACACCCATACAACCACTCACACACAGATACATACAGTCACACAGTGACTCACATAAACTATGTTAAAAATGGAATCACTCATTAGTAGTACACAAAGTATACCAATTTAACTTTTGTGGTACCTTAGTATATACGTTTAACACACAAAAATGTTTTGAAAACACTCACAATCACTGGATGTCATCAGTGATGTCATCAGCAATGTCATTTGAAATGTCATCAGTGATGTCACTGACCATGTCATGAGAGATGTAATATGTGAGGTCATAAGCAGTGCTTTGCGGGGGCGTAAGTTATACTTGGCTCAGGTAACTATAACTACTGAATTTCACTGGTTTTATATGAGTGAAATCTGAGCCTTACTATAACGTCCCTGTAACCTTTGGTTTTTTCAATGAATTTCTAAGGTTTTTTTAAAATTCTATTTCCTAACTGTAACGTTCCTGTAACCTTTGGTTTTTTAGTGGAAAAAAATATATATATATGTATTGACTTGATAAGGTTTTTGCAAATATTGTGATGTTGAATGCTTCCTGCTTCAGTAGAACAATATGAAAACCTGAGCTATTTTCGATTTGCCAAAATACACCATTAACATTGTCAGCTATTATGACATATTGATATTTATTTTGGATTTGTACAGCGTTTTTTCACGGTGAGGCGTTAGTGCACCTTATACAGGACAAGGATAAACAAGAAGACAAGTAGCTATCAGGAAAGAAAAACAAAGAAGTGTCAGTATGTCGTATCCCTGTTGATATAGTTAGTTGTGCATTAGATATAGTAATATTTTATGGTTTTCATTTTAAGATTTTTCTATATCCAGAACTGGAGCCTGGCACCCAATTTAAGATACCAAAGGGGATGATGGACGGAGCGCTTGAGCTAATCAAACACTCACCCCCAGTCAACTGATCTGGGTTTAATCCATCATCATTCTTTAGCTCATTCCACCACCCCAGTTCAGACATGGCCATATGCAAATCAGTCTGACCCTGTGCCTCATGGGAACAGTCCAGCCCGAACTGCCAAGCCATGTCATAAGATATCTGAAAATTTTTGCAACAAACTCACAATATATGACATGGGAGTTTCACCCATTAGTGTGAAGTGGGATTTTTGTTAATCGCTGGCTTGTAATATGTGGCAGGTGCAATGATGTTGCTACTGCATGTACCACACAGTTCAGCAGTGACAGAGAAAGCTGAATATACCCCATCTTTGCTGTGACACTACATAGTGTTTGTGGCTGCTGACACATTTACTAGTACGCACTCAGTTTGAAGTAAACCCTGCCCTAAATGTCCCCAAAAGTATGGATGTAGTCTTTGATTGCAGCCATCACTGGTGTGTTCCCATTGACCTTTCCACTTCCCTTTCTATTGCCCAGTAAAGGGGTTCCTAAGCAGAGCCAACTTGAGATCTCCTGGACATCATGTCTGGCTCTGTGCGAGGATACCTCTTGCATTGCTTTGCCAGGAGACAACTCCCCCCCCCCCCCAACCAGGGAGAGTAGTGTTGTCCATGACTGTGCCCTACAGGGCTCACAGAGGGTCTATGTACACTCTTTCTCTTCTTACAATCTCCCACTCATCCTTAGGGGAGATGCAAATGATGGGTAATTTGTAGCACTTTACTCCACCCTAAGATTTTCTTCAAAGTACAGAAGGGACAGAGAGATGGAAACTCGGCACCAAACAGAGATAAAAGGTGGGGGAAAAAGAGTGGGAATGAAAATGGTGGCACCTTTGGGTGGTTTGGTAGCTATGTGCAAACACAGTAATTTCAAACATTCCAAGGCACATATAGCAAAAATGCATGGGTGCTGAAATAGCACTTATGCTTTCGGCATCAGAGAATGTCCTCTAGTTCACTTTTGTAGTAGTAAATAGAACAGTCGTGTGGAAAATTGAAGATTTTGGCTAAAATGCTACAACACAATAATTGTTCAGACTAGACTATTATTGCAATTCAACGCTTAATGTATTCGGGTGTCTAAGCTACTGGGCTCACTGAATACCTTGAAAGGTCTGTTTTAAGTTTCACCTACAGACAGCTGTAGTAATTTGTGGGAAACCTCATGTTATAAATACAATCCAAAAAAAACACAATCTCTGCCCCTCCCCCCTTTTTTGGTGAGGCCCCTTCAGCCACGGGCTCTTGCCATGAGGATGGGCGGCTGTCCTTAAAGCCCCAGTATTTTATGGTAGGTTACATGACACTTTTCAATAGTCCCTATACAACTTTTATGCTCCTGTGGCTCTCATTCCCATAATCGTGTCTGTCTCCTTCTGTTATTGCTACTTCTCTCCCCAGTGCAGAATGTGTAGCCTGCCAGTACCCATTGCTACGCTCACTGCCTGGTACCTTGCGACCTCACTGCTGATTGTTTTGGGCTTTGCCAATGCTGATTACACTGCATTTGGCAAAATCAAGCCATTATATAATGACCCCTCTACATACGTGTGCATGTACAGCAGCCATCTTGCCATGGAGTTTGTTTCTCTGAAACTCTATTACAAGATGGCCCCTAAAATTGGCTCTTTTTTAAATAAGTGATGAAATAATTTACTTTACAGCTCAGTTTTTAAAATCTATTGGCTCAAACCCCACATTTTTAAAAGGAGTTCTGAAAAGCGAATCTTGTATTATGCCAATACTTCATGCTCTGTCACAGTATTTGCATTCATTATTTCTGCGCAAAGAAAAGCAATTTGTGTACCTGTGAGAATATTATTCAACGCTTCATACTCTGGGATGCTTTCAAGAATGGATGAGCTGTAGATCCTGAAGTCCACCCACCCTGCAGGCAGCCATGTATCCTTCAGGCTGTTGGCGGTTTCCCTTGCGCCCCTTATAGCCAGTCCATTATTGAGGCCATCTACACCTACTGCTTTTCACCAGCCGTACCTGCATACGACCAAGACCGCATCACGCCTGAGTCTTATCTGCCGGACTGAGATGCGATGTATACTTCATATAATACGTTTAATGCAAAAAGGTCTAATGAGTGCTTCAAGATCAATGCAATTTGTATCCATCTTTGAGAGCTCTCCGTGATATAACAGAATTCTCCATAAAATAAATGTAATTTTCACATCTGTCGCTATGGATGACAACATATAACTTAACCCTGCAGCCATCACTTTTAATGCAAATGCCATTCCTTTTATCTTGTAGTTACAGGAAATGCATATAAATACTACATTTGCAAGCTCTCTTTGAGGCACCAATACTTGACGTCAGAGCTCCTAAAGGATGCATATTTATTCGTGTTTTAGTTTGAAGAGGTTTTCCTAGAAATGCCACACTGCTATAGCAAGGTTTAGTGTACGCTTAATCGGTGGCGCACATTGCCATAAATTAGTATGTATATATATATGTGTGTGTGCGCGCGTGCGTGCGTGCGTGCGTGTGTGTGTGCATATATATATATATATATATTAGATTGGAGGAGATTGTGTTATTATTCCTTGTTAATGTTTATTTGGTCTTCATCTGAATGAAATTGTCAGTAACTCGGATTTACCATTTCTAATCTGTTGATACTGAGACAGAGAGGGAAGAACTGATTGAAGTGAAAATTGGCTTTACACGGGCTCGTCACAGAGCTTTAGGCTACGGCTTCATCTCTTGTACTGTGAAATGAAATCCCACCTTAAGAGGTGCATGCTCCTAAGAATGTGCTATTTTTAAGTTTGTCACGTCTCTTAATGCACAGAAACATACAATAAAGGTTCATCCGTGATTTCAGTGTCAAATATTTTCCATTACCTCCGGCAAAAAACACTTTTTACTGGAATCTCTTTTGTGCTGTTAAAAATATTTTTAAGAATTAACTTGATCTTTGCCATGAAAGGTGCATAGGTGTAATTTCCTGCAAGAAGTGGCACAGTCAAACTTTTATCTTCTAAAGAGTACAATTTTGGAAATGAGTCATTTTAGGCTGCTGCTTTCTGATTAATAGTCTTGCTGCTGGTGTGGGTGTGGGCGGGGTGGGTTGGGGTGGGGGTCTGGGCAGATCTTTTGAGCACTATTTGCCCACAAATGTGAATAGTTTTATTTTTCATATTAAAAAACGAAAATTTGCATTTACGTAGTGACATACTCAGGTGTGAAATTACATCTGTGCGTTGTAATTTTACAGATGAGAATGTTGCGCACAGCATCGGGGAATGGAAGTATGTTCCATGGTGGGGAACGCCTGGCAAATGAGTTTACATTGCCAAACTTGCATGTTTGTGAATAATTACCAACTTCTGCAAGGTACGTTCCTGCCCTGGACACAGTAAGAGACATGATCCTTTCAAGTCTAGGAGAAAGTCCGAATCCGAAATAGGAGGGAGCATCCCCAAAACTGGGTGGGGGCTCACTAGGGGAGGGAAATATTTTCTCCCAAGACAAAAATATTTTTATTTGGGGAAGACGTTTTGAGATGAAAATGCACAATATTTACACGTGCCAATGTAGGCCTGCCTCTGCATGTCATAGTTGAAAGATGGTTAAAATTCAGCACTGGATTTTAAGCGATCATTGCATAAGAGGCCTTTTCTCGAGGTATCAGAGCAGCTATGGGGCATTAATTCTAGCAATAAATGTCATTTACCATTGGTGTTCCTGGTTCTCAGTACTGTTGCGCGCCAACTACTCACTGTTGGGACATGACTCTCTGAGGATAGCCGAGTCGATCAGTCAAGGTTTACTCTAGGATGCGCTGTGAGGTTAGACAGTATAACACCGCCAATAACGTGTCTTGGCGTCAATGACTTAGGCCGTTCTCATCCTTCTATTAAAGGGGAGGGAGAACTTTATATGCAGATTAAGTAAAATGTTCAGCAGTAAAAGTAGAGTCTGACATTGGCAGACCCTGTTTGGGTGCTTTAAGGCAGACGGACAACTGGGCCCCAACTGTGGTGGTTGAGGTCATTTTCCAATGGTGTCCGGGAGTCCATCCTATGGTGGCTCTTCAAACTGGGTAAAGTACAACACATTCTGCACTTTACTTGCAGGTTAGTGTGGGCGAGCAGCCCAAGACTTCTAGGTCTCTGCACTTGTGCTAAATTACTGTGATGCCTGGGCCGCAATAAATGTCAGGATGCCAGGTTCATCTGTAGTTGGGAACTCGGGGAGGAGTATTTGCCCATGTAAAGCAAGGGGCATTCCCATCCTAACAAACATGAAAACTAGAAGTGCCTAGCACCTTCTGGACCAGGGCATCAATCCCAAACTGACTTAAAGTTGTTTAGCGCTAGGCTCTATACTTTTAGTTAACATGAACCCCTGTGAACATTGTTGTTCAGTGGGAAGACTCAACAGCACTTTTGTCTTTTTTGGAGTGATCGGAGTCTGTAACACTTAAGTGTTTCAGCTTCTGGTCCTAGAATATGCCTTAAGCACCTGTTAAGTCACCCAAAAATGATGTTCAAAGATGCCCAAAGTGCCAACACCCAAGAAAATAAGAGCACATGCCTTACATTAAGTAAGATGTTCATTTTAGAGAACTCCAGTAGTGTCTGGAGGTTGGAGGGGGTGGAGTGTCACACTATTCCCCGGAGTCAGTAGGCACAGTCACTTGCGAAGCTGCCAGTGAATTCACAAGTGGATAAGGTAACCAAAACAAGCTTTCTCGCAATGAAAACACTGCAGCGCCTCGTCCCACACCTAGAATTCCCGCACAAGGTTCAAGCTATCATCTTTCTTGCCCTGTCTAAACTGGATTACGCTAATGGTCTGTATTATGGCTCACATTTGTCAACTATGAGAAGATTACGAATTCAGAATGCTGCAGCTAGACTCCTCCTACATATAAAGCCACAAGCACACATCAGTCCTGCCTTGAGGATCCTACACTGGTTACCAGCTGTCAGAAGATCCACCTTCAAGCTGCTTTGTATCGCACACAAAGCAATACATGGCAAAGGACACTCTTCATCAGGAAGAAAATCAACAAATACATACAAAAAAGGAACCTACTCTCGTGAATGGCTCCCCACCTCGCCATTTCTACGTATAAGAAAAAAACATGGGTCGAACATCTTTCCCTGTTCAAGCAGTAAAACTATGAAATTCACTACCCACACACTTAAGGCCCACTGACAACCATCTTAACTTCAGAAGATTAGTCAAGTGCTGGTTCTTCCCAAAATGACAACTATACTCACAACAATGTACCACAACAGTATTCATGTACATGACAAACTAATCTTCTCACAGCGAGAGTTGAAATGTTCGTTATACTTGTGTCACTGTACATTGAACTAGGCTTCCTGTTATTAGCAGATACATTTATAAAAGGGTAAAATTTATATTACACCACAAGATACTTGTGTATATAAAATAATGTCAGAATTACTGCTTCTATGTACATATAGGTGTGTTTATATAGAGGAGTTTATGCCTACTACCAAAACTTTAAGAAATGCAATGAAGAGTTTGCATACTTCACCGCAAGATAAATGTGCACATCCAACCAAGTACATTTTGCTGCTTCTATGCACATATGGGTATTTATATAGAGGGGATTTCTCCACCTAGCAAACTCTTACCAAGTGTCATGTGCTAATATATATATATTAAATAATTTCAGTTTTCTGCTATAAAAAAAATCCTCCTTTCAATCTTTGTCCCATTCCTCCTCTCTCTAACACATCCGAAACCTTTCTTTCTACTATGAATCCTAAACATTCTTCTCAAACTTTCACCTCCGTCTGTTAGCCATGTCACCCAACTAACAGGCACACACAACCACTACTTGCAAAAAAACTTACTACTTCCCCTTTCAAATCCATTGCCATCATCCTATCCCTACTCTAAACTCAACTAAACACAAAACATCAAGAGCACAAACCTTACACAACTAATGCAAAAAAAGAAAACATTGCTTATCTACCAACCTCTAATCTTGGGTTCCGGAGTAGCTTGCTACTTGCTGCAAAGCACTTAAACACCTCATCAGGGTTAGTAAGCGCTTTATAAATACAAATGACAGTAGCAAATGTGGAATTACAAAGAATTGCACGACTACTTGTTATTCACTGTGACTGTCACAGCTCCTCTGTGACATTCTTTAAATCTTCCCTGAATTGCAAAAATGTTAAAAAATGTACTCCAACACTGGTTATCTTCCTGACGCTTCAGATCAGGAGCCAGCCAACTAGCCCTTGGAGTCACTCTGGGTTTAAGAGATGTATGACCAGTCCTTCTCACCCAGGTAAGAGGGCAGCAGGCAGCAGTTTGGCACAGCAAAGCAGGAGTCCAGCAGAGTGGCAGTCTTTCAGCAGCACAGCAGTTCTTCCTAGCAGAGTATCCACAGGTCCAGAAATGCACTGAAGCGGTGGTGTCTGAGGTAATTCTTTTATACACAGTTCTGCCTTTGAAGTGGGGAGATGCTTCTAGTGGCATGCCTTTGAAGTGCACAGATGCCTTGCCTTCCCTGGCTCCAAAACTAACTACAGGGGGTATGTCGCCCTTTGTGTGGGGACAGGCCACAGCCTATTCAGGTATAAGGGAGGCTGGGCCCAGCTCCTCCCTCTCATCCTGCCAGGGTTGGCCCATCCAGTCACACCTAAGCTTCCATTGTGTGTTGCTCTCTAGGAGGAATACACAGGGCCAAACTGCCAACTACACCCAGCCATGTGATCAGAAACAGGCTGCAGGCACCAAATGGCTCAGGCAAGAAAATGCCAACTTTCTAAACGTGGCATTTTCAGCATTGTAATTTAAATTCCAACTTCACCATACGTTAGGATTTAAAATTAGGATTCCAGAGGCACCAAACCTGATCCAGGCATATCTTCCCATTTAGAAATTACACTTATAAAATGTATTCGGGTAATCCCAATGTTATCCTATGGGAGATATAAGCCTTGTAGTAGTGAAAAACAAATTTTAGTTTTTCATTACCAGGACATGTAAACTTAAAGGTACACGCCTGCTTTTTAAATACATAGCACCCTGCCCTCTGAGCTGTCCAGGGCCTACCTTAGGGGTGACTTATATACATTAAAAAGGAAGGTTTGGACCTGGCAAAATGTTTATTTTAAAACTGCACACACAGGCTCTGCAGTGGCAGGCCTGAGCAATGTTTAAAGGCCTACCTAAGTGGGTGGCACAATCAGTGCTGCAGTTCTACTAGTAGCATTTAATTTACAGGCCCTGAGCACATGTAGTACCACTGTACTAAGGACTTTTAAGTAAAATTAAATATGCCAATTGGGTATATGCCAATATTACCATTCTTTAAGAGAGGACTGGTTAGCAGTGGTTAATTGCACGGAGTCCTAAGTCCAACAAAAGTGAATTCAGCAAAAAGTAGTACGAGGAAGGCGAAACGTTTGGGGTTGATGAGCAAAAAGGGCAGTTTCCAACAACTAGGAAATAAAAATACAGCCAAACGCTCCACAGTTAATTCAAGGGAGATAAGGAGGTATGAGGAAAATTTGTATCATTGAGAATGCAGGCTAAAGGGTCCATAAGATCTTTTACCAGCTGCAGGTCTCTTAGAACTCTGTCCTTTAAACAAATGAAGGTGATTCATGGAACTGGATATCGGATCTCCAGCAAATTACTTCTAAAGACAACCAAATCTGAACAGACTACCTCAAACAAAGTGGCAGCTGCAGACTTTTGTGAGGCCTAACATTCCCTCTATCAGTCTGAAATTCAGATGAAAGGTGGACTTAAAGTGAAACCCAGAGAGTTGAATGCGGCTAGCAATGATAACAATGGGATACCCTACTGAAAATCTAAATGTATTGAGGATCCAAATAAATTGAGGGCAAAACCAAATAAAAATCAAACCCAAGCAGAAACATGGAACCCGAATGTGAAAGCACCATGGTGAAATGTAGTTGGCATATTCACTGAACTGTGCCTTCCATAAAATAAAAATGAAACAGTGGATACAAACACAAAGCAGTATGGAGAGAAGGGAGCATGTTAAAACATTAACCTCTGATCCTCAGGTTAAAACATTCTAAATAATCTCACACAAAATCTTGTTTAGGATGCAAAAGAGGGGCTCCATACCTTGATGCACTCTCCTAGAAATCTTTGCACTAAATCCAATGTAGTTAAAGTTCAATGAAAGATAGATCAGCCTTTGGGAGAGCATGGTCTTTAAATAAACTACTGTAGGGGAAAGTATACATCTATATCCACTGCAGCAACACTCTTTACCAGTGCATGTTTTGAGTGTGACATTCCAGAGGATGTTGGAATAAGCATCCTATAAATGTACCTGCCCCTTGTTTTGGCAAACTATAACCACATTTACATATGCTAATTTTAATAATAGATGACACATTCACCTTTGCTACCTACAATATAGGTTTCTATCAATTGATGTAAATAGGGAATTCTAGAGAAATGTCTTTGCCGCAGTAGTCTAATATTATTGTAATATACTTAAGAGGTCATTTACAGTGTGTTAGAATTTGACATCCTTGTAAATTGGCAGATGATCTGTTCCACCACACTTGCAGTTCCTCTGCCTCTTTTAGAGGTGGGTGAACTGTAGGGTAGGCTCCACCATCCAAAGCCCCTTGATGGTGGTCCATCTGCCGCAGGGCCTCAGAGAGAAATAAATTCATGCTTTGGGAAGCTGTTGGTGTAAAGCAATGAGTATTATCAGCATGCCAATATTACATAGCGGCCTCAGTGGCATTGACATTTTTGACGAAAGTGGCCCAGTCATCTTTGGGAGCACGATTGGTGAAAATTCCCACCACAGCTGCGGGGCACTGCAAATTGTTAGGGCCAGCAGCTGCGGGACTGGCAGAAGCCAAGCCTAGTGATTTTGTGGCCCAAGCAAAACTTAAAATGACTCCCAGTTGTCTGAGCTGGCTTTCCCATATTTAGTTAGATCAATAATTAATTAGATCAAGCAATACAATGGAAATTATTTTGATAAATACAACATGGAAGGCCCATAGACAATTATCCAAATTAATTAAAAAAATAAGACTCCTCTCTGCTCCACCAGTTTAAGGGACAGAGACCGATGAAGTGCAGTGTCGATTCCCAAACATGATCCACAGACCTCCGCTGCAGTTGTCAGCAGCATTAAACATAGCTGGTTAAATTGACCCATTTGCTACAAAATGGTGACCTACCAATCCCAACAGTCCCAAAGCTAAGTTCACAGGAAGAAGCATATGGAAAAAGGTAAGTGAACCATTTCAGTTTTTATCGCAGGCTTAGAACCTTGGGTCTTTGACTCCAACAGTAGGACCAAGACAACAGCTATCCCATTCTGGACGGTTATGTGCTAAATGTGAACATATGACGTATGGTCTGCAAAACAAACGAAAACCCATCCTATGGAATATAGTCCTATGCTACAGGGGTCAGGAAGCAAAACAAGGTCTGTACAGATAGCAAGTAGAAGGTCTGCAGATAGTGATTTGCTGTAGTGGTGCGTGCTGGAGTGTGCATTAGGGTTGTGCTTGCTGGAGTGTGCATGAGTGCTGTGGTGGTTCATCCTGGACGGAGTTCCTACTCAGAGGCACTGAAATCCTTCTGACATAGATGGGTTGATCTTTGCAGAGGCCAAGGAGTGGGGGTGAAGAGAAGCACACGGTCCAGGAGAGTTAAAGGGAGAGGTGTGGCGCAGGGGCCAGAGCAGCTGAATCCAGAGCGCGGGGCTCACAGTTCGATCTCCGGCGCCGGTGGCAGCTCAGCATTGTGTGACTCTGGGCAATAGCTCACATAATCTCCCCGATGGCTCCCGGTGCCTGTATACCCTTAGAGGTGATAAGTCGCGCTTTACAAAGCATTAATTATTATTATTATAAAGGGTGGAAACAGAGTATGAACATACTGTTATGTGGCTCAATTCTAATGGGCAGTTTTAGTGGATGTTGGGATCACACAATGTCCCATTCTAGGAGAGAGCAACAGAAGGTCGACAGTTTATTATGATATAACATTTTCAGTCGTTGTAACAGATGGGAATACGGAGTTAAAATGCATTATGACATCACAAACAAGCATTCTAAGAGATAACAGGTGATTTACGGTGTATTGTGATGTCACACATTTGAATATTCCTGAACAACATTCCCAGACCACATACAGTACCTATAGAATTATTTGAACATTTCAAAGAATGGTGTCTGGAGACCGGAACATTAGCTTTTGTTGCCAGATTAATTTTACCAACGAATACTGTAATGTATACTTCAGTATGCTTCTAGTAGCTTTAAATTTTACTTTTTCCTGATTTGGAGCAAACTTGTATCACTTCATGTTAAACAAAAGTAAGCAATGCAGTACAAAATAAGTAAAGTATTCTGTGTTATGAATGATGAGATAGTAATGTCATCTTGAAGTTATGTTGGCATTAAAACATGCTGACCTGTTGTTCCATAGTTTGCCACCAGAACTCCTAGATTGTGAAGTACATTTTTAATTCAAAGCAGTACTTCCATTGTTTCTAAATATTGACTTCTTTATTACCTGAACAGCATCTATTTCAAACAGACCCTCTAAATGAAGAAAAGTAAACTAGAATGAAGACATCAGTAAGGGTATGCAAGGAAGCCTTGATAGTAAACGCGCATGGACTGGAGTATTGTTTAGAGGATATGCCCTTTAGGAACTCGCCTAGAAATAGGATCAGATGGAAGTAGGCAAGGATTGCGTCTCATAACATGAAGTCATAAGTGTGTGAGCTTTAAATGGGTGTGTTGATAGCCCTTCGGTGTGAGCTAAGCAAACAGGATGTCTACCCAGTGATAGACTGCTTCTTTAAAAGAGCTACACCATAGACACATGACATGTATTATTTTCCTTGTAATAGCAGCCATATTGGAATGGGGATATACTCACATTTGGTAAAGTATTTGCTCATTGTGACACTTGATCCCCAAAGAATTCTGGCAACATGGCATATTATCTTGTCTTTGTCATGTTTGTGAGATTACTGGAATGACACATTAGGTTTTTCCAGCGGTAGAGTAATCCTTAAACGAAAGTCCAAGCTTTCAAAAAGGCATCTTACAAACAGGGTAGTAACCATAGCAAAACCAAAGGGGATGATGGACGGAGTGTTGAACATTGCAAGCACTCACCCCCAGTCAACTGATCTGCGTTTAATCCATCATCATTCTTTAGCTCACTCCGCCACCCCAGTTCAGACATGGCCATATGCAAATCAGTCTGACCCTGTGCCTCATGGGAACAGTCCAGCCCGAACTGCCAAGCCATGTCTTCCCTGGACCGGAAACAAGCATCCTGGGACCGGTTTCTGGCTTACAGCTGTCATCAGCCAGGCTATCTTGAATCCAGTGGCAAAGTGAGCAAGGGACCCACGTCTGGGCATACCCTGCCAACTTAGGGCGAACAAAGCAAAACCAAAGGGGATGCCCAGATGTGGGTCCCTTGCTCACTGTGCCACTGGATTCAAGCTAGCCTGGCTGAAGAAGGGTGACATACCCTGAAACCGGTCCCAGGATGCTTGTTTCCAGTCCAGGGAGGACCTGGCCTGGCAGTTCGGTCTGGACTGTTCCCATGGGGCACAGGGTCAAGGCTGATTTGCATATGGCTGGGTCCAAACTGGGGTGGCGTAGTGGGCAAAAGAACGATGGATTTAACCCAGATCTTTTGACTGGGGGAGAATGTTTGCATTGTCAGCATTCCTTCCATCATTTGTTTGCTGTAACACTTTTCGCCCTAAGTGGGATGGGTATGCCCAGATGTGGGTCCCTTGCTCACTGTGCCACTGGATTCAAGCTAGCCTGGCTGAAGAAGGGTGACATACCCTGAAACTGGTCCCAGGATGCTTGTTTCCGGTCCAGGGAGGACCTGGCCTGGCAGTTCGGTCTGGACTGTTCCCATGGGGCACAGGGTCAAGACTGATTTGCATATGGCTGGGTCCAAACTGGGGTGGCGTAGTGGGCAAAAGAACGATGGATTTAACCCAGATCTTTTGACTGGGGGAGAATGTTTGCATTGTGAGCATTCCGTCCATCATTTGTTTGCTGTAACACTTTTCGCCCTAAGTGGGATGGGTATGCCCAGATGTGGGTCCCTTGCTCACTGTGCCACTGGATTCAAGCTAGCCTGGCTGAAGAAGGGTGACATACCCTGAAACCGGTCCCAGGATGCTTGTTTCCGGTCCAGGGAGGACCTGGCCTGGCAGTTCGGTCTGGACTGTTCCCATGGGGCACAGGGTCAAGACTGATTTGCATATGGCTGGGTCCAAACTGGGGTGGCGTAGTGGGCAAAAGAATGATGGATTTAACCCAGATCTTTTGACTGGGGGAGAATGTTTGCATTGTCAGCATTCCGTCCATCATTTGTTTGTTTGTAGTAACCATAGCCCAAGGGGAAAGAAGGAGTTGGAGACTAAAGTCATCATTGCAAGTGTCCTTTGCTCTGGATGGGTCTGATAACCATAGACATCAGCACTGTGGAGAAACACTGCAGGTAATTAGTGTTTAATCGGCAGACTTCACCTGATGACAGCAGGAGAAATATTTGGGTAAAATACCGGTGAGGATAATCATGGGAATAGGTAGCAGTATTCCTGATTCTCCAGGTAATTCCCCTTTTCACAGGGGACTCTCTTTGACCAGCTTGCTAAACTTTAGTAGAACATTTGACTGTTTGGAGCTCCATTGAAGACAATGAAGCAGCAGCGGCTTATGAAAGCTGATATAGGCCCACGGCTCTCAATATGACAATGTCCTAATACACAGCCTATGCCACTCCCTTTCCCCTGCCTCTACAAAATAAATGGTTTAGGCAGCAGAAAGCAAAAGGCAGGGGCTGTACAGTAGGGCACACAGGAGCCTTCCCCCTCCCTTCTCTCGTAGCTCACAGTGTCAATGGAGCCTCAGGAGGAAGGAGCGGAGAATGCTGCTCAACTCCTAAATCTCTGTGGTCCAGGCTGAACGATGAAAACCAGTCTAGCCGAGCCCAGGGAGAACCATGGGCTGACTTCAGCCTTCTTTTACAGCTATAGCTGTGACTGCCCAACAGCTGCAATATGTGGCCCTGCGTGCAGTTATCTGTTGAACAATCACAGCAACAGCTGTGAAACAAAGGCTTTAGAGGGGTGTAAGGGGAGAGGGAGTTCAACCCGCTCTGGCTCCTGGAGGCCTTCGTTTTGTAGGTCGAGCCTAGACCGCGCTTGTGCTGTCTGGAATATCTGTTGTATGTACTTTGTGGGATCTGGAGATCAGCCCTAGGGCTTGTATGCTTCCACCTTTGCTTAGGGACTTTTTTTCTGTTCAACTGCCTCTATTTAACTTTCTTGATAGAAAACGACCAGTAGAGGTCAGTAAAATACCAGAATTGCTTTCTGCTTAGGGACTTTATTATTTTATTTTTCCGGCAACTGCCTCTATTTAACTTTCTTGATAGAAAACGACTAGCAGAGGTCATTAAAATACCAGAATCACTTTAGCATTCCCTAGATTCCAGGCCATAGAAACTTGTATTCACGAACCACCCGTAGACAATAATATTTTTTTCAAATCTTGTATTTCCAGTGATATGACCACCGAAGGGGCTGATTTTATATTAAAAACAGAGCTTTGGACAATACAATTTCCTGCTGATAGGCAGTATTTCTTTCCATGTGTTCCCATACCTGGCGCGTTCTGCAGTTTGGTGCTTACTTTCCCTCCATGTTAAAGAACAGTAATGTTTCAGCACCCAGGCTAATGTGCTGCATAGCTAAATACATATAAGGTCCCAAAGGCGAGACCGATTGCATTGCAAATGCTTGTTTAATTAGTACATTCAGCCCTCCTGGGGCGGAATGTTCTAATGGCCTTATAGGCTGCTGTAGCGGGCAATACAGGCCATTCTGCCTTGTTAAAGGCCCTCGCCTTCAGCTTGGGTCTTTAACGCTGGAGCGGGCCTTTAATGGTCGTTATATTCTGCTACGGCGAGCTATACGGCTATAGTATTTACTACTACACAGAATTATGATGCCTGTGGAATCGATATCTCTGGAGATTCAGGGGAAATACTTTTTCTTTTTCCAACCCACTCATAGTAGATTCCTCAGAAGTACCGTCATTCTTGCAACAGGAAGAACATTTGTCATACTGGATGAACCCCAGGGTCCTGATCCGCTGTCCATATCTTTGTCAAAAATATTTATAAAACGCGCTTTCCTTGTGATTTGCTTAGGGGACTATTATTTCCCTATTTTATTTTCCAGATAGTTCAGTCTGTCAGGTCGAAATTGTCATTATTTCCTAAGGAGTAATGCTTTCATGTTAATTATATTCCTAATCAGAGCTTTGAAAGAGAACAAGCCAGAAAAAGGACCTCTGAATAAGTAATTATTCCCCGTTCTGACCTCTCTATGCGCTTTGAGGATCTGTATGCAAATCCATGCACATAATGCACTCTTCATATCTGCTAAGAACATTCATTGTTTTGTATTTCTATTGTAATGAGGCACTCTTCTTTATAAAGACTTGAGTAGACTTGGCTGAACTCAACAATTGGACCACTATTTCCAAAAATCTAAAACTGAAGTAATGAAATGGGTAAAATGTTTTACTGTGCTAGGCTGGGAAACGTTTTAATTACTTCTCCATTGTTTGACTGCGATACATAGTTTCAGCATTGTCGCGTTAAGTCTCACTGTGTGATTTTTAGTGTGATATTGCAGTCATTTGTACAAGTATTCAATTTTAATGTTTTCAGTATTTGTGAGTCATCCTAGCCTCTGGTTGGACGGTGCTGTGTAAATATCGAAATATATCATTAATATCACTGGAAAACATAGACCTTGAAAGAGGCATGTTAAAATGATGAAAAATGTATCAAGAACATTTTGAAAACCATTGGCACACTACTGGTAAGGTGGCACAGGGCCTACTGCTGGCTTCCTGCTGTAGGGCGCCATTTTATACTGCACTGCAGGTAGGCCAACATTGAGGCAGGCATCAGGAGAGAAGTCCCCTAGTGGCCATGTCCATGTGAAGGAAGAGAGTGGGGAAAGAATAGCCTTTTCTCTTTTCATTCTGGCAGCAACTGAAACCATGTTTTAGAAGAATGTATACTGGCCTGCTAGACTGTTGCCCTTCAATCTAATTTAGTTTGCCCATTATGATACTGGAGTTTGTTCTTCTCACACACGACAGCAAATCCTCCTCTTCCAACCGGATTCTGTAAGGTAGAAAATAATCTCTGTATCATTCTAAACATATTGGCACAGGCTGTTGGGGATGATGGAGTCAGTCTCAGATCTTCCTTGAGGCGGAGAAGTCTTTAGCTAAGATATTCAGCTTGTAGGAAGAGAGCTAGATGGTGAAAACCCTGGTCACAGGCGCAAGGTCATAATGCAAAGAGAATTACTGAAGCGAGCAAAGCACTACAACACATATCAGGCAGTCATTCAGTTGAATTCTAAGTAATTTCCTAATCTGGTGACTTCGGAAGCACAGTCGGATATGGCTGAAGCATATAAGCAGGCAGTGGGTGAAACACTAGTTTAGCAAAGAGAGAGAGATGGAGAACACCTCACAGGATCTCTGTAACACTGTGAGTGAATTTAGCTAAGAGGAACAGCTGGGAAGCAAGTTGTGAAGGGTGCACTGGTCCATATATATACCCATGTGTACTAAGAGTACTAATTGTGAATGCTCCTATAACTGAAAGAAACCTTTGTGACATAACAAAACTGGGAAAGCCAAAAGACAACGCAGTACACATGCACAGCGTAAGGAGACAGACAGAAGACAGCCAAGGAATCCCAATGGTACTGAATGGGCATGGACCACCCTCACCACAGATGTTCCTGAAACTAAAAGGTGTACAGGTGCCTGTAGATGTGCAGCTAAAGCCAAATGGAAAGGAAGCGTTGTGTTGGTGACAGTCCCTGACACATGTATACCCACCCACACACATAGATGCCATTGTGGCTGTTATGCTTAGTTGTGGAGTTTGTTTAGTTTTGGGCTCTGCATTTTAGAAATGTGTTTTCTATATAGAATTTTTCCACTCCTTCTCATGTTGATGTCTGGTAAAGCATTAGACTAATCTCACATGAGCGACTTATTTCTTATCTTAATTTAATACTTATACTTTTGTGTTGCCTCTTGCATTCTGAATAATCATAATAAAATACAAAGTGATGCACCTCGAAAGCTGGAGAGTCTACGTGTGAGCCAGTTCTTTTTGCAAGAATTATACTGGTATTGCTTCTGAGTGCAAAAGTTAATTTTCTTCTTTCCATACGTGGAGACCCAGACATATTGAGCTCCAGTCTACTGTCCAATCATAAAATTTGTTTATCTTTTTGAGGGGTGTTCTTTCGTGGTTTAAGTTACCCAGGTGAGATCTATGGAGGTGAAAAGCCATGAACTTTGTTCTTGATGTATTTATAAGGCCCTGATCTTGATAAAAGGTGGTAAGACTGTTCATAAGAATGTTCAACCTCTTGGAAATTTTAGAGATCAAGAAGATATCAACTGGAAAAAGCAGGGCACCTACTTTTCCACAGCTAACATTGGAGCATCATTCGCCCAGTTAGGTATTCTATTCACCACTAATGTAAATGATAAAAGGCGTTGGTGCCAATATGCACCCCTAGCTTACCCTCCTATTGACTAGAGAGGTCAGTAGTCTTATCATTGACTCCCCATTGGAACATTATCAGAGTTGTTTGAGTAGATGCAGCCGATTAATGTTTACAAGTTAACAGGGACAGCAATGGCGGAGAGGGTTTCCCACAACCGATATCAAGGGACTGTATCGACAGCTGATTGCAAATTGACAAATGCTGCATAGAGCGCTTCTCTTTTAGGCGCCATTTTCCAAAATAAAGTACAAAACGGAAGACCTGATTGACGGTGCTGACATTTGTTGTAAACCTTGCTTGTATAAGGGAAAGTGCATTGCTTTTCTTGATCCAAATCCTAAGCTTGTCTTAAAGCATTTTGCAGGAAAGATTTCACAATTTTATTATTAATGCGTATTAGTCATTTATTGCCAGAAACTGCACTCTTTTTTTTTAACTTGGAATTACAGAACTACGTTTGGTGAATAGGGAATATTTGCACTATAGAGATAGAAATTTAGTGCATCTATGGTACTCCGATATATGGATTGGATCTAAAATAAGTCAAGGTTTTACCCAGACTTGGTGCTTTTCAGACTTTCTTGCTCATTATGAAAGTAATTGTTCTTCTAGAGTGAGATTCAAATCTAAAATATTTGATTCATTCAATGGCTGGAAGTGTAATCAATGATTCATAAAAAGTGTGATCAAATTTACCTTTGTTTTCTTTGGTGATTTCTCAAACTATCGGTGTTGATTCGCGACTAGGTCACTTTTATTTTTCACCTTGTTTGTAACAATCTAGGCAATGGAGCTGAAAAGATCAACATGAATTGTTAGTAAGGAAGAGGCATCACTAATTAATAAGCATTTACAATGCAATAGGTCTCGCAATAGCGAGATTTTGACCTATTGGCATTGTAAATGGCAATGCCTTTTATAATATTAAAAGGCATTGTCATTTACAATACCAATAGGTCAAACTTTAGCAAAAGCAAGACCTATTGTATTGTAGAGCGCGATGTCCCTGAAGCGGGCGCCGCGCTTAACATTATAGTAAAAAAAAAAATGAAACTGAGCGCAGTCTCTCTAAAGCGGGCGCAGCGCTCAGCATGCACATTTAAAAAAAAAAAAAAAAAAAAAGGTGAAAGAACGTGCGGTGTCCATGAAGCGGACGCCGCATTCTTCTATGTGCAGTGAGTGCTGTGGGGGTAGGGGGCAGCGGCTTTTAAAGTTAGAGCGGCATAGTGCACAATACGAAAAGCGGTGGGCGCGCTGCAAATACAAACAAAAAAGCAGCTGCCATTGTTTGTCCCCATAGTCAGTAAACAAAATAGTGCTCACCCACATATAACGCCGACCGTGTAACAAGCCAAGTAAAAGGTCCAGTCATTATGGGGGGGTAACAAATGCAGACAAGGCTGTACCAAGGAGGGACTAACAAGACTACTTACGAATCAGAAGCCAGTATTTATGAAGTATAATGACACAAGCCAATGACAAATGTGGGCGGGGAGTGGGTGGGGCTTCCAGTGCATAAACTAATACAGCATGCCTCGCAGAGCGAGCAGCGCATGCGCGCTGCCCTTAGGCTCGACCTAAAAATGAATCTGTCTCTAAGTAAGGTACAACTGTATCTTAAAGGACAGTAAAATATCAGTCAATTATTGAATACCATTTCACCCACCTACTTTTATTTGCTAGAGAAATACTAGTAGTATTAATGGTGCTTTGGTTGTAAGACCAAAATTAATTAGGCTAAAAGGCTCTATATTTAGTGTTAAAGACAGTGGTTTGTGGCTTCTCTCTGGTCTTTCTGTCCTCACTGTGTCTATTAGATATTTCTGATTACGCATGTGAAGGAGGATATAATCGATGTCTGTAGACCAGTAAATCTTCTTGCATGTAGAAAGAGTGCATTTAAGTCTGATATGCTCAAAACCCATGGGGTAAAGAAATGGATGCCATTTGGTGTGCTTTAACATTCTGATGTTTCAAAGTTTGTCCTAATAATTTTGGAATGCCTCATGATTCACCCTCATCCAGCTGCAGGTCCCTGAAGCTGGCTGAGAGGCTCAAATGTGGTACTAAAATCCTTGCTATCAGAAACATAGAGGCTTAATTATGCTCATTCAGAAAAGTATCAAGGAGTAGTAAAGTAGCAGACTCTTTTGTTGCAATTATGTCTTTTATAAACATTGTTTTATGCCAATGATGTCCTGATTGGAAATTACACAAACACAAGCTGCAGATCCATACATTATGTGTCTGCTGTCTCTCTTATACAATCAAGTGAAACCTTAAAACCGATTGTTATCCAATCAAATGGGTGCCCCTCATAATTCTGTTTGGCTTCTACGCTATTGTTAGCTTACGCAGGAATAAATAACAGGGAAGTTGCCCATGATTCTGTCATAATAAACTGATATGATAGGCATCAGTAAAGGAACACCAACTCGGATCATTTAGCTTTGATTTAGACTTACCACATTCCGTGATAGAGTATGAAATGACTGAAAGAGCGTGAACTCGTTGGGTAAACTCAACACGTTGTTTTCAGCCTGAAATGGAGAGGTTGACAGGGAATGAGTGGTCAGTCATTCTGTCTTATCAAGCACTTCGAAGAACGGTTGTATACTAACAGAATTCCCCAACTGTGCAAATCTGTTGATAATGTTTTTTTCTTTGGATTAATTATTTACATAATTCTCTAAGGCGGACCTAGTACATCAATTGCCCCTACTCTGACTGCACATTTTCTCCATGAAGTCCCCTCCATTTTAGTGTTCAGCATTAGTTAGCCACCTTTTTTTGACTCGTTGTTAAAATATGTATATGAAAGTACAAGTCAGTTGTGTGCGCTATGTCACCCTGTACAGTGCTTTGCTGCCTATCGGTTAACCTTATGAAAAGATGCTGAAACTGAGATTGAGCCTGTTCTACGCTAAAACTCCTACTTTTTTTTCGTCAGTTTAGTTTGAAAAATTATATGCAAACATATTTATCTTAATCTACATTATTTTGAAGGATTGAACATTTTTGTATGATTGAAAGCAAGGACAATTATAAAATCAGACCTTGGGAACCATCGTTCTTATAACTTTTTATTTACCCAGATTTCCCTGTTTAAGAATTAATGATATCCCTCTTGCACTTATAATCACATTCCATTATTAACTATGTGAGCCAAAAATGACAAACTAAAACTAATATCAAATTCAAACTTAAGCACTAACAGTGTTCTAATCGTATCAGAATTGTACACTTTGAATACATATGTTGAGGTTACATTTGTATGTAGTAGTGCAGCAACCATTTGGCAAATGTCATTTCACCCATAGCTCTGGCCAAACATTTGGAAGCAAATGTGACGTCTATATTTTGACAGCTAGGGTAGATGTTAAAATCACAACACTAAACAAAAGTCATTGAATGTGCACCATGAGCAATCAATGAGTTTTCTCTGAATGAATGGCAACCAATGGCGTCTGACCCCTGTAAGAAAAATAAATACTCCATCTGATTTTTCTCCTTCATGTTTTTCTTTATTGGGTATCCCAGGGATTTGTTGATGGCCCCTCATTATTTCCCCATTTATTATGTTCTAGCTTGCCAGGACATCTGTTGCCAGACAATTATGTGAGAATCACTGGAAAAGGGGCTTTGCTCGCATGTTAGAAGCCAGGAGTACATGCTTTGATTGGGCAGATGTGTGCTTCCACAAAAAAGTGCTTGCCCTCCACACAGCTGTCCTTTTGTTTATTTACCCAGCTTCTTGAGCTTAAACAACAGGGGCACAAACGTGTCACAGTAATGCTATTAAAGTGTCTTAGATAACTGGATAATTTATGCCGATTTTCTCTGGCCGCAGCACAGATGGGAGGGGGCAGTCATTATTGTACATGGATTTTTAGGTCTGGATTGACATTGCATACTTAAGCCAGTCCTATTGGCATTTACAAGGGTTGTTCCACTTCTAGCTATTATTGTCTTCTTTAATCATTCCTTCAGTTTCTAAACCTGTGACCCACAGCTCTTTATCTCCTTTTCATCCTTCACTCCAACACTTCACAATTCACTCTCTAGTTGTTTTACAATAATCGACTCCTGGAAGTCGTTCATTTTACTGTGCCTAACCTCCTCACGACCTCAAATCATGTCCTTTTCTGTCACATCCTCTTATCCCCCCCCCCTACTGTTATCCACCCTTGCATTTCTCCTCGTCTTTTCCAGCATGGATTCCCTGTGTCAAATATCCATGTTCTCCTGCTTTGTTATATGATCTATGAAAATTATGATCATGTTGAACTTTCTCTCCTACAAAAACTCTTTTCCTCCCGTTGATCTTTTTTCGTTTTGATTACTTTTATGCACTTGCCCTTTCAAAATATGCCTTTAATTCTGTCATTTGTCTCCTCTATAAACTCATTTGCTATCTTCTCACCTAAGTTCTCCTCGCTGGCTTCCTTTCTCTCACCATCTCTGCTGTCATTTTTAGCCTCTGGCTGCAGACATTTTGAGCTATCTCTGGCAATGCTAATAACACCGATAATACACTACAGGGCCATGCCATATTGCCGAAGGTTATACTGACCCATTAACAACATCATGTCTCTTTTAATGTCAGTCATTTTCTAGTTGATTATATCTGTGTATGGAAAAATGGAGCCACCATGTGCCTACTCTTTATGAGACCTTTCCTAATAGCTTTAGCTCTACACTTTCCTAAATGGAGTTAATATTGTTAACATTGTTCATTGACATTGTACCATTTAGTAATCTGTGAACAGATTGCTTGTTCCTTGTACAAATGCATTGATGTCAAGATAGGCAAATAAGGTCATGTAAAAACGCAGTCAACCCAGATTAGTTTGAACAAGATGGAATCCACATTGACAGGTGATGATATTGTAGAAGTGTGAGTAGCATTTACATCATTAGCAAAACTGGAGCAAGACTCTGCTCACACGGCATTAATTAATGAACTGAAAGAATTGTGACTGCTTTCATTAGAAACAACCACAGTAAGTCCCACTGTTTCTGCTATGCAGACAATTGTAAAGTAGAATCTTAATAGAGAAACTCTGTATGTAGGACCTGGTAATTAGTAGCATTACTGCATGTTGAAAATACAAAGTCAATGGTAACGAAGGGCTGCTTTGGGTACCTACCAGATGTGTGATCATTTATTGTAAGTTTGTTGTTGATGCAAGAAAACTAGACACATTTTTGCTTTAAAGGTCACTTTAACGGAAGCAAAATTCTGCACCCATTATTTTCGGCCATAAACCTACTTTTATGACAAAAATGCCTTATTGTGCACCTGCTAGAAATTCACAAAAGGAATCCTAATTGGTGTAAATGGGTTTACTATAGTGTATTACCTCACAAGTAATATGTAGAAATGATGAGTAGTAACGTCCACTCAAGGGATAGGGAGTGAAGAGAACGAGGCGTGGTTAGTCTTGTAAGCTTGAGAGATGCTACAAACTAGTACTTTTATGGGCATTAACTGACTCTGATCGACCCTTTACAACCCTATGAATGGATGGAGATTTACTCCAGCAAAGACTAGAGGTAACACCCCTTCCAGAATAGAAAGGGGAATGGATCACCTCCAGACGTGGTGGAGAAGTAGGTGGAAGGCTTTTTGTTCACGGGGAAAAATGGTTTCCTCTTGGAGACCAAAAGGAAGATGGAACAAAATGTCAATTAGGATATTGGCCTCAATTTCCCCACTGCATAATTACTCAATGTGCAGATTTGCGTATTGGGAAATGGGAGCGTGGAGAATATGTTGCATGACATTTCCCAGTGGTATACCATGAAACCAGCACCCTGTGCAGCTTTTCAGATGTACCACTGGGATTTTTTTTATGAATTCGAAAAACTAGTAAATCTCAATTTGTTCCTAATATGACTGCTACAGCTACAAATTTACACCTTTTTGTAAATTGCCTCAAAAATATCCGTTGTTTAGCAGATATTGACACGCGTGTCTGAGAGTTGCTACCTGTCAGAAACCAAATTGACTTACTGAAGTTAGTCATAGAGGCACAAACAGCATTTTTAAAGTAAGATTCTGATTTTTCACAGACAATATTATTAAGTATGATGGATTGTAACTACATCATTTTGCATTACTTGCAGGGCACAGTTTGTTCAGCAGGATGCACTTTGTGCAGTTATACGGTGAAGGCTTGCCTAACCAAGATCTTGAACATTTATAATTCCCCTCTCAGCAGAGAGAAGCTCTCCAAAGTGTGGGGTGTTTATGTTAGAAGACTTATTGTGCCCTCTGTGTAAGTGCCTGCATTCATAAGTGCAGGCAGCCTGCTTGGAATGATTGACAAAACAGTATAAAATGGCCAAAAAACGTCGGGTGGCACCGAAAGTGTGAGAGGGCTTGTAGGGCAAGCATCTTCAGAGAAGGAGTATTCTAATAAAGATGGGGGTAAGGAACATTTTATTAAAACTAGTTGGGAGGGGGGGTGTAGAAATAGTCCCTCACGTGCACTGCAGCATGAGGTCTGATTTCAGCAGTGGAAGGATACATGCCATCCTGTCAATACGGGGTGAGACCGAAATACTCCTGGGCAGGGCAAACGCAAGAATAGGTAGGAAAGCCAGCCAATCATGAATAAGGTCCTGACTCAAAACCCACTTTAAGTATTCTATTATTCAAAATAGCCTTTTTTTAGGCCATTTGTTGCAACGTGACACCCTTTGTGGTGGTGCTTTAAGTCAGCTGCCTACAATGATTTATTGTATAAGTGATGGTGCGGGGGAGAGCTCAACTATCAGCTTTCAACTGGTAAATTCTACTCTGTTATCTGTAGTCAAAATCTTTAGGTTCTGTATCACTTAAGCGATAATTCTTTTGATAGTAAACATTGTAGGATCTGTGTAATCTGAAAGCTGAACTATCTAAATGTATAGCATGTACATGTTGTGTCTCTGTGTGAGACCTGCCCCTACCGTTTTAATGACAAGGTTATGCTGGGATAGTTATGCTGTGCAATACCTGAATCTGCGAGTACGGCATCCCCTGATGACAGTTGTGCTGTGTGATGACTGAGCCTATATTTCTGTCCATGAGTGTTGACGTTACTGTTAATTCAAAGCCTATATGTCTCTGTCATCTACAGGGAAGTTCTGTGTGGAGCATGAACCTATTAACTCTGTATGCCGATATTCCATTATGAAGTTGAATATGTTCTGGTAGGGTGGGTTACATATGGGGTGGTATTGGGGGAAAAAGGGGTAAAACCACCTGCAGAGCTGGTCTGTCAGAAGAACCATTCCTTTAGTATCCAAACCCCCCCTTACAAAGTCTTGGATTTGCTCCTGCACAGATTGTGTACCTGCTTCGTGGGTGACATGAAAACCCTCAGTCTGCAATGCTGTTTATAGAAACAACAATGACTTGACTGAGGCACACCTAATCACAAGGCACATTATGCATTATCATGTGGAAGTGCACAGGGGCGGTGCGTCCATTGGGGCGTTGCCCCCCCGCCCGCAGCTGCTCCCTCGGCGTCTCTGAACTTAAGTAAACTCTCGGTTTACTTAAGTTCAGAGACGCTCGAGAGAACTGACAATCATGTCAGTCAGCATGACGTCGGACCGCCCACCCCCTTCAGAGTCTGAAGGGGGTGGGCGGTCCAGTGTCATGTTGACTGACATGATTGTCAGACCAGGGGCAGCAGCACAAGTGCGCATGAGTGGGGAAGGTAAGCGAATTTTTCGCCCGTGCCCAGTCATGCGCACTGGTGTCTGCTGTGGCTGGCGCATGCCCATTAGGAGAGCGAGGGTTGAGCAAAGGCTCAAACCTCGCTCTCCAAATGGGCAGGCGGGCGGAGAGTAACCATGCCCTCAGTCAATCCTGGCGCTGCCAGCAGCGCCAGGATTGGCTGACAGGGGTTTGTCACTTGCCAGAAGTGATGCAGCTGTTCCTAGGCGCCAGAACGGACCCGAGGCGGCGCGGACCTTGTCAGGTAGGAATAGGATTTTTATTTTAAAACTACCCCCCACCCCTCACCCCTGCAACTGCTTCACTCTCCCGTCAGGAAGCAGTGTCTAGCAAGGATGCAATGCAAAGAGCCTCCTGCAAGTAGGGAAAAGTCCCCCGTTACTGTCCATGAACGCACAGCTCCAGAAGTGTGCAGAAGATTTACAACTGGTAATAAAAGTCACTGCAGCGATTGCGAATGTGACTTAATCTGCTTCCTTCGATCCGGCCCGGGGCAGGGGTGGGGGGTTAGGAAGGTTGGGGGCAGGTGTGTGCAATCCGTGAATGCAGGAGCATTTGCATTTACAGGCCTATGGTGTTATTGTGCTGCCTGTATGAGTGTCAAGCTGAGGGGTGTTTATTTGTGCACTGCCGCGTGTGTTTGAGAGGCTGCTCTTAGACGTGCATACATACCAGTCAGTTCTTGCGGTCAGTGTGCTTGCAGGGAATGTGCTGTTGTTTCTCGGGAGCCTGTTGGGTTTGACTCTTTCTATGTGAGTAAAATGTGCCACATAATGCTTCATAATTTGTCTTTTATTGCCGCATAAAATACTCAACTGTTACCTTGCCACATAATTCGACCCTTCCCTGTCGCATAATTACAGTGGCCCTGACTATTTTTTTTCATTAGTGTGGCTGTGGCATGAGTGTGTGTGCGAATGTGTGTCCTGTCTGTTCTATGTGTATGCACAGTGAAGGTTTTTGCATGTGAGGTCAAGCTATTGTGCACATGTGCATGCATGATGGGAACACTTGTGTGTGTTGGAGGTGTTGTTTGTGACACATAATGTGTATGTGGGTGCCAGGTTTTTATAGCGCCGTCTATAGGTGACACCGCAAACCGAATAGTCTCTCGTGGTCCTTTAGATGGCACGAGCCATCAATAACAAACTCAGTAGCAGTGGCACCATTTTTACCAACCTAGTAGGGATAACAGGCTGAGCCTGCCCCGTCAGGTTTGAGCCTGTGGTTTGATGGTGAATCTAGAGCTGGCCTCTAGGACACCCGCCATGTTGGCAGTTGCCTCACGTGGGTTTTAGGACAGTAAAGTACCTGGAGAGAGGGAGACAGAGGGAGACAGAGAGAGAGGGAGACAGAGAGAGAGGGAGACAGAGAGAGGGAGACAGACAGAGGGAGGTAGAGGGAGGGACACAGGAAGGGAGACAGAGGGAGACAGACAGAGGGAGGGAGACAGACAGAGGGAAACAGACAGAGGGAGACAGAGAGAGAGGGAGACAGAGAGAGAGGGAGACAGAGAGAGAGGGAGACAGAGAGAGAGGGAGACCGAGAGAGGGAGACAGAGAGAGGGAGACAGAGAGAGGGAGACAGAGAGAGGGAGACAGAGAGAGGGAGACAGAGAGAGGGAGACAGAGAGAGGGAGACAGAGAGAGGGAGACAGAGAGAGGGAGACGGAGAGAGAGAGAGGGAGAGAGAGGGAGAGAGAGAGAGGGAGAGAGAGAGAGGGAGAGAGAGAGAGCGGGAGACAGGGAGGGAGACAGGCAGAGGGAGACAGGCAGAGGGAGACAGACAGAGGGAGACAGAGGGCGACAGAGTGAGGGAGACAGGCAGAGGGAGATAGAGGGAGGAGGGCGACAGACAGAGGGAGACAGATGGAGGGAGACAGAGGGAGACAGAGGGAGGGAGTCAGGGGGAAAGGGAGACAGACAGAGGGAGGGAGACAGAGGGAGACAGAGGGAGACAGAGGGAGACAGAGAGAGAGGGAGACAGAGAGAGAGGGAGACAGAGAGAGGGAGACAGAGGGAGGGAGACAGAGGGAGGGAGACAGAGGGAGGGAGAGACAGAGGGAGACCGAGGGAGACAGAGGGAGACAGACAGAGGGAGACAGAGGGCGACAGACAGAGGGCGACAGACAGAGGGCGACAGACAGAGGGCAACAGACAGAGGGCGACAGACAGAGGGCGACAGACAGAGGGAGACAGACGGAGGGAGACAGACGGAGGGAGACAGAGGGAGGGAGACAGAGGGAGGGAGACAGAGGGAGGGAGACAGAGGGTGACAGACAGAGGGAGACAGAGGGAGACCGAGGGAGACAGAGGGAGACAGACAGAGGGAGACAGAGGGCGACAGACAGAGGGAGACAGAGGGAGGGAGACAGAGGGAGGGAGACAGAGGGAGGGAGACAGAGGGAGGGAGACAGAGGGAGGGAGACAGAGGGTGACAGACAGAGGGAGGGAGACAGAGGGAGACAGAGGGAGACAGAGGGAGACAGAGGGAGACAGAGGGAGACAGAGAGAGAGGGAGACAGAGAGAGAGGGAGACAGAGGGAGGGAGTCAGGGGGAGAGGGAGACAGACAGAGAGGGAGACAGACAGAGGGAGACAGAGGGAGAGGGAGACAGACAGAGGGAGACAGACAGAGGGAGACAGACAGAGGGAGACGGACAGAGTGAGACGGACAGAGTGAGACGGACCGAGTGAGACGGACCGAGTGAGACGGACCGAGTGAGACGGACCGAGTGAGACGGACCGAGTGAGACGGACCGAGTGAGACGGACAGAGTGAGACGGACAGAGTGAGACGGACAGAGTGAGGGAGACAGAGTGAGGGAGACAGAGGGAGGGAGACAGAGGGAGGGAGACAGAGGGAGGGAGACAGAGGGAGGGAGACAGAGGGAGGGAGGCAGAGAGGGAGGGAGACAGAGGGAGGGAGAGAGAGGGAGACAGAGAGAGGGAGACAGAGACAGAGAGAGGGAGAGAGAGAGAGGGCGACAGAGTGAGGGAGACAGACAGAGGGAGATAGACAGAGGGAGGAGGGCGACAGACAGAGGGAGACAGACAGAGGGAGAGAGAGAGAGAGAGAGGGAGACAGACAGAGTGAGTGAGACAGAGGGAGACAGGGAGAGAGAGAGAGATAGAGAGAGGGAGGGAGAGAACCAATACAGTAAAGAGGCAGAGATGTGTTACAGGTAGAAAACACTTAGAGGGCCTGTTTCCGTTGCTTAGCTTCAGGGTCATTTTGCAAGCAGACCAGTTAGAGGATTGGGAACATTTTTAATATGTTTCTAAAGTTTTCTTCTCACTTGTGCTTTAAAATGCTATATTTGGACCCCGTGTTTGCAACAATTTGCAGTAAATATGTGGTGTAAAGCCGCCATTTGAATCCATTTTTTGAAAATTTTTCTTGCGGGGGGAAAACCCCCCCGCACCCTCCTTTTGCAGTTCAGGCTCGTTACACTACAATACAATTTTTCGCCCCACCACTTTCAAAATCCACCAGCCGCCCCTGGAAGTGCACCATTCCTAACATGGACCAGTTGCTTACAGAACAGTGACATTGTTGTGCCAATGTGCATTGCCGTGTTGTACCCAATGTATCAAAGAGAATACATATCAGACCAGTGCTTCAAAGGGAAGAAGGCGGCCAACTTCTATGAATGGCTATTTCCATAAGGCTATATTCCAAGAAGAGTAAAATACCGCAAATTGCGGATGACTACTGTATTCAACTTTTATCGGAATTAGCGTTGCTCAGGAAAATGTTTAAGTACCAGTTGCTTCTTTATTCAGGAGATGACTCCTTATGTGTTATATATATATTTTTTTAATTCTCACTTCACCAAGAAAGCCTCGATCGTCTTTTAATGCAGGTGACTCAGCTGAGACCTCCACTGGTGTTTTTGGCTCAGGTGTTATTTCTTTAGACAATTTTCTCATTCTGTGCTTATGGATGAGCCAGCACTTTATAAAGAGAACCTACGTGTAATCATCAGACTATTTCATGTTGACTTTTGATTGTCCTTCTTTCAAAGGACTCCCACATTGCCTCCCATTTCAAACTTTGTCACCCTATCCAGCCTGCTCACCTATGCTGCCACTGCTGTCCATTCTATTATTGAGAGGGGCTCGCCAGAAAAAATTGACAAATAATTTGCATTATTGTGTTGACTCCTTATGTTAACACTTTTACCTTTGGTTAATCAGTTACTGAAGCAACACCATTGGTTGCTTTCAGTGAGTGTTTTTTTGCTTGGCTCATTAGCACATGCATACGAATTCAGAGAAAAGTAATTGTGAATTATGACAGTGAAATGCGTATGCTAAAATTTAAACTTCTGTTGACATTTAGTCTGCATTAGAAATCCTTTCAGCTTACTTTGCTCTTTTGCCCCTCTCAATTGGTCAGTCTTTTTTTGTGAAAGTTTGTTTGGTCCCACATTTTTTATTTTATTAACTTGCCCTTTAACTGTGAAGAACCGAAACTGAGTCATCTAAGCATGTTAGTTTGATACACGCTTACCTCTTTTTATTTCCCCCATCTGACATGCCCTACCTCAAATATTTGAAGTACATTGAGGAATCATATTGGACCACCTTCACAGTGCCCTTTGTTTATGGATACTTAGTAAATTCCCAATAGCATTAGTAAATTCCCATTAGCCTGTGATCACTGTCATCGTAAAGATTTTTGGGGCCCTGAGCAAGACATATTTTAGGGACCACTGTTCGGAATAATTTTTATTTTATTACTCATTTTAGGCTAATTGAAGCTAGCAGGATGCTCAAAATATTATACTATGTTAAACTTTTAGAAACTGACTCGCAAGAAACCATCTGATGTATATTTTGCCTGGGGCCTTAAAAATCCTTAGACCGAAGTGAGATCTAGAGAGATCACCTTCCTAAGGGGCCCCTTTAAAGCTGGGGTCCCTGGGCAATAGCACTCTTTGCCCATGCCTTAAAACATCTCTTTCTGTGATACACTCGTGTGGAATATTAGGCATGCCCTCTACTGGCCTTTACCAAAACTGTGGTGTTTCAACTTGTATAACCATTGTTCCTGGGCTAACCCAAAACATGCATATGGTCCTATTTCACTCTGCCTGCTTGCTTACCACACATAGAATCTGTTCCTCCCTCACAGAACCCAAAGGGTCAGGCTATCACCCTTAACATCAGAGATCAAGAAATTGATATGCGGTGTCACACAGGGATCGATCCTCAGCCCCACTAATTACAACATATATATATGAACCCACTTGCCAACATCAACAATCGCAAGACATCACCATCTTCTCCTGCGCCGATGATACCCAACTCATCCTCTCTCTGCTGAACAAAACAAACACCACCATAACCAATTTCACCAACTGCATGACCATGGTAGCAGACTGGATGTGGAACAACTGCCGGAAGCTCCACTCCCACAAGACAGAAGTACTGGTCTTTGGCAATAAGACCTCCCCATGGGATTCCACCCGGTGGACATCAGAGCTAGGACCAACATCTACACCCACAGACCACGCAAGAAATCTAGGGATCATCCTAGATGACAAGCTCAATATGACAGCTCAAATCAACGCAGTGTGCACCTCCTGCTTCCACATCCTATGCATGCTGCAAAAGATGTTCAAATGGTTGCCTCAGAACACCAGACGGACCATCATACAAGCAGTTATCATCAGCAGTCTAGAGTACGGCAACACTCTCTATGCCTGAATCTCCAATCAACTTCTACACAAACTCCAGACCATCCAGAACACAGCCGTAAGACTCATACTTAACCCCCCATGCTGCACCCACAACATACTGTACCTCAGGAAGCTTCACTGGCTCCCTATTCACAAGCGCTGCCAATTCAAACTTTTCACTCACACATACAAAGCCCTACACATCACAGTACCAGAATACCTGAACAGCACCATATACTTTCACCAACCCACTAGACACTTTCGCTCTGCCTCACTCGCACATATGCCCCACATTCGCAAAAGCAAAACCTTTGGCCACTCATTCTCCTACATCGCACCCAAGCCCTGGAACGGCCTCCCTCACACATCAGAGCCTCCTCCTCATTTATTGAGTTTCATAAGAAGCTGTAGAACTGGCTTTTCATATAAGCACCTTGGGACCACACACCTACATACCTTGCCCAAGCACCTGGATACCCTTTCGGGTGATGAGTGTGCAATACAAATAAACATACCATAACATAGGCCAAACTAACCTAGAAATAATTTCTTGAACTAGCTCACAGGTGAGGCTTTATTTACGTATCCTAAAATGTTGGTAACTGATGGGAGAATGATAAATTGCCATTGGACAAAGGAAAATTGCCATTGGACAAAGGAAAACATCCGAACAGTAGACACAGGAGTTTATACATTTTCACAGCAAAGAAAAACATACTGTAATGTGACAACCTTTGACCCCTTTCTTCCTTCCGAATGAAATGCAATATTAATCCCATCCATATGTTCGAATAGCCATCATTTTGAGGTGTAGGTCCAGCTACTTGTTTGTGAGACATTCACTCTTCTTGCTCTGAAGTTGTCAACAGTTAGGGGCCTGATAGATCTCTCTTTCTCCAGAGGACCACAGGATTAAAGAGCTACTGAAGCCTATATACGTCATCTGCACTGTGGGCGAGCTAATTAATATGCAGCGAAGGGGTCATTGAGCCCTTACTTGATGTTTATTGTGGATTCTTGGAACCTCAGTTCACAAAAGCCTCTTCTTTATCACTACGAGAATACTTGGGGCTGTATTACAGAAAGAGCTTCCAGGTTGCAAAGGGCTTTTGTGCCTATTTTGTATGCCCCCGGGACACTTTGATATTACTAAAGAAGCCACAGATGCTTGTGTGGCAGTTCTGTGACAGATTGTGCGTTTGCATAGTTTATCCCCACTTTATCCTATGGGGTGTTCCCACTATCGCCATGAGAGTCCCATGCAAATGAGGGAGCACATTGGTTCATTTGCCTATACTCTATTACAGATGTGGGTGCACAGGCAAACAAAACACCAGCATGTGCATCGACTGATCTCCATATATAAAATGGCGCAGTCGGTGGGTGAGCCCCCAAGCATGCCCTTTGTGAGTTGGGCATAAAGGTTCCATAGCCCCCCAGGTATCCTCTGCAACAGAAGCAGTCACACTTGGAACCAACCTTAAGGGGGATTTTCGCCTCTCTCCTCAAAGTGTTGCTGGTCCTTTTGATTTGAAAGACGAACAGGTGCAAGTTTGTGCCTGCGATAGGAACAGCACACTTTTGAGTTTCATATGATTCACTGGTACTGTCTGAGCCATGCACATCCAACTGATTGGGCACCCAGTGCAGACCTGGAGAGTGCACCCTTTTCCACAATACAGTCTCTGGTAACTGTCATTAACTGGAAGTACACAACAATGTTTAAAGGCATAAGTACATTTGTAACATTACAAGCACCTTTGTTACCTACAGCTGACTTTTACTGACTCTTTACCAAGTTTAAGGGCTGCACAGGAAATGTCATAATCGCGTCACGAAAGAGAAGTGGGATTATTTGTAATTTTGCCTCAGTTTTGGTCTCAGTTAAGCTTAAAACCAAAAGTTAAGTTAAATGCCCTTTGTGAATACCGAAAAGTCGAAAAGTTAGACTTTCATCGCCGTTTACCTTTGTGAATCGGGCCCTGTGTTTTTTTCAGCACAAAATTAACATTGGTGTACACTCTTGCTAAGCCTCTCTGTACAACACATAGCAGGTTGAAACAAAGTGGAACATGGAGAGTAAAAACAATCAACTCCAGACCATATTTAATAACCTTAAAAATTGAGTATAAGCCGCACACTTGTAAATGACGTCTCTTTTGGGTATTTTAGTTGCCACTTTACAAATATGGAAAGTGGGTGTTGCATTGTAATTTATTAGCAGAAAGGTAGGAACACTTCTGAATATTTAATCTGGAAAACGGATTTTGTACCTAAATTATTGCAGCCACTCTCCTTTAGAACATATCCTGGCATATGCAGTGAACGTGCTGTAAATAGAATTACCTGTGTGTCCTGCACATCAACTGACATCCCTGTGAGAGAGTCTAGATATCTGCGAGATGGTACAATCAGCGAGCGTGGAAAAGTCTACACAACGCTCAAGTATATTGATCATCAATTTACAAATTCTTGATAGGTTCAGTTAAAGAAAAGAAAATTAAAAGCCATGTTCTGCTGATATGCAAGCAATTGCAAGCCATTGATGCTTCAGTTAATGTGGCAGGAGGCATTAGCCCATATCTTTATTAGGAGCAGAAGAGGGATCTTGGCTGGGATCCCCTATGGTAGTCCCATTAGCGTTAAAGAATTAAGGCCAAAAATAAATTTTCAAATTTTTTCGCTGCTCTGGATCAAACCGATCCCAATCAGTTGGCATACCATAAACCTTGCTTATTGCAGATTAATGAAAGTGATATTTTTTATTGAACTATTAGAACATTGGAATGGTGGGAGCTCCATTGAAGACAATGGAGTAGCTCTGGACTTATAATGGCTGGTATAAGCCCAGCACTCCAATATTCCAATGTTTGTCTTTTTGTTTCTCCATTTTAATTTAGAACATTCTACCCTTAGTGGGTGGAATGTTCTAATATACCTATAACCCTTCTGCCTCAGGCTATACCAGTTGTTAAAGGCCCTCTCCTCGTTATAGGCCTCGCCTGCGGCTCGGGCCTATAACTCGGGATCAGGGCCTTTAACAACTGGTATAGCCCTCGGCAGCGGGCTATAAGGCTACAGTATGGAGCCAGGGACATGATGTGACCAGAACTGATGGAAGACCGACTTTAGTATCTTGGAGCATCATTTTAATGTAGGATTTTTTTTTATTGACAGTGTGGCTAGGTATTCTATAAAGAGCCAAGGTTTGAAAAACATCCCTTTAGAAATGAATCCTGGAAATGCCTAGAGTGATTCTGTTGGGATTAATGGTTGTATGTTTCTGTCAGAAGACAAGGCTTGTGATACCTCATGTATTGATAGACAGCATGTGTCTATCAATATGACAAAAATAAGTAAATGGCCCAAAAAATACTAATGCACTTTTAAATGCATTTTCAAAAAATAGTATAGCTTTCTCGATCCTCCAAATTCATAGCTAGTGTTTGCTATATATTATATTAAAACCACTATAGGGTTCAGCCAGAATTCACTGAAGTATTTGAAAAGTGTTTGGCAATACACATTTTCATTTGCTACTTTACGCTGTCTGCAGTGCAAGTTGAATTTTGCAATGCTGCACCAAACATCTCCATTTTTTGCAAACGTTTTTCTTAACTGATTCAGTTTTGCCAATAGTGTCCTCCATTTTCCCTTTAGTTTTTGGTTCTCTTTTTCGGAAAAGTTCGTCATGACTTCTTGCTTTTACTTTATGTTCTGTGTAAATGCACAAGGCACATGCAAGGCTGCCTTAGTGGCCTGCAGTATCAAGGACTGTGGACAGCTGTCTAGGCGTTGGCAATTTAGGAAAGCAACAGGCTTTATCATTGAGGGGCAATTGATTGCAGTATATTTGAAGTCTAGGGAAATTAAGACATATTAAACTATTAGGAAAATGTTGCAAATTAAGTAAAGAATGATTAAAATAAAGGCCTCTCTTCCAAGGCTACTGGTGACATGCTCTTGACTGTCAGAAGACACTAAATACAATAATGGACTTTCCTCCAAAAAGGCCAGAAAGGCTATAGCCATAAGTCATCAATATAGGAACTTCCAAAATGGCGTGGTCCATATGAAATCTAAGGTTGTCCCATGAGAAGATTGCAGCAACATGGTCAGTTTTGCTATACGCTTTACTGACGCCAAACATTTCCTCCACAGTTGGTAACACATCAAGATTTCACACAAATTCAGAAGCTGGCGGAAACGAGAGAACTGCAAATCGCGTAAATGTTGCCATCAAAATTGGGTCAGAAGTACATCTTGGATTTTAAGGATAAGTCGGATAAAAAGCGAGAAAATGAATGCCACCCTCACGTTTCAAGCAGGTTTGGGACAATCCGTTTTAAGAAACTTAGTGAAAGATTGCTGGAAGGGTTTAAAAGAAGAGTGCAGATGGAAATAAAATGGCTGACCTAAATATACAACTGTGTTTAATGCATAGAATCTTTTAAATCATAGCTGGGTGTGCAGTGTGGGTTTTCTCGAACCGTATTCTTAAACAGTAAATCTCTGATAAAAAGTAGCAGTTAGCATCATAACCGTTGTCCTAGCGTTAGTTTAGTATTGTGTTTGCTTTTGGAATAGAATACCAGTCTAGATGTATTTACATTTATAATCTTCCAGAGATTTGATGAGGGAATGTTGTGTTTTTCTTTTTTTGAGGATGTTTCCTCGTCTTTTAAGTGCAAACATTATTTTTGGGGTGCTTCGTACCTACATCTCAGGCTAAACACACCAAATTGTTAATACTTAAATCTCTTCAAAAGAGCAGCACTGCGGTTCTCTCGCCAGAGTTTTAGGCCCATTGACACTTCACAAGTGCATCTCATGTTAAACATATTAGGTGCTCAGGATAACCAAAAGCGTGTATGAACTTTGCGCAGATCAAATTGCAGGCGAGTAGCCAGAAATAAATAATAACCCCCACTTAGAAACACATCCTGGATGGATAAGAGAAAGTGAGCCTGATCCTCGGAAGGTTCAGAGGGTTTTCCATCCAGAGAATTTGTATTTCTGATTAGGGCTCCTGGTTTTATGGTATTTTTTTTTTTTTAACATTTCCGTCTGTAATTATCCATATTTATTTTTGGGCAATTTTATCTGTATTTATCCATATTTATTTTGTATTTTGTGTGAATAAATGTAGTTGTAAAACTGTACATTTCCGTATTTTTTTAAATGATAGACGCGCACTCATAATTTGAGGTCTGTCGTGTTTTAGCTATTTTAGTTGCCAAATATTACATAACAGTACATCCACTGGCAAATATTAGCATTATAACACAAATGTATGTTGACCCATGCAGTTGTTTAAACAAAATGTCATCCTGTTTTTAATTTCCCATGCTGTCCAACTGCTCAGCTGTTGGGCTATAATTCATGAAAGACAGCAGGAACAGTCACTTACAAGAAGCACATTTTCTGTATTTATCCACTTTTAAAAATAAATGCAGACAGAAAACACATTGTTTTCTGTCTGTATTTATCTGTAAAAATCCGTAAAAACGGAAAACGGGGAGCCTTATTTATGATACAGCCAAAAGGTGTATTTAAGCTCACAATTTTCAAACAACATGGCCACAAAAACTGCGTTTTACAATAATTTTGTGAGGGGCACTCAAGCTATGGTCCACCAGGACATGGTATTATTTTCAAAACATCCCACCATAGAAATTGGAAAGAAAAAGGTAATAGTAAAGCTGTTCTAGCTTACATCATTGGTCACCAATTGAATAGCCTGCTGTTGACAGCCACGTGTATCCAGCGGGCCATAGGTTGTAACACCGGTAAGATAGTTCAGATGATTAATGCACTTGCTGCAGTGAATGTGGAGTAATCATTGCCACCGATTTAAATGACCAATTACAAAAGAGCTCAGACAATTGATGTGCCCACTAAAGAACATAACACATAACCTAATACGGGAGAAGGGCTATTAACCAAAGGGCCATGCTACCATAATATCCAATAGTTAGTATAGATTATTGTGGTTGGGTTATGCATCCGATCTAGGTTAATTCCCTTACACCTTGTTAGAAACAATATTGGGAATATGTGGGATGCATATACCACAGGTTCAATTGGTGCTTAGTGTTTTATCTATTTACACAAGCATATTGGTAGTAGTAATTTCTCTGGTGGGTGTCCATGTTTCTTCAGACACAAGCGAGATGTATGCGATGAGACATTGAGAATGCCTCTCAGCAGAGGAGTCGGCTCTAGTGCAGAACCCACTCCATATGCCCCTAGAAATTAGCTTTACGACCCCCCCCCCTCGTTTGCTGTTTCAAGCATATGCTCAGCATCTGTAACTACAATAAAAAGTGGCCCATTTCAGAGCAGTGCATGCGGCCCACTGTATATATCTGGGCCACAATGTAATGGGGCGGGTAAACTTAAAAAAAAGGCATAGGTAGGAAAGTGGAATATTATATGGTATGGCTGGGTGGTCTTGCCATGTAATATTTTCACAATACCCCAAAGATGGTCCTTGGATTCACACTAATAAATCCTTCGCTCAGTCCTGGTAGAGTGGCAAAGAGCAGTCAGACTTTACTAGAGGAACATGTGTTAAGCATTTCCGAGTACAAACATGTACGATAAGTAATTGACATGAATCGAGAGAAATCCGACACCAACTTTTAAAAATGAATTGTATTTTTATCTTAAATTACACACCAAAGTGAATGGAATAGCATACATATAACCAGAGTTAAAGATTTTTGAAGCAATATTAAATCAGTGCAGCAAAATCCATAGACAAAATAACATTGCAGTCAATGGCAAAATCCACTAGTGACAATCGGTCATTTGCTGGTAGAGTTGCTTGGAACCCTTATTGGGTGAAGGTCATGCGGGCCCCAGGACCAGGCCACAACAGTCAGATCAATTTTACCTAGCTTATGGAGTCCGGATGCAGAGTTGTTCTAGCTGTTGTTGGTGCTAAATGGGAGCCATGGGTGGTGCTGAGTTTACAGCTTACACGGTGCTGCAAGAAACAAAATGTAAAAACACAACAGGCACACAGCTGCTGACATTGGATGATGGTTGCACAGTGTTCTCTGTAGATGCAGCATCGAAGTGGGGGTTGGTCACCGGATTGGTGACCAACAAGCCTTGCAGCGGTAAGCACAACAAAAAGCTTCTGGAACTTCACTGGGTCTGGGGGAGTAACGTAGTTGCCTGAAACTTCGGGGTAGGTGAGATTACAGCTCCCACAATGCACTGGACCACCTGGATTTGGGCAATCCCTTGGAGGGCCCGATGGGCAGCGGTTCTTTGGATCCGGTGAGTGTTTTTACCTGCAGTTTGCAGGGGACTAGTGCCACTAGTTAAGGGGAGATTGGGGGTGCTTCTGCCGTCCACAAGGGTCCGTCTCTTCAGGAGGATCGAGTTTTAGCCAAGGACGAGGATCAGTCACTCAGTTCCAAGTCTGTTGCCTCAGGGACAAAGTATCCCTTTTTTGCTTTGTGCTGGTGGACAAAGTCCTGTTGTCAGCGACACGGTCTCCTCATGGTACTTCTTTAAAGTAAGTTGTTAAGATCTGAGGTTCTGGTGTCAAGGGTGTTCCTTAAAGCCTAGATTTAGGGGAGTTAGGGGTGTGGGAGCTAGTAGACAATGGGAAGCTAGTCAACCCCTGAGGTGACCACATCGGATGGTGTAGGTCACCTTTTCTACCCAGAACCCACTATTTCTGCCCTCCTAAAGATGGCAAAATTTGCTTTTAGGTGTATAGATCAGCCTGCTCCCCTTGGGGGTGTGGTGTAATTCCTGCAGCGCAATTGACTATGCCACACATGGTGAGGGCACAGTCAAGTTTGAGCAGCTTGCACTGCTCCTGCACTCTGTAATGGCAGTCCTGCTGTTTGTAGTTTGCTTGAGTCAGCCAGGGTGGCACAAAACAGTGCTGCAGCCCTGGGGACCCCTTTACCACCTATGCCCTGGGTACCCCTGGTACCATCTGTTAGTGACTCATGAGGGGGTCAAGGCTCTGTCCATTGGGATTGCAAATTCACACACAACAGTTTTAGGGAAAGAGCATTGGAGCCTGGTGCAGGCTTCTTAGCACTGTCTGAGTCGAAAACCAGCATCTAGTAGTCCAAATGTGGCAAAAAGTGGGGGCACATCTGCAAAAAGCCCTGTTTTCTTACAGCATACTATTAAAACAAATAAATACTTTAAAAGACAGATAACCAAGTATAATATGTGCACCAAGTCTGCCCTTCACTTAAGCTGCTTGCCCCAAGCGCTAATCATCCTTATGGTGTGGAAGGGACACCCCAGAGAACTGGGGCCCATTTCGATTGAAAGATGAAATGTCCTGATAACGCTACTGCGAATACCAGTGAATTAGGCTTTGACACTGCCAGATGTTATGGAAAGTCTTTAGCCCAGTAGCAGCCTCCCTACTCCAGCTGGTGGACCACGGGTTCACGACCCACATTGAGAATAAAATGGTCCCGCTTGCCCATAAGAGATACAGGCTAAACCCAGGTAGGCTGGGGTCATGAGGCTCTCTTCAAGACTGCATTGTCTGAGAGATCCTTAAACCCTTTCCACGCCAGAAGCAGTCCAGAGTGAGCAGCTCACAATTTTCTTATCTGCACATCCACGAGAACAATGCTCCAGGATGTTAATGTATTGAAATAATTCAGGAGAATTGCGTTTACAACCTTTTCCTTTTCAGCCATTATATATGAAAAATGGTATTGTAAAATTGATAGATTTTTTTTTTACTTTTAAAGAAGGGAGAACATATTCCAAACTGTCCTCTAGAGATTAGGATTTGTGTTTTCATCACGGTGCCTGCTGTCAAAATATTTTTCTTTGTAGTTTTTAGATTTTAGTCGTGCCTACTTTCACCTTTGTAATATGTTAAGTTGTTGCCATTTGTAAAGTCCTAAATCTGTAAATGATTCGTTGTGACTTTGCTGCTCAGTTGATTTTGAGGGTCCATGTACTTTGATGATTTGTTTAGGGTAATGTGTTCTGGTGTTCGTCTGGTTTGGGTAGTATTGTCTTCTTCGGCAAGATGTCGGTCTGTGATTTTGGTGTGTAGGGATACACACTCTTTGCCTTGACACCGCTTAAGTCAGTAAGTAGCTTTAACCCCAAAGTACTTTTCTACACCCCACAGTGCTAATTACACTGTTTTGTTCTATGATTTAATGTGCTGCAAAAACCCATAATATGTAGCAATTCCTGTTTAACAACCTTTTGCACGCAACTGCTCTGTTTACATCAATTAGCATCAAATTTTTACTTGTACTTTTTTAAATATATTTACTTTGTGGGTCTCTGAGCACTGTGGGTCATGGAGATGATATGCCTAACCTACAAGATGAGCTAGCCTAGGTGACATATTAGTATATACGTTTTCACATATATGTGATGAATGATGCACAGGATGTCTAGCAATCTGGATTGGGGATGGGTTCCATTGGTGTACATAGGACTGTCCTGATAATGAAATACCAGCGTGTAAGCAAGTAAAATTATTATATAAATAAATAGCAATGTACTAAGATCTAGGAAGTTAAGATGGAATATTGTTTTGTTTATTACTCAAAACTAATCCCCATCCAAAATTAAAGGAGTACATTATTAAGACCTCCGTTAAATCCTCTTAGTTCCCATGTTTCTTTATTAATTCTGCTTTTTTGCACTTGAGGTGCCCCCTATGTGCAAACAGCACATTGTGGTCGAGACGCCATTCAGCACACTGTAGAAACACACAAGAACATTTTTTATGAACTTAAAAAATGGGACTTCATGTTGATCATGGACTAAGACAGTGATGTGCATTAAGTACAGGTGACCAAACGAAAAATTCTGTTCATGACAGTTAATTTGCTTTTCGTGATCGCTTCCCAAGCTGATAGAATGAATGAATGAATGAATGACTGAATGATAGTCTTATAGAGCACGAACTTTGCCCAAAGGCGTCAAGGTGATGGGGATAGAACAAGCGGTCAAGAGTACTAGAGATGGAGCTTAAGATATTCAAGTGCGAAGAGCCATGTTTTTAAAGACTTACGAAAGGGTGGATGTGACTCTTGACAAGAGATCAGTAGAGGAAGAGTGTTCCAGAGATTAGAGGCGGCGACAGCAAAGTCTCTTCCCCCCCCCCCTAGCTCTCCTAAACCTGGGGACTTCCAACCAATTTTTATTGGCAGACCGCAGCTGTTTGGTGGGGACGTACCGTTGGAAGAGCCTTTTGATCCCTTCAGGAACAGAACCACGAAGAGCCCTATGAACAATACATAGGGCCTTAAACAAAATTCTCTTTCCTAGAGGAAGCCAATGTAATTTGCGAATTGCTGCAGAGACTGAGTGGAGTTTAGGAAGATCCATCACGAGTCTTGCTGCTGCATTATGGACAAGTTGCAGTTTATGAATGGATCCCTTGTTAATATCCAGATAGAGGGCATTACAATAATCCAGCCTGGACAAGATCAGGGCAATGGCTACCTGCTTTCGAGAAGAGAGAGAAAGACATGGAAAAATCTTTCTCAAGATCCTGATGATCCCGAAACAGATCGAAACAGTTCTATTGACCTGTTTTTTTTTTTTTATTGAAAGTGAACTGTCAACTATAACACCCAGATTCCTTGCTGATACAGCAGGACAGGGCCATGGTCCAAGTATTTCAGGCCACCAGGAATGTGACCATATAGATTGTTGGCTGCCAAAAACCAGGACCCCAGTTTTATCACCATTGAGTTGTAAGTAGTTGTTTATCATCCAATCGGCCACGGCCCACATGCAGTTTTTAAAATTTGCTGCGGATGCTTCAATGCTGTTTGTGATAGACACAATTATTTGTGTGTCATTAGCATAAGACAGAGCCTCGAGACCGAAAGATCTGATTACCTTGGCCAACGGAGAGACATGCATGTTAAATAAGGTGGGACTCAATGAGGAATCTTGTGGAACTCCACAGAAGGTGGAAATGGAGTCGGAATAAAATTGGTCCATTTTTACTTTTTGTGACCTATGTGAAAGAAATGAGGACAAAAGCTCCAAAGCGGAGCCTGATACCCCGATTTCTTGAAGACGGTTAATCAGTCTTGTTGGCGAGATGGTATCAAAAGTGGCAGATAGGTCCAAAAGTATTAACAGAGAAGTATGCCCAGCATCTACTGTATGTTGTTTACTGCAGATGTTAGGGCCATCTCAGAGCTGTGGCCGCTCCTGAAACCATATTGGGAGCCATCAAGCAGGTGATGTTTTTCCAGGTAGATGCTTAGTTGGGTATTTAGTTGCTTCTCCAGAATTTTGGTAGGGACTGGTAGTAGCGAAATGGGCCGATAAGTTTTAGGCTCCAAAGGGTTCAGGTTGGTTTTCTTTAGTAAAGGCTTAACCACCGCTGTTTTCCAATCAAGAGGAAAAAGCCCTGATGAGATGACCAGATTAAGCATGGACGTTAGGTGGGGGACAATCATCTACCTTCCTAATTTCATAATCTTCAGGGGGCAAGGTTCCAAAGGGAGACCGGATGTAATTCCCCCTAAAAGATGATCCGTTTGCTCATGATACAGGAGAGGAAAGACGGACAAATGTGTCTTTCCTCTCGTCTAGTTTGGGAGGGTTAAAAATTTCAGAGCTAGTCAAAATAAGCTTTATTCAAATTCACACATGAATCATAAAAGCTACATTATTGCATCCATAAAAAAATGCTTAAAAACCATTGTAAAAGTTAAAACTGGTTTTAGAAAAGCTTAAAAAGAAATACAGTACATAGATACAGATGCAGTTGCAATCCTCCAGTGCACACTCAATTGCAATTTCAAGTACAAACTAAAGCTGCTTCCTGCAATTAATGATGGCCCACAGAAATCGAGACATTACAGCATATATGTAAATATTAGGTAGCGTTTGCAGGTACAGAAAAGTTGGTCGACATTGTACGAAGCCCATCTGCAATAGCAAGGGTTTTACATGTTTCTTCCTCATCTCAGAAAAATGTTTACAAAACAGAACAGTGTGCATTGTGCTCTGCAGAGAGACGTCATCACAGGTATATTTCCCCAGGTCAGATGACCAGTCATTGATGTTGGGGAAGCTGACCAAATGATGAAAGATATCCAGGCGGAACCGAGTCAGCACAAACCTGTGGCACGCATTGAGCACATTGGCTAAATAAAATTGCATATTAAAACTGGTCAATATCATCTGATTCCTCAGGACAGAAGATTTAAGAATTTCAGATGCTAGTCTCGTTTCCTCTAATAATGATAAACATTTCATTTTGAGTTCTTTTCGTTGAACGAGCGCCAAGCTCTCGGGATAGTCAAAGTACTCAGAATGGCCAATGTCTGCCAAAAAGTTGTGCACAAATTTTAGCCAAGGGATTTTAAGAGCAGACGGGGATGTAAGACAATCAGTTATGATCAGTTGGTTAAGGGTGGTATATTCCGATGTCCAAATTTTATGCCATAATAATACTGGCTGTAGCCTAATCAGGTCTGCAATGTAAGAGGCTCCTAGTTTCGTGTGGCAGACATAGGTTGCACTACTTTTAGGAACTGCAAAAAGGTTTCTTAGAAAAGCGTTTTCTTCTAGTTGCAGACTGTCAATTTGTCCTTGGCCCCACCATTCAGACCTGTTAGAACTGGGGGTCTCTAGTTGGCAGAGGTAGATACCTTTGTCCAAATAAGGACCCTTGCTTCTAGTCAGGGTAAGGGGGATACACTACTAAAATAACCCCTGCTCACCCCCTTGGTAGCTTGGCACGAGCAGGCAGGCTTATCTCAGAGGCAGTGTGTAAAGCATTTGTGAACACATACAGTAACCCAGTGACAACACTACAGATGGACACCACACAGGTTGTAGTATAAAAATAAGTATTTTTATATAGACTTAACACAAGACCCAAACCGACAAAAATCCACAAAACAGTACGAAAAATATGACTGTCAATGGTAGAAAATAGCTCAGTTCAATAAAGGTGATAAATGCGACACTTTACTCTCAATGTACCTTTGGATGCGTAACGCAAAACAAACAAAAGGGTCGCAGGAAAGGTGATGCTTCGATTCCTTACACGCAGAAAGGAGGATGCGTTGGTTTCTTACTGCGGCCCGGTTCCGATGCGATGCGAGAAAATGGCGTCTTGCTTACGGTGCGACACTGTAGACGGGATGCTTGCACGCCCGACGGCCGTGCGGCGACTCGGCGATCTTCTGAGCCACGACAGGCCCTGCGACACGCTTCTCCGGTGATGCGCCGGCGTCCTCTGTGGCGGCGGCACGCTTCTCCGGTGATGCGAGGCGCTTCGGTGATGCGATGGCGACAGCGGCAGCGGCGGCACGCTTACTCCGCGATGCGACGACAACTGCTGCGGCGGCATGCTTCTCCGGTGATGCGGGGCGCTTCGGTGATGCGGCAGCTGCGGCACGCTTACTCTGCGATGCGACGACAGCTGCTGCGGCGGCGACACGTTTCCTCTTCAGTGCGTCGCGCTTCCAGCTCCCAGCGACACGCAGTCTCTCAGAAGGCCCAACAGCAGTAGGCACTTCAATTCCCAGCAAGGGAATTCAGCAGGGGAGCTGGGGGTGAAGTCTTGTATCCCTGAGACTTCAGGCAGGAGGCAAGCTCAATGTTCAAGCCCTTCGAGATCTTCTTCAAGATGATGAATGCACACTCAGTCCTTTTCTCAGCAATAAAGTAACCACTGCAGGCCAACCCCAACAACACGCAGCATAGGGGTAGTCTCCTCCTTCAGCTTCCTGGTTCTTCTCCTCAGCAAAGGTTCGTCTTGATTCCCAGAAGTGATCTAAAGTCTTGGGGTCTGGGCCCCAATATTTATACCAGCAAATCCTTTGTCCTCTGAAGGCAGAGGGTCCTGTACCTAGTCCAAACCAGTTCTGGGTGCATTCTGCCAGTGCACAACTTCTTCCTTTGTCAGTTTGGGCCAGGGTCATCAGACACACCACAGGAGGTGGAGCCAGCATTGTGGAAGGCAGGCACAGCCCTATTCAGGCCCAGGTGCTGCTCCTCCCACCACTCCTCATGCAGAGAGGTCTATTCAGCCTAGTGCTGACTCACCCTGTCTCCTGGAGTCCCCCAGCCCCTGTCACTCACAAAACCAGACATACAATACACAAGCTAGCAGAGGCAGGCCGGATAGTTAGGCAAGAAAATACCTACTTTCTATGGGGACAGGTAGCCTTGCAATAGTGAAAAACGAAATTGGCTGTAATTCACTATCAGGACATGCCACACACACCAGGGCATGTCCTACCTCTTACATACAATGCACCCTGCCCGCAGGCCTACCTTAGGGGTGACTAACATGCAGAAAAGGGAAGGTTTGGGGACTGGTAAGTGGGTGCACTTACCAAGTCGACATGGCAGTACCAGACTGCACACAGGCTTTGCAATGGCAGGCCTGAGACACGCTTTCCAAGCTGCTCCAGTGGGTGGCACAACCAGTACTGCAAGCCCACCAGCAGCTTTTGATTTACAGGCCCTGGGCACACGCGGTGCACTGTACTAGGGTCTGACAGTAAATCAAATAAGCCAATCATGGAGTCACTAATCCATACATCATTTTATCATAGGGAACACTTGCACTTTGGCACTGATTAGCAGTGGCAAAGTGCCCAAAGCATCTAAACCAGCAAAAACATGTCAACAACAGAGGAGGCATAACGAAAAAATGGAAGGGAGACCCACGCCAATGGTACCAGGTCTAACACATGTCCCCTCCAGCTGAAATGTGGGGAGAACTACCCTACCTCCTGGGAGTTCTCATCAGTAAGGCGGAAAAATCTGGACAGACCATCAGCATTGACGTGTTCTGTACCAGGGCGGTGTTCCACCGTAAAGTCCATCCCCTGTAGGGAAATGGACCACCTCAACAGCTTTAGATTCTCACCCCTCATTTGCATCAACCATCTGAGGGGCCTGTGGTCTGTCTGAACCCGGAAGTGAGTCCCGAACAGGTATGATCTCAACTTCTTCAGCGCCCAGACCACAGCAAATGCCTCGCGCTCAATAGCACTCCACCTCTGTTCCCGTGGAAGTAACCTCCTACTGATGAAGGCTACAGGTTGGTCTAGGCCCTCCTCATTTAACTGTGCCAGAACAGCCATACACCATGCTCTGAAGCGTCTGTTTGAACAACAAATTCTTTTGAGAAGTTGGGCGCCTGAAGCACGGGTCCGTGCACATGGCAGTCTTCAAGGCGTCAAAAGCTCTCTGACAGGCGTCAGTCCAAATCACTCTCTTGGGCTGCTTCCTGGAAGTCAGCTCTGTCAAGGGTGCAACGATGCTGCCATACCCCTTGACAAATCTCCTGTAATACCCAGTGAGTCCTAGAAAGGCTCTCACCTCTGTCTGGGTATTGGGGGGGTTCCCAAGCCAGAATGGTATCAATCTTGGGCTGTAGGGGCGCCACCTGGCTGCTCCCAACCTGGTGTCCCAAGTACACCACGGAACCCTGCCCTATCTGGCACTTACTCGCCTTGATCGTGAGGCCTGCCCTCCACAGCGCCAAGTTGTCTGGTGCATCATCCGTAGACAAATGTAGCAATAGATTAATGTTTTCCAAGTCTTGTGCAGTAAGATTGCTCGTTTGTTGGCCACTGTCTGTTGTGGCAGGTCGTGTAGGATTGTCAGAGAAGAAAGAATGTAACTTCAATTTCCTAGTAAATTTAAAAAGGTCAACCTTGGTTTGGACGAGATCCCAGTGCCCAGTCGGACAAAAAGATAGGCCTTTATTGAGAATTTGATTGTGTGTATCAGTGAGTATGGTTGAGGACAGATTGATCACCAAATTGTTAGTTACTGCTTCAGAGTGTGTAATTCCCTCTTTCTTGCTCTTGTCTGTACTCCCACACTGGTTGGTTTTGATGTCGTGGGGTTGGGTAATCTGGTGCGATTGTCTTGGGCATTGCCCAGACGATGTCGTTGAACTTCCTCCCGAAAATTTACCTTCGGACGGATGTTACGTGTCGGTCTATCGTTGTTCATCCTATAGTCTATGCCTACAAATGTGGACTTGAAGTGAAGCCGAGAGTATATTTAGCCCGGCTCAGCAACTTGCAGATTTTATAACTTATACCTTTTAAGCATGCAACTTGTGCGGCAGCTCAGTAACATTTAAAATTTTCACTAGCTTTTTATCCTCCCGCCTCCCTCGGTCTTCTTCGACGGGCAAATTATTGTAATCTAGTTAATTCCACCACAGTATTGACCTCGTTTAAAAAAAAATGAGGAATGTTGTCTTACAACGACAAATGCCCTGATCTATGTATTCCATGTTTAAAGTACCACTACATATACACATTGCACTTTACCTAGTAGTGTTATCGCATTATCTAAAGAAAAAAATGGCGTTGCATGTCATTGTACCATTAAATATGTATATAAGCATGTAATTTTTGGGTGAATAATTGTCTGTCACTAATTGTTAGAAGGTGGTTCTGACACTATGGGCCGCCCGGATTTTTCGCTTTTTGAGCACCTATGTGTTGAGTTGTTACTGTGGGAAAGCCTCATAAATTGGGACTCATACACAGTGAACTCATGATGAAATAGACTGCACGTGGATTTTTACTGGTGTCCCCCTAGCTTGACTAGGCCGCTGCGCAGCAGCTGGAGTAAGGGGCACCGGACTGGTTACATGCAGACACCTGTGTACATGCGTGTGCACACGTGTAGGGGCTGCGCAGGGGAGATTCTTGGCGTGTGCAGTCCAGGAGCAGCTACAAAGTGAATGGTGTGGCAGGACTTATGCAGAATTGGGTGGTAACACGGACTAGGCCTTATACACTAGGAAGGAACATGCCAGGGAAAGTCAGTGTGCTTTACTGTGTTCTTCACTTCATTATTCCCCTATGGGGATGTGGAGCCCATGTGCTAGATTAACTTCCATAAGGCCTACAGATTCCAGACACGCACTAAAGTCCACTGTAGCAGATGTGAAAAGGAGTATTCTGCAGAGTCCCAAGTCATATTTGTACTGCTTTTGGGTCGTCCAGAAATGTCACATTTCTCTGAGTCAGTCATAACCAGGGCCAGGCTGAGGGTTGACCTCAGCTGGATGGATTGATAACCTTTCTTCCACAAGCTAAGGCCTCCTCTCCACGAAGAGAAGATGGGTGGGGCTACAGGCTCATCCATCAGCAGCTATCACTGGGTGCCAGGCACCAGGCTGCACCAAGAGGGGAAGGCAGCCAGAAAAGAAGGGCTCGTGTTTCAGAGACCATGTGGCCAGAGACCCTGGACGCCGCCATTTTGAACAAACCCAGAGGCTGGACAAGGAGGAGGGAGCAGGGGCAGGGAAGTGATGTCGCTGTTTGATAGGACAAACCGAGACTTCCTGCCAGCCCCCTACTCAACTTTTAAAAAGTGTTTGCACAGGAAGAGAAGCTCTCTCTGGGGTGTGGTCTGCGGAGGCTGAAGGTGCTGGAGCCTGGCGCAATGGGCAGTTGGAAGGAGGAACCCCCTGACTGTCCCCCAGGGCCCTGCCAGCACCAGAAGAAGAGCCCAGGACCAGTGCGCAGAAGCAGGGGCCTCTGCGCAGGGAGAAGAGAGGCCAAGGAGGAGAGATAGGCGAAAGGCTGGCGCAGGGAGCCAGTGAAGACAGCTCCCTGCCGAATCCCCCCTCTCAGAGACCCCGAGGGCGAAGGAGAGTGTTCCCCGTGGCTGGGGCTGGCCACCAGGAGCGAAAGGACACGAAAATGGGGCAGATCGGACCCCCAGGGGCTGAGATATGGCCCCCAGAAGGTGAGCGACCTTTGACCCCCACGAAGAGGAGGTCGGGGGCCCGGGAGCCCATCCCCGGGCCCCGAAGCAAAGCCGGGGAGCGCCGACGCGCTCCCCGTGGAGATTGTGCCCTCCGGGGTGCCAGGAGCCCACCCTGGCCCCCGGCAAAGACAAGGAAGGCGGGGGAGCGCCGTTGCGGCCCCCGTGAAAATGAGCCCAGGGGCCCGGGAGCCCATCCCCGGGCCCCGAAGCAAAGTCGGGAGCGCCGTCGCGCCCCGTGAAGATAATGCTCCCACGGGGTGCCAGGAGCCCACTCTGGCCCCCCCGCCGAAATCGCCGAAGACGGGGAGCGCCGGCGCGCTCCCCGTGAAGAGGAGGGGGCGGGGCCTGGGACCCCATCTCTGGGCCCCGATGGTGGCCCAGCCGGGCGAAACCAAGCCGGAGGGGCCGCGTCGCGCCCCTCCGTGAGATCGGGGGCCCGGGATCCCATCCCCGGGCCCCGAGTGCAGGCAGGAGGAGGGGGAGCGCCGCCGCACTCCCCGAGGTCCGCCGGGACTGGCGGGAACCTCCGGGTCTGCCCGCAGCCGCGGGCAGACCAGAAGAAGAGTGCCGGCTCCCGCGGCAGCACGCGAGGGTGCTGGCCGGGTGGGGAGCCGGCGGGAGTCACCGGGGTGGGCTCCCGGGTGGCTCCCCACCAGGAAGCCAGACGGGGTCCCGGGTGGGACCGGGACCCCCTTCGAGGAGGCAAGAGCTGCACGGGGCCCGGGTGGGACCGGGCCCCCAACAATAGCATGAGCGGCCGGGGGTGGGCTCCCCGAGCCGTAAGGAGTTACCTGGGGGTCCGGGTGGGACCGGGCCCCCACCCAGCGTGGAAGGCGGCGCGGAGCGCTGGGTGGATCGCGGCTCTCCCGGCACAGCGGGAGAGCCGCTCATCACTTATTCACGCTAAGGAGCAAGAAGCGCCCCATAATGCCTTGCAAGGCATGGGGAAAGGATCGTTTTGGTGCTTGGTGGCCCCCAGAGGAGGGGGTCACCCTCAAGAATGAAAAAGGGTGCTGGGGGAGCTGCTGGAGAAGCGCAGTCTCCCCCCTGCACGAAGTTAAGTCCCACCCTAAGTTTCCTAGGGATTTAAAAAGGATAACCCCTCAAGGGCTCAACCTGTTTCATTACACGTTCTGGGCTGGAACTTTTGTTCTACAGCTGAGGGTGTATTGCAAAGTGCTTCATGGAGTGCAGGGCTGAGTTGGGGATTGTCTGGAGAAGGGCATCCCCTGGAGGTGAAGAGGTGTAATTGCACCAGAACTGCATTTACTAACGGTTATTCCTTTTTAGAGGGACTGAAGGTCACATATGTAATGTGAAGTACCTGTGTAAGGTGATGTCATAAGCAAAGTGGGGTTATGTTGCCAGACATTCCTGCTAGGGTGTCTGGCTGTATATGCGTAATCCTGTGATTTAATCTGTGATGCCTTTAGGGGCTGTAATTGCAACGCATTCTAATGTCCAACAAATGTGATGAGTACTGTCATTCTAAGGTAATGCGTAAACATGTATTCTTGCTGCTGCGCTTAAGTGAGGAACAACCCCGACTTTTAGCCCTGAAGATGTAGGGGTGGATACTGTATGGTCAATATAAGATGCTCAGTCAGGGTTATGTGTCACTAGGGCAGGTGAACCTATTTTTAATGCGTGTTGAGGTAATGGGGTGGGTCGCCACTGGGATGGTGCCAGTGCGCAGGGCCTTCGCTCCAGGTTATGCTCAACACACTGCATTAGGGGGCAAGATGATGTGCATACATGGGAGTGGTGGTACTAGACCCCACCCCCCCTGCGGGAGGGGTGGAGATGTTATGCAATGTCACAAAGTAATTCCAACAGCTTATGTATATTTGTAAATTGGTGCATAGTATTGAGTAGTGTGTGTGTTTAATAAATGTACTCTTACTTTTATAAAGCAAAGTACAGACTGGACAATCAATTATTGAGTGTTATTTTTGCGCACCTGTAAATGGCGATTACTAGCCCACACCACCTCCCTTGAGTAAAGCCTCAGACTGCTCTGCAACGCTACCCTCTGAGAGTCAGGCGCTACAATTGGGTGTTTGGTTCCCAGTGAAGGACAAATGTAGTCATGTTGTTTGTGCAGGCCACACAGATACTGCCTCGTTTTCCAACACTAATGGTAAATCGTGATGTATATAAAGGCATTTTCATGTCCATGTTTCTGAATACTTTTAAAAAAACAAATGTCTGCTTTCCTTAGAACTTGGATGTTTACGTTGAAACACATTGAAATGTATACGATCGTCACCAGACTGTAAGACTATTGAACCTATTTAGGTATTGCAAGCCAATATTTTGTTTCTACAACCTTTCCATATGGCATGCCTTGCTTTTGCATGATTCCATTTATAATTGCTCGAGGACCTTTCTGCTTTCTCTCTACACTCGTTAATTAATGCATGTGGTGCCTTTTGCTTACAATTATAGTTCTCTCCTACTTCTGGTATTCCAACGTTCGTGTACATTCAGGACGTATATAATGTTGGGGATACATCATTGCCAGCACCTAAATTAATTAATGAATAACATTTCTTTTGGGATTCTGTCTATTCTTCACGGTTCACACCCAGATTTAAATATTCTAAAACCTTTTTCCTCTTCTTTTTCACTTGCACATTTGTATAGGTGTCATTTTTTGGGGTCACTTGATCCTGTTACACACAGTACTCATTGCATCTCCATTTCTTCACAGCCTTGAGAAAGCCCTGGCCTTACTTGCCACGAAGGGCGAAACACGTGTCGGCTGTCAACTTTTTCTCAAAAACACCTATAATCAAATAAAGAGTAAAATGGATTAACAAAGCGGTGAATAAATGAAAATAAAAACAACCACTTTCACTTAAACACACTTGGACTACTGTGCCATGTCATAATAAGGACTTATCCTACTTTATCAAAAAAATTTGCTTTGGAAGGAAGGAACACATGCTCACACCCTTAAAACCACTTGACATTACGAAGCTGGAATGGTCCAGAGCTTCGAGTAAAGTTCCTTCAGCATTTTAGGAATCCATATCTAGACCCAGGATCCCTGGACCTTTCATTTTTCCTTGAAACTTCCTGCTGCTCAGGTGTCAGGGAGTTAGAGAGGTTCACACCCTCCACTGACCCATCTTGCTCTGTTGCAGACAGGAGGTCAGGAAGAGGTTCTGTCTCCTCTTCCATTCCATCATCTGTTGCTAGGAGCATGCCCACTTCGGACCTCTCAAAATGGGGCTTTAGGCGGTTGACATGTAGGACCCGCAAAGGGTTCCTGGGAGATCGCAAGTCCACCAGGTAGGTGACCTTACTCTTGCGCTCCACCACCTCAAATGGTCCGGTCCACTTGTCCTGGAGCGCCCAAGGCTCCACGGGGGCCATGACCCACACTTTCTGCCCAGGCTGAAACTCGATCAGAGTGGCATTCTGATCATACCACCGTTTCATCTCCTCCTGGCTGGCTTCCAGATTCGCCTCAGCGAGTTGTCTGAATCGCCTAGTCTGGTTTCTAAAGGCCAGCATGTAGCTAAATACATCCTGGGGAGGTTTACTGGGAGCTTTCTCCCAGCCTTCTTTCACCAGACTCAGAGGTCCTCTTACCGGGTGACCATAGAGCAGTTCAAAGGGACTAAACCCTAAGGACTTCTGTGGCACCTCACGGTAAGCAAATAAAAGGCATGGCAAGAGGACGTCCCACTTACGCCTCATGGGTTCTTCCAGACCCATAATCATGCCCTTCAGGGTCCGGTTGAATCTCTCAACCAGCCCATTACCTTGGGGGTGGTAAGGAGTGGTGAACTTGTACGTTACACCGCACTCCTGCCACAGGGACTTCATATACTTGGAAATGAAGTTTGTACCACGGTCAGACACCACCTCCTTGGGGAACCCCACGCGGGAGAAAATCCCCATCAGTGCACGTCCCACCACGGGGCCGTCACTGTCCGAGATGGATGGCTTCCGGGTACCAGGTGGCATGGTCCACCAAGACCAGGATGAAACTGTTGCCCATGGCTGTCTTGGGGTCCAGTGGCCCCACAATGTCAATACCCACCCGTTCAAAGGGGTGCTGACCACAGGGAAAGGCTGGAGGGGAGCCTTGTGCTTCCTCCCACTTTTCCACTTACCTGGCAAGTCTGACATGTCCTGCAATGAGTGTCTGAACTCTTGCGCATCTGGGGCCAATAAAAGTGGGTGACAAGCCTTTCAAAGGTCTTGCCCTGCCCCAGATGTCCTGCTAAAGGCACATCATGAGCCAAACCCAGTAGGAAGGCTCTGAAGCGCTGGGGTACCACCAGCACACGGGCTGACCCAGGCTCAGCAACCTTAGGCTCGCTATACAGGAGACCATTCTCCCAGTAGATCCAATGTGACCCAGACTGATCACCTGCTGCCTGGTTTGTGGCCTGTTGCCGCAAACCCACGAGAGAAGGGCACTTGTTCTGCTCCTCGCAGAACTCCTCCCTGGAGGGTCCTCCTTCTTGCTGCCAATGGGTCAGCTCAGGCAGGTCCCCCAGTTCGGCCACTTGCTCCCCTGTAGGTTCCAGAGCATCCTCCTCAGGTTCTGCTTCCTCCTGGGCCGTGGGAACTACGGGGGCCGGTTTTCCGTGCCCCCTGCCTCTTCTCTTCAAGGCAGGCACCTGGGCCACCCTCTCAGGCTCCAGGTCCTCTTGAACACCTCTACTGGCTGCCATAGATCGAGTGGTCGCGCATGCCCACTCAGGCAGACCCAACATCTCTAGATGAGACCTTCTCTCCACCTCTGCCCAAGGTGAACTTTCTAAATCATTGCCCAACAGACAGTCTACAGGCATGGCTGGCCTCACAGCTACTTGAAAGGTACCTGAGACCCCCCCCACTCAAAGGGAACCTGAGCCACTCTGCAGTGGCTCTCTGAGTTGTCTGCGGCAACTACTGGGCAGAATGCATTGGGGATCACCTGCTCTTCAGACACCAGCCGACAACTGACAGCTGTCACACTGGCTCAGGTGTCTCTCAGAGCCTCCACCCTTTGGCCATTGATGGTCACCCACTGCCTGTATTTTTTAGTGTTATCAGGCAGTTGGGTCCTGGGGACCATCTCACTGTCTCCTAAAGAGACCAAGGACATTGCTACGGGACCCCACCCACCTTGGGCACCCATCTCCTCCCCCAGGGCTACACTAGCCACCTGCCGGGGTGGTGCACCAGTGGGTGCTGTCTTCCCATATAAGGGACATTTAGAATCATAGGAGCAGTGGCCCACTTGACCACACTTAAAGCAGTTCCTGGGCCCCCTGTGAACAGGCTTATCTGTCGGGGCCCCTGGCTTCTTCTCAGGGGGAGGCTGGGAACCTTTCCCTTGGTTCCCTTGGGGATTACTTTGGGGCCCTTTCTGGAACTCCCTCTGTTTACCCTTGTCCCCCCCACTCCTCTGCTGGGGACCCTGCCCACCTTTGGCGGAGTCTCCCATGTGACCCTTGTGGACCCGGGTGCTCACCCAGCGGTCTGCCTCCTCAGCAAGCTTCCTAGGGTTAGTCAGCCTACTATCAATAAGGTGGTGGAGTGAGCTAAAGAATGATGATGGATTAAACCCAGATCAGCTGACTGGGGGTGAGTGTTTGATTAGCTCAAACGCTCCGTCCATCATCCCCTTTTGGTATCGCTTTGTTCGCCCTAAGTTGGCAGGGTATGCCCAGACGTGGGTCCCTTGCTCACTATGCCACTGGATTCAAGCTAGCCTGGCTGATGACGGCTGAATAGCCAGAAACCGGTCCCAGGATGCTTGTTTCCGGTCCAGGGAAGACATGGCTTGGCAGTTCGGGCTGGACTGTTCCCATGAGGCACAGGGTCAGACTGATTTGCATATGGCCATGTCTGAACTGGGGTGGTGGAGTGAGCTAAAGAATGATGATGGATTAAACCCAGATCAGTTGACTGGGGGTGAGTGTTTGATTAGCTCAAACGCTCCGTCCATCATCCCCTTTTGGTATTACTATCAATAAGGTGCGGGCGTAGATCTGGAAAACAATTTCCTGACAAGTGCTCCCATGCAATCAAATCAAAGAGCGCGTCAAAATCATTCACTTTGCTACCCTTCACCCAACCATCCAATGCTCTGCAAAAAAAAGTCACATATTCCACCCAAGTACTGGACTCCAACTTTTTGCAATTTCTAAACCTCTGCCTATACAGTTCAGGAGTCAACCCATACCTAGACATCAATGCTTCCTTCATATGGCTATAAGAATTGTGGATTTCAGAGGGCAAGTCTAACAAGGTATCCCTCCCCTCACTAAGGAACCGTCCCCACAACCCCGCTCCCCAATGCTTCTCAGGGACCCGGTGGGAGGACATAGCTACCTCATAGGCCTTGAACCACTGACCAATATCATCATTCTTATAAAACTCTTTCACCACATCTTTAGGTATATACACCCTGGCTTCAACAGGCATGTACAGTGTGCTGCCACCAGAGGGAGTAATCTCTAAGCTCCTAGCTTTCAACTCCAACTCCCTCAAACTTCTCTCATGCTCCATTTGCATCCTCTTTTCCTCTAGGGCCAATTTCTTAATTTCCAATTCTAACTGCCCACCCATCTTAAGCTTGGTCAGCTCCATTTCATGCATCCTACTTCTCTCCCTGTCCTCCAGCTCTCCTGAGGACAGACCCTTGGAAGAAACACTGCTACCTGCTGGGGAAGGTGCTTTCCTCCCCTCTGGACCCAATGGCCCATCTAGCTGCCCTCCTGCATCCTCAGCCCCCTCCACCTGCTCTTCCACATGCTCTGGGGTACTTCTTGCTTCCACCCAGGCCCTCAGCGCCTTTTGGTACTCATCCTTCTTGGTGAGACCTGCAGTAGCAACTTTCAATTTCCTGCAGAAGTACTTTAGCAGTTTCACATTGTAACTTTCCAGCTTTTCTTCTTCAAAATCTAAATCCACAGATGCGATTGATGCTGTTTTGCTCATGGTGACTAAACTTGGCAGTTCTTGGCAAAAAATAGAAATCCCAGGAAAAACAATCTACCAGAAATGTATGTGGTTGCGTTTGGTCTGCACTCACTAGTAGTGTACACCAATTACTGTATATGAGTCACAAATGCAAGTGCAGAATCCTCACCGCTGACCACCAATGTTAGAACTGGGGGTCTCTAGTTGGCAGAGTTAGGTACCTTTGTCCAAATAGGGACCCTTGCTTCTAGTCAGGGTAAGGGGGATACACTACTAAAATAACCCCTGCTCACCCCCTTGGTAGCTTGGCACGAGCAGGCAGGCTTATCTCCGAGGCAGTGTGTAAAGCATTTGTGAACACATACAGTAACCCAGTGACAACACTACAGATGGACACCACACAGGTTGTAGTATAAAAATAAGTATTTTTATATAGACTTAACACAAGACCCAAAACTACAAAAATCCACAATACAATACGAAAAATATGACTGTCAATGGTAGAAAATAGCTCAGTTCAATAAAGGGGATAAATGCGACACTTTACTCTCAATGTACCTTTGGATGCGTTACGCAAAACAAACAAAAGGGTCGCAGGGAAGGTGATGCTTCGATTCCTTACACGCAGAAAGGAGGATGCGTCGGTTTCTTACTGCGGCCCGGTTCCGATGCGATGATGATCCGGTGCGATGCGAGAAAATGGCATCTTGCTTGCGGTGCGACACTGTAGACGGGATGCGTGCACGCCCGACGGCCGTGCGGTGACTCAGCGATCTTCTGAGCCACGACAGGCCCTGCGACATGCTTCTCCGGTGATGTGCCAGCGTCCTCTATGGCGGCGGCACGCTTCTCCGATGATGCGAGGCGCTTCGGTGATGCGATGGCGACAGCGGCGGCACGCTTACTCCGCGATGCGACAACAACTGCTGCGGCGGCACGCTTCTCCGGTGATGCGGGGCGCTTCGGTGATGCGGCAGCGGCTGCACGCTTACTCTGCAATGCGACGACAGCTGCTGCGGCTGCGACACGCTTCCTCTTCGTTGCGTCGCGCTTCAAGCTCCCAGCGACACGCAGTCTCTCAGAAGGCCCAACAGCAGTAGGCACTTCAATTCCCAGCAAGGGAATTCAGGAGGGGAGCTGGGAGTGAAGTCTTGTATCCCTGAGACTTCAGGCAGGAGCCAAGCTCAATGTTCAAGCCCTTGGAGATCTTCTTCAAGATGATGAAAGCACACTCAGTCCTTTTCTCCTTTCTTTGGCAATAAAGTAACCACTGCAGGTCAACCCCATCAACACGCAGCATAGGGGTAGTCTCCTCCTTCAGCTTCCTGGTTCTTCTCCTCAGCAAAGGTTCGTCTTGATTCCCAAAAGTGATCTAAAGTCTTGGGGTCTGGGCCCCAATATTTATACCAGCAAATCCTTTGTCCTCTGAAGGCAGAGGGTCCTGTACCTAGTCCAAACCAGTTCTGGGTGCATTCTGCCAGTGCACAACTTCTTCCTTTGTCAGTGTGGGCCAGGGTCATCAGACACACCATAGGAGGTGGAGCCAGCATTGTGGAAGGCAGGCACAGCCCTATTCAGGCCCAGGTGCTGCTCCTCCCACCACTCCTCATGCAGGTAGGTCTATTCAGCCTAGTGCTGACTCACCCTGTCTCCTGGAGTCCCCCAGCCCCTGTCACTCACAAAACCAGACATACAATACACAAGCTAGCAGAGGCAGGCTGGATAGTTAGGCAAGAAAATACCTACTTTCTAAAAGTGGGATTTTCAAACACAGAATGTTAAAACCAACTTCACTAAAAAATGTATTTTATCATTCTGAGTTCAGGCATACTAAATTCGTTTTTCTACCATGTTCCCTGGGTCAGTTAGGATTACAAGATGTTATAATCAAACTGCCCATTCTGGCCTATTGGGACAGGTAGCCTTGCAATAGTGAAAAACGAAATTGGCTGTAATTCACTATCAGGACATGCCACACACACCAGGGCATGTCCTACCTCTTACATACAATGCACCCTGCCCGCAGGCCTACCTTAGGGGTGACTAACATGCAGAAAAGGGAAGGTTTGGGGACTGGTAAGTGGGTGCACTTACCAAGTCGACATGGCAGTACCAGACTGCACACAGGCTCTGCAATGGCAGGCCTGAGACACGCTTTCCAAGCTGCTCCGGTGGGTGGCACAACCAGTGCTGCAAGCCCACCAGCAGCATTTGATTTTCAGGCCCTGGGCACACGCGGTGCACTGTACTAGGGTCTGACAGTAAATCAAATAAGCCAATCATGGAGTCACTAATCCATACATCATTTTATCATAGGGAGCACTTGCACTTTGGCACTGATTAGCAGTGGCAAAGTGCCCAAAGCATCTAAACCAGCAAAAATATGTCAACAACAGAGGAGGCATACCGAAAAAATGCAAGGGAGACCCACGCCAATGGTACCAGGTCTAACAAGACCCATACATAGCAGTGGGTCTGCATTTAGCCTTATAGATGGTCAACATTTCCCTCGGATGTTTGATTCCGTGTGTACTGGCAATCTGCAGCAGGGCCTTTGTGGTTTTAATGAATTGAAGTTGTCTGGATCTTATAGCCAGTTGCCACTTCCCAGAATGACTAAATACTGTCCCCAAATAAGAGAAAGTAGTTGTTTGCTGAATTTTTACACCCTCGATAAAAATGTCACGATATCGGGAGGCCGTGCGCCCTATTTTCATGGCGAAGGTTTTACCGATGTTCATTTTCAGGCTGTGGTTCTGCATAAAATTAACAAAGTCATCGACTAGACGCTGAAGTCCGAGGGGAGTACGAGCCATTAAAACGGCATCGTCAGCGTAAAAGAGTGCCAGAATTGGACGATGGCCGACTTGGGGTAGGTCAGCGCACTTGCTTGCCAAGGTATCGCCTACACTGTTAATATAAAGATTAAACAGGAAGGGGGCAAGTACGCAACCTTGTCGTACCCCTCTTCTAATGTTAAATGGCTGAGTGCAATTGCCTTTAAGGCCGTAGCGTACTCTGCCAAGACCTAGGTTGTATAGGTCTCTGAGGAAATTTACAATTGTGCAATCTACTCCCAGGGTGGTCATTATGAGCCATAATTTTTCGTGAACCACAAAATCAAAAGCGGAAGATAAGTCCATGAAAACTAAAAACAGATTCCCTTCCTTAATGAGTGTGTATTTACCAATAATAAAATCCAGATTGATGGCCTGTTCTATGGTCCCCAACCCAGTTCTAAAGCAGTACTGCAGGTCAGAGAGAATATTATTAGATTCTGCCCAGTCCTGCAGTCGATCTAAGAGAATACGCCCTGCCACTGATAACGCCGATTCTTATCTAATTATCTATAAGAACCTTCTGGTCACCAAGATCTTTTTACCTGTTGAATAGTGTAAAGGGGAGAATCTCATCTGGTTATATAACAGCATTCATTTTGTCTGAAAGGACCACTGACTCCGAATTCAAGTTTAAGAATTTATTATCGCCAAAAATAACTGGACATGCAAGCACCTCAACACGAGGTTAAAGAAATAGATGGGCACTAATACAAATAATAACCTACGCAGGAGTCTCATCCGACTCAGAATAAAGAGAATAGAAAGTTCTAGAAGGATCAACCAAGCTATGATTGCTCCAATTTCTACGTTGCTCTTCATTTATCTAAGCAAGCTTTAAATCAATTGCTGTCCCTACACTAACACTTTGTGACATCCCTGCATAACGATTTTCCCCAGGCAAGAGTGAATAAAAGGTGTCAGCTGTGAAGACTTCCTAAGAAGTGCAATCACATAATACCTAAGCTCAGCTCTGTCCTTCTCTCTGGTCTCCCCTACCTCTTCTCTGGCCTCCTCCCTCAGGGCACTATCCCTAATACAAAACTCAAATACAATTGTACACGCCTTAATCACGCCTCCTTGGCCAGGTCTTCTTTCTTGTACTTTTCCATCGAAACGGTTACTTCATCCTGGACGGTTGCGATGACCTTGAGTCCCAGGCACCTTCTCCGCTGAAAGTATCATCCCTAAATTCCATTTCACTCCCGTACCATGCCTCCCATCTCTCTAACTTTTGAAAACAAAGAGTTAGTCTTTACTAACGAGGCATGTGTCCTTGCACCTGCAACAAAGATACGTTCAACAGAAACCTTCTACTGTGCAAATTAAATCTACCGTTTGTGCCCAGAGAGCCTTACCAAGAGAAACTTTTCTCGGCCTACAAAATAAGCTAACATAAGAATAAACCAGGCCTTCCCTAAGCATATATGTAGTCAGGCCTTTACATATAACTTTTAAACACACACCTTACTTTTCCCTATAAGCATTTTCATTACAATTCATATGCAAACAATGAATTACATGTGCAACTTTAATATGGTGCACGTTCAAACTACTGCAATTGAATTACACACGAACTAATTCCTCTATGCATTATGTTCACACAATTCAATAAGCATTACATTACATAATTATCATAACACAATTATGCTGCTGATTCACTTTGTCTCAGCGAACTATTCATTCTTTACTAAACATGCATGGATATACAACTGAATATATACGAATATATGTCTGAGTACATGCGGGTGCGGACTATCAGTGATTATGATGCACCCCTACAATTCACAAGAACATTTCGCTCTATCAGTTCCCCCCTTTGATGACTCCTGTCATCACATCTCATTCAACTCCCTTGGAGAAAGAACCGACCTAAACAGAACTTGTTGCCATCTTCCCTGATCTTAGTTTCTCCATGCTCTTGAGCCTTTGATACTGACTGTCCTGCAGTCTTGCCAATCTCATCTCATTCTCCCTCAAAGCTCTCTTGACTCGGCCTGCCCGATACGACTTGTAGGCCTTGATCAAAATCCTCAAACCAACCACACAAACAACCAAGATAAGGAGGGGTCTCAGAAAGTACCCAAGGAATCCCTTTCCTAGATTCGCAAACCAACCTCCCACTTGACCAAAACCCTTGCCGACCTTTTCCCAGGCCCCCTTTTCGGTCAAATCCGCTATTTTTGTGTGGATTGTAGTGATGTTACTTATATATTTCTCCAGATCCTTGCTATGGTCTGGTATATAAGTGCAGCACTCTTGAACCTTCAACATTTTACAGACTCCGCCCTCTTTTGCCAATAGGACATCCAAAGCAAGGCGATTCTGCAAAACCATTCCCCTTATCGACAACATCTCTCCTTCCACCAACACCAATGACTTTGCTGTATTCATTGAAAATTCATCCACCACAGTCGCTAACCTCCGGATTTTCACATCATTCAAGACTACTCCCAGACTGGGTATCATAGCTCCAAAGATATCCCCCACAACGATTCCTGCACTTGCAGCTCTTCTCGCTCTTGAATGCTCCCCACCTTCTAGAAGATCCAAATCCTCTGTATGGTAAATCTTTGGAAATATTATTGCCAAATAACATGTTCCATACCAATTTGCAGGCAACCTCACATAAGCATTCTTCCCACATACATAATACACCGTTGGTATCACTTGTACAGGACCTTGGAGAAAATCTTTTGCCACATCTGCCATGGTGAAAACGTGATCACAAGTGCTTTGTCCCACTGCAACCTTTTCGTAGTAAGTCTGATAACGCCTTATACACAACTTACCCCTCTGCTCTTTATCTAACGCTATAGGACCATATCTTCCCTTGGTCCTATGCAACTTTTCTTCATCCGTCCAATCAAGCCTGTGATGCCCCAAGTCTCGTGAGTGGGTCAGCTTTCTATACCTGTCCTCTACCTGATCTACAAACTTTTTCTCCACATCTGACATCGCACAGGTCAGATTGTGTCTGTGAGCGAATGCTGTATCCAATTCTAAACTCGGTATGAAGAACTTCCTGAGTCTATCCTCGGTCTTATAATAGTCGTACTTATTCAAATGCTTGTAAGCTGGGACTTCAGGAAGCACTGCGTCGAAATTGGAAAAGAAATACTCAAACTGATCTCTCTCATAAAATAAACTAAGCACAAGACTACATGAAATTCCATAAGTCAGTGGAAGATGGTGATACCTAATACCCTCGTCCACTGAAGCAGGCAACTGCATACACACATAACAATCTTTCGCATCCATCACATCAACATACTCATATAGCAGCTTAGCATATGCATTAAGCTTAAAATCACTCCTAGATAAATCTATATGTAACCTACGACTTTCTTCTAATAGCAAAGCTCTGTCAGCTCCCATGTTTACCCCCTTTGGGCTAGGTGTAGTAGGTGTAGGTGTCCCTGGCACCCCTGCACTTCTAGCTCATGCGAACCAGTATATGAGACTATGATTACTATGATTATAGAAACTATCACACTACTTATAAGAATGCCTACAATCCACTTTGATCTACGATTGGGATCTCCCGGCTCCATGGTTTCGAAAGTTCTCAAAAGTCTTAGTTATAGCAATGAACCCTGAAAAAGTCTCTGTCCTTTACTCGTGACTTGCTTAACCAGCTCGAGCAACCATGAAATCTCCGGATTTTCCCTTCTCGATCACAATCTTATTTACACAGTCCAGAAAAAGACTTCCCTAGTTTTCGTTCCTCTTCTGTGGAAAGTCCCTAAGTTTATTCTTCTTCCACTCGGACCTAGGTTATCTTCTTCTTTTAGACTTTTATTTACAGTTTATAGTTGATCCACAATAAGATCCTCATTGAGCAATACCAGAACGTGATACAAAAGTTCAAGACGCAAAATCAACACTTCATGTGAAAACGGCTCAACTCCAAAGGCGGGAATTCGAGTCGATGCAGAACCAAGTTTCGAACTTCACTCAGAAGCGGGGGATTCGGAACTGTGAGGGTCAGTGTTCCTTCTATTTCGAGCCCTGGCAACTGCAGCACCACCTTCACCACCACATTCGGGCTCCGACGGACCACCAGTACTGACCTCAGCCTTCCCGTGCTCACCACCCCCTGCATCAAACACAGTGTAAGTCCACTCAGGGGTAGAGTATCTGCAACAAGGCACTCTAGTTCTTTTCGACCTTCGCCGACTATCTTGAGCCTGGTCTTCGTCGCTTGCCTCTGTTTCAGATGCTTCAGACACTGGGGCAAGGTCTCTTTCAGGTGCTAACTTCAAGTTCCGTCGCCTCTGTCTTTCAGGCCAACTTTCTGCACTTCTGTTCGTTCGTCTGCCTTCCCCTGCTATACCCAGTGCACTACTTCCTCTTTCTGCTGAATCTGACTCTTCTCCGCCCACTGCACCGTTTCTGTCTTCGGTGTCTGAGTCAGGGTTCGAACTGTGGAAACCCCCTTCAGCTTGCTCTAGTGCACCACCAGCTGTGTCAGCGACCCTTACAGCTTGACTTGTCCTCTCATGTGGCCCTGCCACATCAGCTGGATTTTCATTTATGAGAGGAGCTGTTTCTTCCAAGGGTGCTGAAACTCTGCGGGTATGGGAGGCATGCACCCAGTTCGGCAATCCTCCACACTTTACTGCTGTGTTCGTGATGAGTATCACCTGATACGGGCCACGCCAGCGGGCATCCAAGCAACTCTTCCTCACGTGCTTCCGGACGAGCACCCAATCTCCGGGACACAAATCGTGGCACAGATCACTCGAGGCTGGGACCACTGCTGCTTGCACCTGCTGGGATACAGAACGGACCACATCAGAGAGTCCTTTACAATAATCGAGAATCAAGTCATCAGTGATGCTTATCAAAGCTGTAGCTGGTACTGCCGGCAACCTCATTGCCCTTCCCATTAGAATTTCGTGGGGGGACAACCCGGTTTTCCTGTCTGGGACACTTCGCATGCTCATCAGCACGAGCGGCAAAGCGTCGGGCCATTTCAGGGATGTCGAAGAACACATTTTTGCCATCCGGGCCTTCAAAGTTCCATTAACTTGTTCCACCATCCCAGAAGCCTCTGGTCTGTAACTACAGTGAAGTCTCTGGTCAATATTCAATGCAGCACAAAGTAACTTCATGATTTCACTGTGGAAGTGCCTTCCTCTATCTGATTCCAAGGAGGTCGGGATCCCGAACCTAGGGATGAGCTCCCTCAACAATAACTTAGCCACTGTGAGAGTGTCACACCTGCGTGTTGGGTAAGCCTCCACCCACCGTGAGAATACACATACCAGCACTAAAATGTACCTCAACCCATTACACTTAGGCATTTCCACAAAGTCGAGCTGTATCCTGTTGAAAGGCCCACCTGACCTCCCAATGTGACTCAATGTAACTACAGTTTTCTTTCCAGCGTTCATCTGCTGACACGTAACACACCTTTGACACACTGTTTCAGCCATTGCTCGAAATCGTGGGTTGTACCACGTCTGTCTAAACACTCTCATCATTTCGTCTCTACCAAGGTGTGCCTGTCCATGTATCAGCCTTGCCATCGGACTCAACAATTCTTCTGGTAATACGGCTCTCCCATCGTTGGATACCCACACATCCACATCTCCTCTCTCACAACCAGCTTTGATCCATCCCTCTCTCTCCTGGACTGAAACTTCGTCCTGTAATCGTTTAAGCTCTTCCCAAGTGTCTGCCATGGCCAACATTATGCTGAGCTCGGTTCTTTCTTGGCTCTCCCCTGCGTATCTATCTGTGAATATGCATCCTTGTTCTGCACAGAAACGGGCGACCTCGTCCGCGTAATTGTTACCCAATGACACAAAGTCCTCCCCTTTCCCATGGGCGGAACACTTTACAACAGCAATTTCTTTCGGATGCTGTAGTGCATCCAACAGTTGTCGTACATATTCTCCATTCCGAATGGGTGAGCCAGATGATGTCAAAAATCCCCTCTGAGACCATAACTGCCCGAAGTCGTGCACCACGCCAAACCCATATTGGCTGTCTGTGTAAATCGTGATTCGAATTCGATCAGCGGCCAAACAGGCACGGGTCAAGGCAATGATCTCAGCTACCTGCGCGGAGCGTACTCCTTCTAGGCAAGCAGCCTCAACCACTCCTGAAATGGTACATACACCAAACGCTGCTCTCAATTGCCCCACACTGTCTCTTAAGCATGAACCATCGACAAAGAAAATTTCATCTGAGTCAGCCAATGGTTCATCGACAATGTCAGGTCTCGGTTTGGTGCAAAGCTCGGTCACATCGAGACAATCATGGTCCGCACAATCTTCATCATCCGTGTTCGGTGTAGGCATCAATGTCGCAGGGTTCAAGACAGCACCTTTTCAGAGTCACATTCTCTGCGGCAAGTATGACTTGCTCGTACCTCGTTAATCTATTGTTTGTTAGGTGCTGGGTCTTGGTCATCAATAACTCAACCGAGTGTGGCACATGTACAGTCAATGGATGTCCCATTACAATGCTTTCACATCTTTCAATGCTGACACCTGTTGCAGCAACGGATCTTAGACATCCGGGCAACGCAGAAGCTACTGGATCTAGAGTAGCTGAGAAATAGGCAACTAGTCTACGGACACCTCCATGGTTCTGAGCTAACACTGCTAATGCACACCCTTCCCTCTCATAACAGAACAATGAAAAGGCCTTGTTGTAATCAGGCATCCCCAGTGCCGGAGCACTGCACAATTCCTCTCTCAGTTTCAGGAATGACATCAAGCACTCCTCGTCCCATGGTACCGGATCACTCACATCCTTGTGTGTAAGCCTCTGCAAAGGCTTTGCTCTCAAGGAGAAACTAGGAATCCACTGTCGACAGTAGCCAACCATTCCCAGGAACATCCTAACTTCCCTCTGTGTGGTGGGTACTGCCATGCTCATTATTGCCTCAATTCGATCTGGTGACACCTTCCTCTTGCCTTTTTCCAATCTGTGTCCCAAGTACTGTACCTCATTCAAACAGTACTGCAGCTTGTTCGGGGACACCTTATGTCCATTCTCTGCTAAGTGGTTCAACAGGGCTATAGTGTCAATTCTGCAAGCATCTTCTGTTTCTGAGGCAATGAGCAAGTCGTCTATGTATTGCACGAGAACTGAGTTCTGCGGCAACACAAGACTCTCGAGATTCTTCTTCAGGATCTGGTTAAAGATCGATGGACTTTCCGTATACCCTTGAGGGATACGACACCATGTTAACACGCAATTTTCCAGCCTGAACGCAAAAAGAAATTGGCTTTCCTCGTGGAGCGGTATCGAAAAGAAGGCTTGACACAAATCGATAACCGTAAACCACTCGCCTTCACATGGGATCTGGAACAGTATTACTGAAGGATTCGGTACCACTGGACAACAAGGGACAACTATCGTGTTGACCTTTCGCAGGTCTTGCACGATCCTGTATTTCCCGCTCGGTTTCTGTAGTCCCATAATGGGTGAATTACAGGGGCTACCTCTGATCTCTTTCAAAATGCCTTTCTCAATGAAAGTCTCGATCACAGGTTTTATCCCTGCAATCGTTTCTGGCGACAGGTTGTATTGAGGTGTCCTGGGGAAATCGACATTCTGTTTCACCTCAATCCGTACTGGTTCAACCCCTCTGATTAGACCTATTTCATCGCCTGCGAAATCCCACACTACAGACAACACTGCGTCTCTCAGATCAGGTGGAAGTTCTTCCACAGTCACCATTGGGTACAGATCTATACATAGATGCTGATTGGTAACTTTAAAGTCAGCATCGTCATCTCTCGTCTGGACCTCCACTCCCTGAGGCGTACAATAAATCGTGCAGTTCAACTTGCACAACAGATCTCTTCCCAAAAGGCAAACTGGACTCGTATCACACACTACAAACTGATGTCTAGTTTGGAAGGAACCTATCTTTACTAGGATCGGTTCTGTCAATGGGCTGCTTATTCTTTTGTTCGCTACTCCAACAACCTGGATTGATTGTCCAGAGAGGGGTAGGTTAGGGACCACTGCTGATCTTACAGTAGCCCGGGTAGCACCAGTATCAACCAAAAGTGTGGCAGGATGACCCTCAATATCTGCCTCCACAAAAGGTCATCTCTGGTCTACCTCCAAGACCGCTCCAAGCGTGCAGTCTTCCTCCCCCCTCAGGCACCGTCAGGATAAAGGGTCTGAGCTACTCTCGTCATAGTCTTCGAACAGGGGCATCTGTTGGTACGTTCGTATTCCTTGTGTAATCCTTGGAGCCTGGGGAACCTGGGCGTGAGAGCTGTAAACCCCCCCTTTCATCGTCCTAGGCCTCGTCACTGTGTTAACTACCTCTTGCGCGGGTGCCTGAGCCCCCTCTTCCTCTTCCTGCAACTGATTAACTGGGTTCAAAGGACACTCGCGTTTCCAATGTCCGACCTGGCGACAAAGATGACACGCCGTGGTCTTCTTCAATGTGGCCACGTCCACTCCTGTCTTGGGGTCTACTGGTTTCCCCTTTCCCTGGGCTTGCCCATTCTGATTCCCCTGGAAATTTCCTTGTTTTTTTCCTAAAGTCCCTCCACTAGGCTGACCCTGTGCTGTCTGCATCTGGACAAGCATCAATTTGTCTTTTAGCTTCCGATGTTTCGATTCCACCTCATCACTACAGTATCTCGCATACCTCAATATTTCATCTAGTGGCTTGTTCTGCCAGCAGATCAAATGGTGCTGTATCATGAGGCTGATTTCCATTCTCAGACCCAGTACAAACTTTGAGACAAACTGTCCCATGTCTTTGGGGTCCAAGATATCTAGCCCAATATACTGTTTAAAAGCTTGCAGAAGTCTTTCATAATATTCATGCACCGTTTCTTTGGGTTCCTGTACAGTCCGATCTATCTTAACCCAATCTATATCTTGGGGTGAAATCTTCAGTTTTAGCCATGTAATCACCTGCTCATACTTCTTCATTACTAAGGGTGATGGACCATTTGTAACCGGCTCCCTTTCAGGTTCCGAAGTCGGCCACTCAACAGCTACTTTACAAGCTGTCCACAAATCTCCCGGTACCACTATGTCAAACAAAGTGTTCAAATCAATCCATAGTACTTTTGAAATTTTAACAAACCGCTCAACCTGCTTGTACCACTCTACTGGTTTCTCCCTCAGCCGAGGAAAATCATTTGTAAATGCAGCCAAATCACCTCTATTCCACGGCACATGCACATACCCTCCATTCTGTACTTCCCGTAAAGGAAAATTTCCAACACCCGTCGCCCTCCCTCCTGGAGGCGGCGTTTCCCCCTCAGCTTTCTTTGCTGGTTTCTTCTTGGACCAACTTTCTTCCCATTTGTCCAACAAAATCCATATTCTCATTCCTACAATCAGGTCTCTGGTGTGTGTGTCCTTAATCCTGTGATTCTTTTCTCCTCCAGCTCCTGGTCACTGTAATTTAATCTATGCGGTCCCTGCAACGCTTTAGTTTTGTTCAGGTCTACCTCATATCTTTTGGCCAATTCCTTTAATCTATCATGTGCCATTCTAGCTTTTCGAGTCACATCTTTTGCTACAAACAGCAGCTCATCTGATCCATAAATTTCTATCCTTTCCAGAGGCAGACCCCCACTGATCATCTCGTCTACCTCTGCTTTCAACCTTACTACGTCTAGCAACCTTGCCTGTACTGCACTCCTCAGTACTTCTCGACAAGTTGAACCATCCCGCTCATCACAGTCACTATTCTGTCCTTGTGACCTATTCCCTTCCATCATATTCCTGGAACTTGGTCTGTCTTCCGAGATGTTTTGTGCCCTATCTCCTGGCATCCTATCACTTTGGTTTGTTACTGTTGGTGTCCACATCCTCAAAGCTGACTTGGATTCCTGCAAAGACCTCGGTCTGACTGGTCTCTCATCCTCCTGTCTTAAGGAAGAATCCGCAGTAGCCGGTAACGGCGTACTTGTCTCCACTGGTCTTGGGAAATGAACCACTCGTACTCCGAACCCGTTCCCGCTCTCGCTGGTTGCTTCTTCCCTTCCCATCTGTACTGAGCTCCCTTCTCCCACTCGGTCTGGGTCGTACACCGGTACTATAGGACCAATGGTAACCGGTACTGTCAAGGAGTCCGGTAACCTTGTGTTCCCAACAGGAGGCTGTGTTATCATAGACGTCGTTGCCCCTTCTGTTCCTGTGGAAATCCTTCCCACTACTCTCATGCTAGTCTGATTCTGGCTCCCATCTATTGTTACTGCTGGAGTCGGCTTTTCCTCTTCTGAGTCTGGATTAAATGGTGGTGGCCTCTCTGCCAACAACCTATCTAACAGGCTGTCGTCTGTATCACTGTCGTCCTCATCGATTCTTATAATCTTTCCGTTCTGTACTAGCAATGGGTATAACTTATCTCCCTCGATTGTTTCCACTCTCCACCTTTTCTCCAGTGCATCCCACCTTGCATCCTGAAATGCCCTGACCGATTTCTTCACCCTTTCCTGGCTCTTGTCTTTCCTCCTATCGTACGCTGCTCTAATCCACGCATGTAGCGCCTCAAACTGTGTTGGTCTAGGTAGTGGTCGTAAAGAAGCCATTATACTTTTTAGCTGGTACAACACCTCTAATCTGAAAGTACCATAGCGTGGGAAAGACAATTCTCCTTCTCCTTCTGTCATTTTATGCCAATTCTCAAGCCATATTATAGTATGCAATCCTACATTCTTTGCCATATAGTGTGCTGGCGTATCCTCGGGAGGAGCTTCCTCTCCTTCCCGAGTAACCACATGTCAATCACCTCTACAAAGTTCCCGTAAAACTGTAAAACATTTCATGATAAATCAACTTTGTATTTGCACTCAAAATGTCGGCTTTTACTTCCTGATTTCAATCCACCAATGCCAGCGCGGCTCACACCAACCGGCCTATCGCAGCGCGGCACTTGTCTGACGTCACTTTTCCTCCGTTCGCAGCAGTTCCCCTCCTTCCTAATTCACTCGTTCTCGCTCGCACCTGTCCCAATCATACTCTGAAATAATGTCCGTCCTACCGAACAATTACCTCTCTGACCGTCAGTCTTACCAATGACCGATCAGCCTCTTGAGCTTGTTGACCTCAATCTGGCAACCGTCTGTCCGCGAAACGACCGGACAATCGCCTCTAACACACTCGATAGGATTCAATCACTCGATGTTCTGCACACAATAACCTACGACCTGCGTCGGTTATTCACACACTCACACATGTGTTCCCTATCTTCAGTGGGTCTGTCAATGACGTCTCGTGACCCCCACAACCTCTGGTCAACGCTCTCAACTCTGGGTGTGTTCTACACCACAATAAATCATCCGGTCCCGCGCGCGCTCACGGTCCGGTCCTCAATCACACAACTTTCGTTCCAACTCCGCAAGACATCACACAACAATAAAACACCGCAATCTACCAAACACCACTCTTTTCATACTCACTCTACCACGAACTGCTACTTCCGCCGCACCGTCACTCTCCGTCAGTTTTCAACGACCTCCGACATCTTTCTCCCGCGGTCCTCTGGATCTGCGTCACTCGGGCTCTATGGGGCAACTTAATCTCCTATCTTGCTCTAGATCTCCCCTTACCATCAAAGGTAACCATCCTACTCTGCTACCAACTGATAACGCCGATTCTTATCTAATTATCTATAAGAACCTTCTGGTCACCAAGATCTTTTTACCTGTTGAATAGTGTAAAGGGGAGAATCTCATCTGGTTATATAACAGCATTCATTTTGTCTGAAAGGACCACTGACTCCGAATTCAAGTTTAAGAATTTATTATCGCCAAAAATAACTGGACATGCAAGCACCTCAACACGAGGTTAAAGAAATAGATGGGCACTAATACAAATAATAACCTACGCAGGAGTCTCATCCGACTCAGAATAAAGAGAATAGAAAGTTCTAGAAGGATCAACCAAGCTATGATTGCTCCAATTTCTACGTTGCTCTTCATTTATCTAAGCAAGCTTTAAATCAATTGCTGTCCCTACACTAACACTTAGTGACATCCCTGCATAATGATTTTTCCCAGGCAAGAGTGAATAAAAGGTGTCAGCTGTGAAGACTTCCTAAGAAGTGCAATCACATAATACCTAAGCTCAGCTCTGTCCTTCTCTCTGGTCTCCCCTACCTCTTCTCTGGCCTCCTCCCTCAGGGCACTATCCCTAATACAAAACTCAAATACAATTGAACACGCCTTAATCACGCCTCCTTGGCCAGGTCTTCTTTCTTGTACTTTTCCATCGAAACGGTTACTTCATCCTGGACGGTTGCGATGACCTTGAGTCCCAGGCACCTTCTCCGCTGAAAGTATCATCCCTAAATTCCATTTCACTCCCGTACCATGCCTCCCATCTATCTAACTTCTGAAAACAAAGAGTTAGTCTTTACTAACGAGACATGTGTCCTTGCACCTGCAACAAAGATACGTTCAACAGAAACCTTCTACTGTGCAAATTAAATCTACCGTTTGTGCCCAGAGAGCCTTACCAAGAGAAACTTTTCTCGGCCTACAAAATAAGCTAACATAAGAATAAACCAGGCCTTCCCTAAGCATATATGTAGTCAGGCCTTTACATATAACTTTTAAACACACACCTTACTTTTCCCTATAAGCATTTTCATTACAATTCATATGCAAACAATGAATTACATGTGCAACTTTAATATGGTGCACGTTCAAACTACTGCAATTGAATTACACACGAACTAATTCCTCTATGCATTATGTTCACACAATTCAATAAGCATTACATTACATAATTATCATAACACAATTATGCTGCTGATTCACTTTGTCTCAGCGAACTATTCATTCTTTACTAAACATGCATGGATATACAACTGAATATATACGAATATATGTCTGAGTACATGCGGGTGCGGACTATCAGTGATTATGATGCACCCCTACAATTCACAAGAACATTTCGCTCTATCACCACCTTCAGTAAGGAGTCTAGAAGGGAAATTGGCCTGTATTGCACTGGGCTGTTACGATCACCCTTCTTATATATTGGGACGATTAGGGACTCAGGCCAGGTTTGCAAAAAGCCCTTTTCCCGGCAGGCTCTGAGAGCAAGGTAATGATGGGGCCCCAGAGGTCAATGTTGGACTTGAACAAATCATTGGGGATCGCATCCGGCCCAGGGGCTTTACTGCCCTTACTTGTCTTCAGTGCAACAACTACTTCGTCCAAGGTGAAAACTGGATAATTCCTTAAGTTAGGAGATGAGATGTTGACAGACTCGCTAGTGAAGGATGCAGTCAGGGCCGGCTCTAGGGCGGTGTGACCGGTGCCACCGCACCGGGTGCTGACTTCCTGGGGGCGCAGTGTTTGCAAGTTTATTATGTTTTTAAAGCACCTGCTGCAGCGTTCCTTTCCTCGGCAATTACCAAGCCTCACAAAAATATCAAGATAACTCCTGTGATTAACGTTCTTCCTGGAGAGAGATCAGAGTTTTGTTTTATTCAGGTTATAGAGGGTTAATATGCCTGCCGCAAAGAACGTGTACCAAGTAGATCACAGAGTGCATATAATGTAAACAGATCAGCAGGTTACTGCTTTTAAAAGAGACATCCTTTTGTTACTTGCAATTTATAACTTAAAGTCCTAATATAGAACAGTGAGGTATTAACTTTCATCATAGAACTGCATACACACTGCAAAGAATACATTAGAACATTGACTATTGTTGCAAAAAGGGTTCATTTGGCTAGAAATCGATTCTTATTATTAAAGAAAACTCCCAACTATGCTGTTTCTTTTTCGACTCTGAGTTTGTGCTTCTCCACACCAAGCACTCTTAAACTATACTGCCTACCAGTATGGATGACATGGGACTCCTACACTTTTAGTCCATTGGCTTATGTAACATTTCCTATACACTGATTTACACATGTATGATTGATTGTCTCTTTGAAATGTGTGTGTGATGCAAAGTGCTCTGACACCCTACACTTGTATGAGTGGCGCTATATAACTAATTCAATGCATCTGAGAGAGAGTGGTTATGGAGACTTGGTCACTGTTAAAGGGTGCTAGTGAGAGAATCCGTGGTGGAGGTGGTCATTGGGGGGGGGGGGCACCAACAAACATTGTCGCACAGGGTGCCACCAACGCTAAAGCCGGCCCTGGATGCAGTGGTCAGGGCATTCACAGAGTCATTCGTAAGGGAATATAAATCTGTGAAATGGGCTAGCCAAGCAGCCTCGGTAATGGCCATCTCAGCTCAGGGGCAGTCCGCAGGGTCATAAGATGGAGAGTTAATAATACGCCAGAACATGGTATTATTATTGGACAGGCTGGCTTCAAGTAAACAATTCCAAGTGTCCTCCTTTAAGGGTTTTTTCCGTTGCTTAATGGCCATTTTGTATGCGGATCTGCATTCCCGTACCTCCAAGACTTGTCTCGGGTTTCTAGCTAAGGCAAGTTTAAGATTTCTGTGTGTTTTTGAACAAGTCGAGTCAAACCAGAGAGGATGAGATGCCCTAGTTTTGCTCCCATTAGCATAAAGCCCTTCACTGATACCCTTTTTTATATGGTCAAACGCTAGTATAAACTTAAGTGCCTCCGTCTTCTCGTCAAGGCACAGAAATTAATGTCACTAAAAAATTAGACGGATCCACCAGGGACCATCTTAGTGCATACCCGTTACGACGGGAGATTTCGATATTCTCCAAAGTAGTGGCTCTGTGTGCGTCCCCCCTCTGAGTCAGGAGATTGGTGTTCAGGGTGACACTTTGGGGGAAGTGGTTGCTAATTGTGATATTGTGTATAGAAAACCCTAAAACCAACTCGGAATTGCACTGGGGAAAAAAGTATAAAATCAATCACGCTGTTTTCTCCTCTGCCATTGTAGGTACAACTCACTGGGACCGGGGTGCTGATAAGCTCATTACAGAAGGACAGATTATATTTGAAAAGCAGGTCATTTAGAGAGTCCCCATAGGCTGAGTGGAAAAAGTGGGTAATATCGCTAATGTCGGGGAGAAGTCATACCACAGACCTTATTAGATGGATGCGAGCAGGTGCGAATGTTAAAATCTCCACCCCAAATGATTATTGGGTTCTTGCAATTAGCTGGCAAGGCTGACTCTAAATCGTGGTCTAGACAATTAAGAACTTTAGTAATTTCCTAACTGCAAGCATTATTATAAAAAATTACAATAGCAATGGAGGAGTGTGCAGACATTTGTAAAATAACAATTTGATAAAAAGCACAAGTAACAATTACAGTTATGTTCAAAGGAGACAGCAAGTTGGATACGTAAATACATAAGCCCCCTTTAGGACGTCCGCTGTTGAATTGAATCACTGAAGAATGATAAGTTTTAAAACCAGTTAAGTGTATAGGGTCCACTGACCAAGTTTCCTGTAGGCATAAAATCTGGAATTTGGTAGCAAAATCGAGCCATTCACTCGTAGTACTTTTACTGCGTAAGCCAGCGACATTCCAAGACATAACCGTATTGGCTTCCGCAGGAAACTTAGTGACAGTAGAGGAAGGTCTCAATAATATAGGATCAACAACAGTGCAAGGATTCGGGGGCAAGGCGGAGCAGGATTTATTAGGCATACAGACATCATCAGTGTCTAGACAAGGGGCCTGTGCGTGCTCTAGAGGTGCTTGTTTTGATTGCGCCTATCAGGTAACACAGAATCTTCCACACGGTAGCCCAACACCCGGCCAACCAAAGACTTTAACACAAAATAAACAACACCTTTAGCAAAGGGTTTTATTTTACAAAATGCAAGGACTCTCTCTTTAGAATAAGGCTTGGGGTTTTATTTTACACAATGCTCTCAAAAGCTTTCCCAGATGTCAAATGCAAAAGATTCAAATATACAAAGAGATATATATGTTTATATGCAAGCAATAATAACCTAAATGCATGAATAATACAGATTAACAAACAAGCAGCAAATAATATGAGATAAGACTCAAGCAAATATACTGGACGTCCTGCAAGAGATCAGAAAGCTATATATACATCAAATGAGTACTTTGGAGGTGCACCTTGACTCACTCACACATCACAAAGAAAACACACTCACTCACACATCAAATGATTACAGCCACTGGCTCACATCACAATGGCAATAATCAAAACTCAATACATCACCTGGTGCAAAACACTGCATCTCAGACTGGGGAAGTAAACAGCCGTGGTTTGAGAGCCTCCGCAACCAGGGTCCACGCTCCGAGATAGACGCGTCCGTCCTCGCTCGGATTCCAAACTCCCGGTTTCCAAGTCCACAACCCTCAGCTTTAAACACACTAGAAGGTTCGAGAAAGACCTCCCCCTGGGCCTGAGGAATCTTACCAGAACTGGCCAGGTTCCAAGCAAGCATTCCCACGGCAGGAAGGAGCTCTCAGTCCCCTTCTCCAAATCTCGCATGTTCCAGCCTCTATCTTGACAAAGCTCACTGTACATAAACAATCCCTCACAAAAACAGAAAGACCTTGAACATGAATAACCCAAGCAACTTGCAAGCACTGCTGTGCACGCAGAAAAACTGAAGCAAGGCAAAGCCACGAAAAAAGGATGACATGAGGCCATGTCAAAGCCAATAGTAAGCACTTCATAACCCAAACAACTTGCAAGCACTGCTGTGCATGCAGAAAAGCTGAAGCAAGGCAAAGTCAGAAAAAAGGATGACATGAGGCCATGTCAAAGCCAATAGTAAGCACTTCATAATTCTTATACAACACCGAGCAAATGTGTGCATCACTGCCCACAACACTGCACTTCGAAACCAAAGAGTACATTCCACACCTCTCTCTCCCTTTCATGCTTTCAAATGCACATCCCACACGCTCTGCTCTTGGCAAGGCTGTTCTACTCCGTGACAGCTCCCACTGAAAGACAGCCAGATTACAAGAAAGAAGAGAAGCAGGCATATGCAGGACAGTCTCGTACATCCAGGCTAAGATAAAATAACACACTAAAATCGGTTAAAATAATGGTAGTCAAAGGTCATCACAGGGTCTCAAACCACAAGAGTGCCTCTAGCACTACAGCGCTCTAGAGGTGTAGCAGGTCCACACAGATTGCCGTCAGTAAGGTAGGTGGGATCCCTCAGTCAATCCACACCATAGAGAGTGGAAAGGCAGTCAAACCTATTAAAAGTTTCGATCGGAGGGAGTTGTGGGACGGGAAAATGTACCTGATGATATGGAAGGGTTGCTGTTGGGAACGGGCTGGCGGCTGGTAAAAGAACCCCAAAGGTAGAACAGCAATCTGCCTTGTCAGAGATAGAAATATGAGCCGTGCTGGAGAGCTCTAAGTTGAGATTTTCCAAGGAAGAATAGATTTCTAAAAGTTTTGAGTGAAAATATTTGGCAATCTTGTTACAGAAATCCTGTGAGCTATCGTATTGTGGAACAGGAGGAGTAGAGAGAGAGTTAATCACATTAAATAGTTCCCTAGGGGATTTGAGCGATTCTGTCTTTCAAGAATACAATAATGATTTTTCTTCTTTGAAGGCTATTTTGTATTCCGCTAGCTTCTTTTTGTGATTATCTCTTTCGATCGGGTCAAGATGTCGCGCCAGATCCTCTCTTGGTGACGACAGGTTTGTCTAAGTTTCCTCAACTTCTCTGAAAACCAGGGGGCAGTGGGCTTTTTTTCTGCCTACATAATGTTCTTTGAGGGGGGCAAGGGAGTCGATAGCTGTCATCAGCCAGTTAGAATACTCTGTAGATGCCAAATTGGCGTCATTGTGAGCAGTCCAATGATGAATACTAAGGGCCCTGCTAAGAGATTCCTTATTGATACGATTGTAGTGTCTTTTAAGTACTTTATTATTCCCCTTCTTCAGAGTGTTGTGTAGTCAAGGAAGCGCAAAGGAAAAAGTGACGGCAAAATGATCTGACCAAGAGAGTTGAAGAGGCTCCATCACTTTGAGACGGAAGTCATTAGGGAAGATGCCGTCCAGCGTGTGACCCGCCTCATGGGTAGTAGATTTTACCAGTTGTGGTAGACCACAGCAAGCCAGGGTTTCTATAAAAGTCTGTGATGCTTTACATAAAATATTTTCTAAATGGAAATTAAAATCTCCCAGGAGAGTCAAATTTTGTTTTCCCACATAAGGCTCTATGCGATTCGTAAAGTCCTGGGTAAAGGAGGATCTAGGCCCAGGAGGGCGATAAGTAAGGATTCCGGTGAAGCTTTCTTTCGAAAGTATTTTTAGTGAAAAGAATATTGCTTGATAGGGGTCAGTGGGGTTGGTTAGCGGCTCAATAAAACAGATGTAGGAGTTCTTGTACAGAATGCCTAACCCACCCCCAACTTTGCCTATTCTATAAAATCGTGATAGGGCGTATCCATGTGGGATTGCATTGACCAGGTCAGGGCCGGAACTATCCTTGGCCCAGGTCTCTGTAATAAAACCCAGTCTGGCTTTTTGGAAGAAACAAAATCACAGAATTCAACTTTATTTTTATTCACGGATCTGGCGTTGATTAAATATCCAGAGAAGGAGTACTCACAAGGGTTATTAGGGGGGTTATTAGGGAGGAGGGTGTCATAGGTAGGCGTTTGACAAACTTTGCACGGAAGTATCTGAAAATTACAGGTATGGCAAACACCTGGTCAAATGAGTCAGCTCCCAGTTTTGTAGTATGGCATTCAGACTTTCTATGCCACCCGCAAGTCAAGGAGCTGATTTTTAGAATAGGCAGAAAAATTAATAGTGTTTCTTGAAAAAAGACCAGGGGTTGTGGCGCAAGGCGCAGTCCAGGCACGGACGGGCTTGCCTTAGGCATGTCTTCTGCGCGTGTCCAGCCCAGCATGCTCCTAAATAGGCTGGGCCGGAAAACACTGGAGCGCTGACCCCCACCGAAAGACAGACAAACGTGCCAGGAAATTAGGAAAGTAAGAAGAAAAGGACCTGCTTCCCTCCACAACAATTGGCAAACTGCCACGGCGGACCAGGGAAGTAAGGTTGGGGGGCGGGGGGGATCTTAAAATCCTCGGAAAAGTATTATTATTAATATGAAAAAGTTAAAAGAGATTTTAAAATAAATGCTCACATTACGAGATTCTCACAGTGGGAGACACAGACAGCATACTGCCGTCTATCCGCTGCACGTCCGGCCCAGCATGCTCCTAAATAGGCTGGGCTGGAAAACACTGGAGCGCTGACCCCCACCGAAAGACAGGCAAACGTGCCAGGAAATGAGTAAAGTAAGAAGAAAAGGACCCGCTTCCGCTCATCAACAATCAGCAAACTGTCGCGGCGGACCAGGTAAGTAAGGTAGGAGGGCGGGGATCTTAAAATCCTCAGAAAAGTATTATTATTAATATAAAACAGTTATAAGAGATTTTAAAATAAATGCTCACATTACGAGATTCTCACAGTGGGAGACACAGACAGCATACTGCTGTCTATCCGCTGCACGTCCGGCCCAGCATGCTCCTAAATAGGCTGGGCTGGAAAACACTGGAGCGCTGACCCCCACTGGAAGACAGACCGACGTGCCAGGAAATTAGGAAAGTAAGAAGAAAAGGACCCGCTTCCCTCCACAACAATGGTCAAACTGCTGCGGCGGACCAGGGAAGTAAGGTAGGGGGGCGGCGGGGGGGGAGCTTAAAATCCTCGGAAAAGTATTATTATTAATATGAAACAGTTAAAAGAGATTATAAAATAAATGCTCACATTACGCGATACAGCATACCACCTTCTATCCCCCTGATAGAACACAATATAGGAGCCTTTCTCATATCTCAGATTCTCAGAAAGAGATGGAAGCCAGTGACATGATAGCCTCCTGACCCACCCTCCCTCAAAAATGACCCTGTGTGAAAAAGATAGAGGGTCTGATTTAGAGTTTGGTGGAGGGGTACTCCGTCAGAAACATGGCAGATATCCCGTCAGCCTTATTACATGGCAGATATCCCGTCAGCCTTATTACAAATGCATTATATCCTAATGCACCTGTAGTAAGGCGGATGGGATATCCATTCCGTTTCAGATGGAGTGACCGGTCCGCCAAACTTTAAATCAGGCTCTAAGATTGTTATAAAAAAAACTGCTTCATCCTTTTCCTCTACCAGACCTCCATCTCCGTGACAAGTCTGTGCTAGGATTTATGTTTCAAACTGCATCACACTTCAAAAACACAGAAGGGAACACATGTCCACTTTCTTGAATCCTTAGTTAAAAACCATTCAAACATGCAAAACTCGAGGTTGTAAGAGAGCCTGTGTGAAATAGAGCCAAAAAAAAGCTATTCTGTTGCTGTCTTTGGTGTGTGACATAGATCAGACCTAGCTCTAGGTATTAATCAGCACTTACCTTATGCAGGGCTTAGTATGTGTATAATGCAGCTCTGACCCCGTGGGGTATCTCAGCATTAGACCACCCTTGCAAAGAACATCTCAAACATTAGGTACTGGGCATAAAATGGTGCAGTGTTCAGTTGACAACACATTACAACAAGCATTGGCATAGCCAATAGGTCTCGCTTTTGGGACCTTATAAGTATTTAGTTATGCAGCACAATATCCTTGGTGCAACAACATCAACCGTTGCATGGCTAAACACTTATAAGGTCCCCAAGGCGAGACCTATTGGCTATGCCAATGCTTGTTTTGCTAGGTGGTTCTTAGTACTTTGAGTACGGGTGACCGGATGCTGGAGCACCATTTGAAAAGGCAAGATTACGTCACTAAAGCCCACATAGACCCTACTAGGCATAACTTTATGCGAAGGGCAGAAGACCACGCTAGGAAAAGCAATAGAGCTACAACTATAATTTCTTTGCAGCTGGGCTCCGTCAAGATGGGGAAAAGGTATAAACTAAATGAAAGCACTGAACACCGCTCTTATTGGCGATGCATGAGAGTCTTCCAACTTCTCACTGCTCCCACCAGCCCCAACTGCTCATACGTATGGAGCAACTTTTATTTGCTGGCATGCTTCCCTCCAGGCCTTACAAACAACATGATTATCTTAACCAGGATGGCGCAAACAATGAACCATATAGTCCACGGCATACCCTGGGAGCAGTCGGGTTGGAGCTTAAGAGCTCAAAGCAACGCTTTGTTAATTCTGAAAGCTAACGCTCTGACAGGGAGACAAACTGTACCGCTCTGCTCTCAGCGCCATGCTCACAGTGGGACACACATGCTAAAGCGAACTGCTGCTTCAGTCTACCCCCCAGTGGTTTGCACAGCTAGTGTGGATTTTTTTTTTTAAGTGTCCCAACAAGATGTCCAGGAGATGAAGTTCCAGATACTGTGAGCACTTCTGGAGAATGACTACCTTGGTGTCTTTGCATTCTGAAGTAATATATTCGTTAAATATTCCCAGCGAGTTGCCCTTTGAATGCCTGCCTGCGGGACGCCTGGAGGCATGCACAAGCGTGTTCATTCATGAAGTCATGTGCTCGGTTTAAGGGATTCTTGGCACTTCCTGAATCCTCTCGGCTACACCGGTTCTCTTTTTTTCTGGAAACCTGTTCTATTTTTGTGGTTCGCTGGAGTGTTCTGATGTGGTGGGGTTCCTGCATCACCCTCCGCACTGCTGCAGCACATCATGCAAAGACCCGAGCCTGCGCGTGGGGCGGGGCGGGGAGCCCTGTAGTGTGCCTGCTGCAGAGTGCAGGCAGGGGATGACCTTACGGAAAGCTGCAAGGATTTCAGCGCGGAGCAGGAAGTGATGAAACGGGCCCGGCAAGCACCCAGCTGCTGAAACTGGAGGCCACGCGCACTTCACCAGCTGTGCGAGGGAAATAGGTAAACCATTCTTTTCGGTCACCCGTAGATAGCGACTGCCGGCCCTGTCCATGTGGTGACCGTGCGCTTGTACTGCAGGCTGTAACGCAAAATACAGCGCGCCTTTCAATGTCCCAAGCGGGGTTAATGTAAGTGACTGCTTAGAAAGAAATGTCATCACCTGTACTTCTGCCTTGTTTTTCTTTCTCTGTAAACATATTATATTGGCATTTGATAGGGAGAAACAGGAAGTGCAACATATTCAACTTCTGCCTTGATTTCTTGTGGAATGATTTGTTTGTCTCTGAATTGCTGCTGAAGAGATGGAAAATTTCCTTACATCTGTGAAATCTTTTGCTTTTCTATATTTTTAAGGTTTGTGATTTTGCAAGTTTTCAGTTTCTCGGACAGCATGGTCGTGTAGGCTGCGTATTACTCGGACAGCATGCGCGTGTAGGCTGCGTATGGCTGCTTATTGAATGCTAACCCAGCAGCTATTGAGGTAAAGAATGACAGCTTCTTTTCCTCTGTGAGTGGCATTTAGTGTATGTTGTGGGACGTGGCAGTATAGTAGTACCCATTAGGCTGTGGATGGTAATATATTTTAAGTTTAGGAAGGCAAGCGTGCATATAAGTTGGGGACGGAAAGCCCATTTCGCAAATTTTCTGTGCACCTTGCCTCACTTATATGTGTAAAAAAAAACGCAGTGACGTCTGTGAAGGCCGCTCCATCTGGCTGAACTCCTCTGCTGATGGTTGATTGTGCACTTGAGAGGGTCATTGTTTAGCTCTTCTGCACTCTTCACTGTGTAGTTTTGTGGTTTTACACAGTGTTGATGACTCTCGGCATGTCTACTAGTAGTTGTGCTGCATTGCTGTTTAAATCAATAAAACAGATGTAAAAAAATGTTTATGAAGGCCATATCAGAAGGATCAGTGGAACTTCATGATTGGAAATTGCTCTTTTGAAGGGTTAAAATCCAATAAAGTCAGAAGGTGAGATAAAGCCAGATAGCGCCGGGAGCAGCAGCAGCCAGCGGGAGGAGCGGGACGCGCTCTGTGGTGGGGGAGGAGCGTTGAAGCGCGTGCTTGGGAGAGCAAGCGAGAGGAAAGCCAGATGGCGCCTGATCGAGCGAGGAATGCGCGTTACTGTGCGCGTAACCGCACGCTCTAGGCCAGCAAAAGCTTGTGGTGGGATTTCTAAAGCCCACTCACTAAATGTCTCGCCAGACCAGCGCATGCGCTGGCTCAGGCGAGACCTAAAAACCATGATGTGATGGAGTGGTGCAGTGGGTTTATGTCATTGCAGCAGCGCAAGATGGACAACACACCATGTAGCTGGTGTTTCCTCATTTAAGTTACACATTTTGTTTCAGGTATGGTTTGCCAGATCACACCGTTTTTTTAAAATCAAGAGCTAAAGGTGTGATTGGAACACACAACTTGGGGGATCCAAGTTCAGCAACAGGGTCAATAGATCATATTTCCTCCACAAGTTCCCTCCGCCTTCTTCTAATACTACACTTTCTTACAAATGTTGCTTGCAGCTTCACCAACCACGGCTGTTCACCTTTTAAGGGGGCGCTTATGTTGGCGTCACTTCTGAAGTCCCACAAGAGAAAGTAGAGGGGGTGAGTATCAGTGTACACGCTGGGTTGACAGGGTGGAATCCAAGGGTATTTATAACTATATGTGTGCCTGCTGTAGCTTGCCTCCCTCACTCTGGCTTCATACTTCACTCTGGGACTATGAAGGCGTGCCTCTTGGGCACAGCATTGGCAGGACACCTATGCAACATCCAAGTGCAATCTCTAGTCTTTTTTTGTTATTCCTTTGCAGTCCCTAGGCTAAGAGATTATCAATTTACTTCCAGATGCAGTTGACAGCTTTTCAGTTTCAATCCAGCTCTACAGCAGTCATAGGCCCTGATTTAGAGTTGGTGGCTGTTGGACTTGGCCCTTTTTGCAGGGTTATCCCCAAACATTTTGCCTTGCTCCTGTTTTTTCTGACGTCGTTTTTGCTGGTTTTAGGACTCTGGGCACTTTACCACTGCTGACCAGTGCTAAAGTGCAAGTGCTCCTTGTGTAAAGTGTATTGGTGGCTGGTTTATCCATGATTAGCATATTTGATTATTTAATAGTAAGTCCCTAATAATGTGAACCAGGTGTGCCCAGGGCCTGTAAATCAAATGATATTAGTGGGCCTGCAGCACTGATTGTGCCACCCACATGAGTAGCCCTGCAAACATGTCTCAGACATGCCACAGCAGTGTCTGTGTGGGCAGTTTTAAACTGCCATTTCGACCTGACAAGTGCACCTGCTTGCCAGACCCAAACCTTCCCTTTTATTACATGTAAGTCTGAATAGGACTGTGCCTATCCTAACCCAAAGCTGTCTCCACCCCCATGTAGTGTGTCTGGTGCCAGGTCAGGGAAAGGCAGGGTCTTGTGCACTACAAAGACCTTCCTTTGAAGTTTCCCTCCTTCAAAGGTAGAAAGGGATATAAGTATTGGAACTCTGACACACTCAATTCAGAACTCTTCTGGACTAAAGGACCTTCTGCCAGGAAGAAAAGCTGGATGCTGTAGGAGGGACTGTCACTCTGCCTGTTGCTTTATTGTGCTTGCCTGCTGCTTCTATCCTGGGAGTGAAAGGACTGGACTTTGCTTTCTGTATCCTGCTTCCAAGGTTCTCTAAGGGCTTGTGTGTGATTGCCTCCTGTTAAGAAGTCTCTGGGCCATCAAAGACTTCACCTACCAGTGTCTGGGCTCTTCTGCTGAAAGTCCTGATTTGCCAAGTGGTGTTAGATCCAGTCTCTGGGCCCATGGAAGTGGAATCTGGTGAACTGAGGGAGAAAATCCACGCATCGAATCCCGGCCTGATCGAGCGAGGAATGAGTTTTTATCGACGCATCGCTGAAAACTTCGAAGCATCGCCGCTGTCAGCACCAGAGCCTGGTTCCTGATTGGCGCATTGACCACGCCTTTCACCGCAGGCCCCAGCTTTCTGTCGCAGCAAGTCAGAAGGACTCCCGCAGTGTGATTTTCAAGCAGTGCATCACCGAAGTCTGTGATGCACCACTCCACTCCCCTCCAACTCCAATGCAGCACCTGCTTTATCGCTGTGGAATCAATGCAGTTATTCTGGATTTTCGACGCATTGCCCCTGGGCGCTGAATTCTTCATCGACGTTGTCAGGGCCACGTGTCTGGAGAGCGACGCATCACCTCCCCTTTCAGTAAGGAACTGACGCATCACCTCCCCTTCCAGTAAGGAACCAACGCATCACCTCCCCTTCCAGTAAGGAACTGACACATCACCTCCCCTGACATTAAGGAACTGACTCATCACCTCCCTTGTGCAGCAATTAGGAACAGACACATCACCTCCCCTGGGAATAAGGAACCAACGCACCATTTTGCTTTTCCGGCGCCTCACCTCCCCTGCACCTCGCACCGTCTTTTTATTTTGACGCATCCGAGGTACTTTGTGCTAAAAGTAATACTTCCATAGATTTCTATGGACTGAACAGACAACCTTTGAAAAGTGATATCTTTGCTTGTGTATGTTGGATTTTTGTCGTTTTGGTCTTGTTTTATTCAGATAAATATTGGCTATTTTTCTAAACTGGTGTGGGCTCATTTTGTGGTATTTTTCACTGTTACTGTGTGTGTATGTACTAATGCTTTATACATTGCCTTTGAGATAAGCCTGACTGCTCGTGAGCATGGTTTATCTTAGCTGTGTGACTCCCTTCCCCTGACTAGAGTGAGGGTTCCTACTTGGACAGGGAGCAAACCACTGCCAACTAGAGACTCAATTTCTAACCGTGGCAAAGAAAAGTCATGTGATTTCCAAAGCAAGAGCTAAACGAGGAGGCAAATCCATCGGCAGAATTAGCTCTACCTTGCTATTCTTGTGGTGAACAAATTCAGCCAACGAATTCTCCTCTTCATTTAGTCAATTCTCCAGAAAATGGAGGATTTTCTATAACTCAACACAGGGAGGGACATTCGAGGTTAATCCAGGGCAGGGTTTTCTCATCTATACTGTCTCTTTGACAATAGAGCAGTTTTGTTCATCACGTTAACATAAAAAATGAGCCTGTGCCTTGTAGGGGAGGAGCTAATGCTCATTAGATTGCTTTTCCAGGAATGTTATCGTACGTGTAGGTGCAACAAATGCCTTATTTCTTTGGGTAATAACAAAGAATAAGTGGTCCGGAACTAACTTAAGGCAAATCTAGGAAGCTGTCTTAGTTTGCCTCTAAGAGTTGCCAAAAGAGGGGACCAGATTGCATCAAATGGTTTAAAAATAACCTTGCTGCTAGGGGTTGAAAAAATCTTTTCACTGGAGAGAAATAAAACACTTTCCCGATATGCACAGATAAGTGTGGTGGAAAGAGGTGAGCGTGTCCGATTCTACTCTAAAAGACAGGAAAAAGACTTCAATTACCAGTCAAACAAGCATTTGCAATGCAATAGGTCTCGCATTTGTTAAAGTTAGAGCTGTTGCTGTTGAAAATAAGTTTTTAACTTTTTTTTTTATTTGCAGTGGAGTTATTATACTTGCATAGTGCTATTGCCAATGGTATAAAAAAGCAAAAGTAAAAAACATTGTCATTTTCAACTCCAACAACTCTAACTTTAACAAATGCTAGAACTATTGCATTGGAAATGCATTTGATCTCGCGTTTGTTGGAGTTGGAGTTATTGGCATTATAAATGCCAATGTTTTTTACCTAGCCATGTTACAGGGTGCAGTACCATATGTGGCCAATAGAGGTCCCATGGGACCTCTTTTGGTCACATAAAGTTATGTTAAATCCACCCTGCCCATAATGCATTGCATGCAAGACAGTACCACAAGTACATTCAAATAGCTATGTCCATATATACAATTAGTAGCTTTGAAATGTGACAAAAGAATTATTATATTAATTCTGTATTAGGTTGTACTCTGTGTGGAGCTGATGAAGGGAAATTTATAGAAGGTCTCATAAATGTGAGATGTGTTAGTGAGTAAAGTAACCGCTGCCAGCCTTGCTTAGGACCAAGCGTGTGTCCTGCATGAAGCGCTTTAAGAAAATAGTGCTCTGAGTAATTAAAACCTAGGGAGTAACAACACATGTAACAAGGGATGTCATCATGGGAGGTTGCAAGAAGAGCCAAGGCGGGACTAAGGAGGGACTTCTAAGCCTATTGACCAATGAAAAGCCACCCTTTACAAAGGACAGGGACAGGAGCCAATTAAAAAGGTGGGCGGAGCTTTATGCCCATATCCTGAATACAGCATGTCTCGAAGAGACAGCACAAGCGCTGCCTAGGTGAGACCTAAAAAACCCCACCCTGCCAATACCAAGCAGCATACACAAAGACAATGTCATGCAGATGTTGTAAACCCTTAATAGGTTAAGTCATAGCAGAGCCTTCTAACATGAGGCTTGAAACATGCTGCATGTGAAGGATTTCAACTCACATAGCCTTCCCTGTGTGAAGCAGTGTCTTCACTGGGTGCTTGTGTGAAGAATGCCAATTATTTTTGACACATGGTGCCATTGTGTGATTTGGCAGCTCTACTGAGTGTAAAGCCTCTGCATTCAGGATGTGCCAGAGATGATATGGGGAGCAAAACAGCATATCATTAGGTGCAGACACACTTATAAGCTTGGAGGGAATGTGTGCTCATGGGCACTGCCTTTAGTTTGCCCCCCGTGCTGCCCTTTTTACAAAAAATCTGTCATTTGGTCTGGTGTTAGCCAAAAACATTTGTTTTCACTAAAATCATATCAGGCACACAGCATGGGGCAATTGGTCATCCTACTTCAGCCACTGCGAGTGACGGCATTCCTTCTTTTCATAAGGACCACATCCACCCAAAGTAGTTTCTTCAGTACTAGTGACTGGCAATGTGTACTTCTTTGAGCTGTCTATTTTTATTCAGGAGAGCCCGGTAGCTTCCCAATCAAAAAGGTTTTGCAAAAACCACGTCAAAACAAGCATTGACAAAGACAAAAAGCTGTCAGCCAATGCCAGACGTATTTGCTTTGACAATGCTTATTTTTATATGGCAAGGCCAACAGTCTGATGACAGCAGAAACATCTGAATGGTCCATCGCCTGTGTGTGAAGAGGGGGAGAACCCTGCTATTCATAGTTAAAAACCCGTAATTGTGTATTTATTATTTTGTGATGTTGTTCAGGACTTTGATATAATGGAGTGAAAATAAAGAATTAAAAGCTTCAGTATCAGCTGGTGGATCAGAATAACAGTACTACAGATTTTTCTGAAGACATATTTTTAAATTCTTTAATATTTTACTGTTAAGAACAATGTAATAGAGAACGTGTAGTTTTCAACGGTACCCAACATTGAGATCAGTACCGCAATACAGGAAGTCAATGAAACCAATAGGTCACCATGTTCGGTGGAAGGTGAAAAGGTATTGTGCCAGTACAATTACATCTTCTCAAAACCATTTCCAACAATCAAAGACCACATAACCCCCCTCTTCCCTCCTTCCTCCATCCTACTCCCCCTTCCATCCCCAAATCCACTAAGACCACTCAAAGCATATCCTTATAGTCTGATGAGCTGTATCCCTGGACTCCACCTGGCATTTTTGGGCCTGTTAGGGTCCGCCAGCCAACTAATTTTGTCAGAAGGTATTTAAACCAGTTGAGTGTTAGAATTACTTTAAAAAAAGTGAGAGGGACATATTGAATATGAAAAGAAATGTCTGGCCACTTAAACCACTGTTTAGTTTATAGCAGAGTCATATGAAAGGCCAGCCCTAACAAAGCCTTTTCCGCTAGACCCAGGCATTTAATTACGTTAGAAGATGAAATGGTTAATGCCGCGCGACCAGCCCAGTCCCCGAAGAGCGTTCTTCTGTTTCGTGGGGCGGCTTGCTTTATGAAAACTTGATTTTTTTCCCAGACCTCAAACCGTCTTCTCTATTCAGCGAAGACATCGTTATCATTCACAAAGACACGGTATCCTTCCCTGTGGTTTTCACAAGCTGATCTCAGAAGAGATTTTTATCTTTGACGGGCAGATTGGCGTATTTTCTTTTAAGAGAATGACTCGAGAGGGCTGTGCTCATGTGCAAAGGGAAACTGCTCAACTTCTTTGAAAGTCAGATTGACAGCTTCATGCAGGAGCTTCCACGCCCACACACTTTCTTTGCTCATGCAGCAGTGATGTAAATAGAAAATGCAGCTATCTTACCAGATTCTCTTGAGTAAGCCCTAATAATGTGTTTTGAGCTTGTGTGTTGTAATGTATATCGGTTTCTCTGGACCATGGGTACCCACAAACATTTTCCCAGGGGCCAAAAAGTTTGGTCTGTGATGCCAGCGGGGTGGCGGTTGGGCGAGAGTGTTGGGGGGGGGAGGAGAAGTTATGTAAGGTAGGTGCAGACAAAGTGAAGGATATACATCTAGTGGCTGAACTGAACAATTTGATCCATAAAACCTGGGATGCAAGGTACAAAACTTGCTTCTGTGCTTGATTTAATAAACGATATGCTGTTCATGTATAATAGGAACCCATGCTACCCAAAAATGCACATAAAAACTTACTTGTCTTTTTAGTTCACTATTGGTGTTGTCAGGGTAGGGGGAATAATTAATGTTTCTAAATTCATGTTTGAAAACTATCACTTTTAAATTAATACTTCTCAATGCACAGATATAATTAATTATTCTAAGGTGAAAAGGTTCTGCATCTTAATTAAATTTACTTTTTGAACTTTGAAGACACTGTCCTAATTTACACTTTTACTGCAAGATGTCTTTAAAAGTGAAGGTGTTTCTAAAGTTAAGCCCAGGGCTCCCTAGTTTCTTCCTTCCTTGAACACCAATTAACCTTGAAAAAAATCATTGCCTGTCTATTTAATATCTTTTTATTGTTAGTGCTGAGTGGAGTAAACAGCAGCCCAGTGCTCCTGTTGATCAGCAGGGCCACATGCAAAGGTCATGGGGGGGACGCATGTGGCCTGAGCCGTACTTTGAGTGTCCATACTCTGTACATTGCATTTTATTCCTTTCTGCTCTGTTTCACCAGACCTAGGAGTACCAAGTACCATTTGGAATAGAGGACCCACTTTCCTTTAGTACATGCATGACATGGGTGTGGCGGTTAGAGATACTCTTACTCAGTTCGAACACACGCATGCATACATGTACACACGCACACACACACAAGCATTGCACGTACCCACACATGCTCTCTGTCTCCTCCCTCACCCCCTCGGTCAGTCAGACTAGTGCAGCGCTTAATTTGTAAAATAATAAGTGCCAGGGCCCTGACCAGGAGGCCACTGCAGGTTGCACCACTCATCTCACCTGTCATCGCTGCCAAATCCACTACTAACCATCTCTCTCGCTTGCAGGTGCGACAGTTCAGATTATTCCAGGTCTCCAAAGCTAAAGTAATGGCGGGGCATGCAGGTATTAGTAATTTTTAATGTATATTGAATTCATAAACTACCATTGTTCTGCTCATCTCTAAGTTAGATGAGCAGCGCCACCATGTGGAAGACTGTCCTAAGTGTGGTGTTGAGAATTAAGTGCCGGTGCTGAGCACCGGAAACAATTAAGTGCCGGTGCTGAGCACCGGAAACCACCGGCTCAAATTAAGCACTGGACTAGTGGCACTCCTTTCAAAGGATGACACTGGCCATTCACGTGGCTTCATTCAGACGAAAATGAGAAAGCGGATGGAGGCAGAGAGTTCTAAACATGCCCTTTCACTCCAGACAGTACACAACTATCTATTGTATTTTATTTCAGTATTTGCATAGATCCTCATACCCCTGAGGAGACCTCGAAGTGCTGTGGGTAGCTAAAAGGGCTACTCTGCTCGTTGTGCCTGGGTGGTAGAGAATACGTTTATAGTGTGGGCTGTGTGGCAAGAGTTTTGGTGTCATCAGTGAAGGTTTGGGGGGAGGGGGGTACTCCTGATCGTGTGTGGAAAATTGTTGCTTTGTTTACGCATGGTGCCATGCAAGGAGGAGCACAAAAGTGGTGTTTTGTGTATATTTACCTTCATTTTGTTGGCTACCAATGTGTTTGTTGTGCTAGGTTGGTAGAGTGTGAGTTTAAAGGGGGGCAGTGTGTGGGAAGAGGTTTGGTGTTGTGCATGAGGACCAGAGTGGTGCTCCTGATATATTTAGCATGACATATAGTGAGACGAAAAAAGAGAAGGGGATACACTCACAGACTTTGTGTGAACGATTAAAACTTGTGAAGTGTGGGAGGGTTTTTGTGTGAGAGAAGCTTGTGTGGGAACACAATCGTGTTGATTATGAGAATCCGATGGGCACGTGACCTTAGTGCGGCTGAGGGTACTTAAACTACTAGCCTCATCAAGTGCTCACGTGGATGCAAAAGCAATTGTTTTATATCTGCCATTTAAAATAGTATTTCGCAGGAATCAAATGGCACATGGCTTATGAAATCTACAGTTGACAGTGGCCTTTTTTTGCTGCAGTATGTTTAAGTCTGTGATTAATATTTATATTTGAAACCATCCTTCCAGGAAAAATACAGTGGTTAAGATGGATTAAATGGTTGTGCACATTACAGTCATCTGATTGAGAGGAAAGATTAGAGAAAAAATCACCATAATACAGGATATAATAGAAAATACAATAATGGCAAATGATTTAGACAGTTGTTCGAAACCTCCATTTTAAGTACTTTTCAGCGAATTAAAGCTCTATTTTGATATTGTGAGATGTAATGTGCAGCCATTCAACACATTAAGTAATTGTATTTTGTATTGCTGCGAGAGAATCCACATAGCACGTTAGTTGTCTAAAATCATGGATGCCTATTAATACTACAGTTCTAAAATGTTACTATTGGCACAGTGAGGCGCAGACGCTGTTGCCATGGTGAGGAGCGATGAGCGGAACCTCACAAGATCATTCACATGCCACCTTTAAGCTGCTGGTGGTAGATGTCTTGAGGTAAGCCTCGCTGATCTCTTGGGTCTAAAGAGCCACATGTTCACAGGTCTCCACCCCGCTCATCCCTTCTAGTGGCCATTGACACTGAGGTAGCCGGACTCAATTGGAGTGACTCTGGAGCATTGTGTGTGACCGAATTCAGTGGTTACTGAACCAGGTCAGTGACAACAATATGAGCTTGGCCAACAAAAACGGAAAGTAGAACTTTATTTAATATTACTCAAAGTCCTGGAAACATTATTGCAATAGTAAAGACTCTCTTGTAATTACATTGATTTTGTCTCTGTTTCTGCTCGAGCTCATAGATCAATCTGGAATACAGAAGAAAGTCAGAACTGCTCATCTGTGGTTCAGATAAGGGTCTGATCTATGCACCTTTGATAGTTATTGGTCTGGTTGTTCATCCATAATGAGTGTTTATTTGTCATACATCAGCCCATTTTTGGGATCTGAAGCGAACTACAAGCGATTCTGGAAACACTGAAAACTGAGCTATATAATGTGGTTTTCTAAAGGAACTCTGTATAGATAGAGTACCGGAAAGTCAACGGGCCGGGCACTCGCCCAGCCTAACAGGATTTTCCCTTTCTTCTTCTTACCATATTGTACATTTGCTACCTCCTCTAGTGCTCTGATCGAATCCAAAGGTAAAGCAAAGCACTTTATCAAACTTCTAAATACAAATAAACAAATATATTTCTTTGGTTCTCTGTCCGTAGAAGAAAATTATGAATAATAACACCTCAAGATAAGGGTCACAGAAAGCCCTCAATTTAAGAATCCATCTTAGGTGTGTTCCAAGCAGCCCATTCAAAGTACAGGAAACACATATTGTCAAGACTTTGGTCTATGGCTTGTATCTATTGAAATATTTATCCTGAATGTGATACTTATTTTCGAATCTTGAGGTATGTTTGCTGTGCATACTGCAGTCCTGCTCACATTGTTCACCATGCAGTTTATTTGTGCAATTTGTAGAATGTCAGAAATGTGAGTCCCATATTCAGTTCAAGGTCACCTTGCCAACCTCCCATCCGAAGGCTTGCATGCCCTGACGAATGGTTGGGAGAAACAGCAAATTATTGTACTCCACGCATCCAATTCATTCAAACCTTGCTTTTTGTTGGCAAAGCACAGTGGCTTTGTACCCATGGATGCTATCGAGGCTCTGAATAGTACTCCCTTCTTGTTATTGAAATTCCTTTTCTTCACAGGGTTGTCAAAAGCGAAAATGGTAATTACTGCCTTCCATGTTAGTAGCAAGGAATGTATTGAATGGATGACAGGCATGCTGCACAGTTGCTTTAAACAGATAACTCAGCAAGAGAACAATACAACTTGATTGGATTGGATAGATCATGCAACATTATGTAATTTGGTAATTTGTAAGGGGCACACTGAAAGATATATATCCAGGAGGCGCTACACTACTCAGCCAAAGTAAACTTTGTGTATGTATGTGTTATTTCTGTAACGCAAATCTGGCCAAAGAGCAGCGAAGCGCTGTACTGGGTAAGACGGGCAAAGATGCACTTTACAAATGATAGGAGAGGTAGAAGGTTTCTGGGAGCAGAAGTATAGGTGTGTTCAATGGGTGCATCTTCAACTTGTTTCTAAATTGGAGCAGACCTGATGGATACGGGGATGTTGTTCCAGATCCTGCATGCATAGATGGATATGGCCTTCTGCCTTTGTTGTTTTCTTTTTTACACTTCTTTGTATGGAGTCTAGCTGCTCATTAAGGAGAGAGGTGTTAAGGCTAAGAATTGGAGTAAACCCATGTCACGCGAACAAAGGGGTAAAAAGCTCCATGATAAATAATAAAGGAAAATGCACTTGCACCTTAGGAACAACATGTGATATTATACATATTTTATTAGATTGTCATACATTTTTACAAATTCGAAGAGTTTTTTTATGTCCGATTTTTAAAAAGTATGATATTAAAAACAGGATGCAAGCAGTAAATCTTTTAGTGGAAATGATTAACCTAGACATAGCCTGTGCCATGGGAAAATATATAAAAAAAAGTTAAAGAGGCACTTAAATGCATTGAGAAATGAGATGATTAGGTGTTAAAATGTATGAGAAGAAGTAGCTACAAAAGGGTAGAAGCCACGTGGATAGAAACACACCACCTTGAGGAGATTAAAATGAATTTGTGAGTTTTAGAAATTGATTTTAAATTGTATATATCTATTTTTATGAAAGTATATATCTGTTTTATTGAAAGTATGGTTAATAATTTGTATACTTTTATGGTTTTAAAAGACCGAATAAAGTCTTTATTGAACTGAACTGAACTGTATGGAGTCTGGTGGTGATCTGGCTGCGATACCTTCTAAAGATCTGAAGAAGTGTGGATGAGTTCTGCAGTAGCAGGCCAGGCATTGAGAATCATTCACCACCTTTGAACGAGAGGTTCTTTGTAGGCAACGAGATGAGAAATCATCTTTCAACATCGAGGTTCACAGCTGCTCTGCTAGTAGGTGATTGTTTTTCTAAGGTATAACATGCCTTGGCAGTAGATGATACATATTTATTTGCATGAAACACCCAGACTTGAGGCCACTGTAGTCTTTTAATGGTTATAATTGGAATTTATCTGAGCGAGGGGCTGCAGAGTGAAAACTATTCACTAAAAATAAAAATTCCTTGCAAAAATTTCCTGAAAACAAAATAAGTTGGTTAACACAGTATTTGGGTCAGTGCTACATAGATAGTAATGGCAGGAAGTAGGAATGGTTTGCTCATGAGTCTTGATTATAATATGTAGCTGGCATAACAGTGGTGCCTTGTGAATGTGCCATGCTATAGACCTATGTACACTTATTTTCTTTATATAGGAAAATAAAAAAAAAGGTTTTTCATGCGTCTGTGTGGGTATTTGCAGAGGGCAAATCTAATGGTGACAGTGGAGCACTCTGCAGGAACAGAGCCAAGTGTACAACCTGAGATCACTTACAGAGTAGGGCCGGGCTGCAGCAATTCGTAAGAGGTGAGATGCTTACTGAGGTGTTCTTTGAACAGGTGAGTCTTCAGACTTTTAATTAAAGGACAGATGGAGCCGTTTTGTTAGTTATGTTGATGTTATTCATTATCCTGGAGGTGTAGATGAAAATGTGTCTCTCTTGTGATGGCAGCATGAAAGGGGAGCCAGCGGCGTTCTATCACGATGGGGTGATATGGTTGATTTTTTTCAGGCCTTTAATGTGTGTAGGACATGGTCTTCATAGGAGGTGGTGCTAAGGGAGTTGTGTGCCAGCCAAGGTCCTGAAGCGAGAACAGTTGAAGTATGACCATTGTGGGATGTTGGACAATGGTGTAGATGGTGGAAAGGGTGTAGGTTAGATGCTGCTGATGAGTTGTTGAATTTTCTTTATCTTTTCATGCAAGAAGTTGATAGGCTTGCGCGTTTCAGTGGAGTGTGGTGTCACTGTATCTAAGAAGGTGTTGATATGGAGCTTTATAGTTTATAAGAGCTTTCTGCTTCTGTTGCCTGCTTCATTGATTGTGTAGGTGCTGTATTTTGCTTTTTCTGAAGCCATGAGTTGTTTGTGTTTTGAGTGGAGATATTCTAGTAGCCTGAAGTCACAGGAGAATATTCATTTTTTTCTATTCTGTTTCTGAATAATGGATTTGCTGTTGGTGAAGTCGCTAGATTTTTAGAGTACAAAGGTCTTTGGTTTGCAGTTAAATGATGTTTTTGTTGTCATGAATGCTTCTGTGCTTTACCCGGAAAGGGTAAAGGTTGTGGGGGGGTGTTCTCCGATGTCCGGGGGTTGGTGTTAGGGTGAGAGTTAAGTTCAGTTTTTATTTCAACATTTAAAGAAATCCTTTATTGACCCAGGCAGAGTGAAGCTCGGTTCCAAATAAAACGGAAGAGTTCAAGAAGTGTTTAGACCTTAAAATCAATTTGGACAGAATGCTGCCTATCCTCTACACTAAGCACATGAGGATATGTCTGAGGCTTCCATTATGGGTCAACTGGAAAGTACTGTGCCAAAAGCCAATTTCTTAGGCTGCTCCTGAAATTGGATGGCATTGAAGTGATATTTACATCTGGATATCACCTGTGACCAAAAAATGATTAGTATGTGTGGGAAAAAAACCCTACCAGAAGCCTTCAATGTTTGTTACAAGACGTGGATGCTCACTTTGACCTATCTTGAATGCAAGAGCATTCTGAATATAGTACAGCTGGAGGTGGTCTGCCACTGCATCAAACTGCTCTTTGGGTCCCCTCTGTACTTTAATCTATGTGTCACAGGTCTTCCAATTATTAAATATTAATACCACTATAAGAGGATACAGTGACATATCTGTGGCGTTGGGACAAGGGGTATCACAGGAGCAAATACAGTGACCGAGAGAAAGAAGGAGAAATTATAAAAAGGTCAAATAAAAAATTAATAAAAAGAAAAAATGGCAAAAGTAAGGAGCAGCAGAAAAAAGCGAGGAAGAGAAGAAAGGAGGATAGAAGAGGGAGAACAAGAGAGGGAGGATGGAAAGAAGGAAATGTCAATGAAAAGAAGTGGAAGGAGAAGGAAGAAAAGGGAGGCAGGTAAGGAAAGAAGAAGGTAGACAGTATGTAAAGAAGAAGTGGAAGGCAAGGAAGAGAAGTAAGGAGGGAAGAAGGGAAAACAAATATAAATACTATAATAGACAGAAAGATGGATAAAAAGTTCAAAGCAGTTAAGGAAAAATGGAAAGAATGATGGAAGGACAGATGGAAAAATAGATGGAAAATGGAAAGAAATTAAAAGATTGTAGTAAGGAAAAAAGATGGCATGACAAGGGGAAGATACACGCTAGAAAGAGATGAAAATTTGCTAGACTGATGAACATTCTACATAGACCAAACAAGAAAAAGGGAAAGAAAGGGAAAGGAACACAAAAATAAAGCATATATGGGATACACAAAGTTGTGGAAGTAGAGAGCGAAAGAAAAATAAGGAAACCAGAAGATCAAAAGAAAGAAAGACCATGAACAAGTGGACGAAGAATATGAGATGTTGAAGGGAAACAAATGCTCAAAAGAAAGATTGAGGTAGAAAGAATAATGAAACAGAAGAGGAAAATAAAGGGGAGGAATGACAGAAAAGCAGTAAAGAAACAAAATAAGGTGGGACAACAGAGACACAGAAAATGGCAGGAAAAAAGAAAATCAAAGACATAATAGGATGGTAAAAAACTAGGGGATGATAGAAAGAAAGCATTTGTGGAAGTGGAAAAATGTTAAAAAAAAGTTGGCGATTGAACAAAGTCACAGATAACATAAAAAAATAAAGAAGCAATTACCTAGACAAAGGAAGGACAAACTAAGAATAGAGGAAATAAATGCAAACATTAAAATAATTAAAGGATTATTGAGGGGAAAGTAGGAGGGTGAAATTCGATAAAAGCAGTGTGGAAAACAAAATGAAATCATAGTAGACAGACAGAAAATGGATGAAAAGGGGAGATTATAATAGGATTTGGAGAATGGAGAGAAAGGTTGACAGAAGGAGGAAACTGCCGAGGTGGGAAAATAAAGACTTATATGGGACTGGAACCATTCTTGAAGAAAAAAGCAGAGAAATGAGTAGTAGGGGCTGAAACAGTAGTGTGGGTGAATTAAAAAGTTAGTGGAGATCTAGAGGTATGAGAGAGGTGGGCAAATTTGTAGATGAGACAGAACTTGGGAAAATTCGAGTCCGAGAATCTGAGAAACAAATATGATCAAATAAGAGAGCAGTGGAGATTGGAGGGAAGTTCATTGGATTAGGTGAGCATTCTGAGAATTATATTGCTACTGCCACATGGTACATATGGGACATCCTGCATATTGTATGCATTATAACAGAACTGCTGTGAGTATTCTATACATTAAGGTGGCCTCTGCACAAGGCACTCTTGTTGGTATTTTGTGGGCATAACAATTGCCCTACTTGGCATACCCTTGCCCTCCTTGAAATGAAGTAAGTCCTCTAAACATTATGAAGGCTTGTAGTATGATGAACCATTCATAGTATATTGTGGGCATTCAGGAAATTATGGTGCCCCGGTCAAAAATTATTTCTCTTTGGCATATTCTGTGACTTTACGTTTCTCCTTCCTCCTCTAAGGACATTTTTGCATTAATGGTGGCCCTTGCATCAGATGGCTATACTTTGCATAGTATTCACATCCTTACCATTATTGTTGCCATCCCTGTAACTGTGGTAGCCAACACAAGCATAGAGTAATCGCCTGTCTTTTTCGGCACATCCTCGTATCAGGCAGGCCTATCAGGCATTTGGTGGCTACCACTAGCATATGATGGGGATTAGGGTCATTTCAGTGTGCTACCTAGGTATGGGAGTCCGATTTTGTCCAGTATTTGGCAGTTTTCTTGTGAGTGTTAGATGAAAAAGGCTAACTGGTATTTGGAGAAAAAACTGTGATTTACTAAATTTTAAAGACGAGTGTATTGGTGATGAAAAGTTATTTTTGGGTTGATAATCATTATTAATCTTCTGGTAGGTTAATTGGTTAAGATAATTAATTTGGGATAGATTTAATACCTGGTGGTGTTGAATCGAGGAAGTTAATGGTAACTCATTGTTTACCTAATTGACAATCAATGGCATAGACACAGGCCCTTGTCATTAATAGATAAAGTCATTTTGATAGACTATATTCTTAATTCTTTTCAAGCCTGTTTCAAGCAATATCTATGCACACACCCCATCACTGCTTTAAGATAGTAGAATCATTGATAACACGTTTCACCAGCAACCAAATGAAAATGTAGCAATCACTTAATTAGGCGTGTTTGAAGAACAGTTTCACAAATAGGAATGTTTTTGTAGCTCTGAATGAGAATCTGATGCTCTTTGCTGCTCCCTACAGGTGGAGCACAAGATACATTCCTTAACTCAATGTAAGAGCATACTTGCCCTGCTCCTAATCTATTGAAACTACCATTACTGATCATCTTAATTGAGAGAACTACCGGTAGGCTAAGTCTCACACTAAATGGTCCATTCAAGCTTTGAAAACACCTTTCTGTCTACGTCATGGAGTTCTTCTCACCGTGGATGTAATCCCTTGCTACACTGAGCATTGGCTTATGTGCAGACAAGGGCAGACAGAGAAAGAAAGAAAGCATAGTTTTAAGAGCCTGTCTTACTTTTTGTAGTTTTCTTTCCATTAGCATTTGTTAGGGTGTTTTAACCAATTTTAACCATATCTTCACTTTAAGTGCAGTTTTTCAGTGAATATCTATCTATATATTACCTAGTGGTGGTTGCCCCAAGGTATTTATAGTTAGGTTGCTTTTCTATAGACGGAGTGTTTTGTTTGGATTGGTAATAACTTTGGCCCATTTGACGAATCTCCACGAAACTTTCCAAAAAACGTTCATCCACCTCCGCTCCTATCAAGCGTGGGCCGAGAAACGATGGGGGGGAAGGGGTCCCAAAATGCAAAATTCTCATGCATTTTCCATAGAATTCTTTAGGCAGGGCTACAGCAAAAATTGCTGAACGGAATTACACCAAATTCTGAAGGAAGCTAGATCTAGGTCCACAGATTGTGCTTTTTGTGATTTGGTGTAAATCTGTTTAATAGTTTTAAAGCTATTCAGGGTAAAAAACAATTGTATATTTTGTCAGTTAGGCTCACGAGCGTCCCACTGGCATCCCGCAAAATCAAAAATGGAGCCCTGTGATTGGTCGAGAGGCTCGTTTTTCCCATCCGCAAGAGCAATTGCTTTGATTGGCTGGCTGTTGGAATGTTAGAAATTAAGTGGCCATCATTACTGTTTACTGTAAAAACTGGAGGTGTTGTGGAAATGAAGTAAAAAAGCTATATAAGGGGAAAGCAGAAAGGCATGCTGTCCCCCTATATTTAGAGAGGAGGTGTCTAAAGGAAAAAATACTATATAATAAATGTATATTGTTTTTAACTAATTTTTACGGTCTCACGGGACTCATGGGATTGTGAAAACTAAAAAGGAGTAGATGAGTTCTCAATACACTCTATTAGTAGGAATGCATATTGTGGTCATTGTTTTTGAGAGGAAGTGTGTAAGAGATACGTACTGTGATGATTAGAAGATTAAATCTTTTATTTTTTGTTATGTCCATGTGAGACTTTTCGGGCATAATGAAAAGTAGGAAGGAGTAGGTGATGCTTGAATACACTCTGCTATGCGCATTTGTTACTGTAAGAAATGGGGGTCTCTAGTTGGCAGTGGTAGGTACCTTTGTCCAAATAGGGATCCTTGCTTCTAGTCAGGGAAAGGGGGATACACACTCTAGATAACCCCTGCTCACCCCCTTGGAAGCTTGGCACGAGCAGACAGGCTTATCCCAAAGGCAATGTTTAAAGTATTTGTACTCAAAACACACAGTAATACAGTGATAACACCACAAATGGACACCACACCAGTTTAGAAAAATAAAGTATCTTTATCTTAACTTAACAAGACCAAAACAACAAAAAGCCAACATACAAGCATTAAGAAAAATGACTTTCAACAGGTTTTAGCAACTGAGTCCATAGAAAACTATGGATGCGTGATTTCTGACAAAATTCACCAAGCCAAACAGCTGCAGCGATGGAAAGCGTCAAAAAACAAAGAGATGCATCGATTCCTGAGACCTTTGTGGCTGTGATGCAACAGTTCTGCTGGGCACAAGGGAGCGGTGCGTCAGGTCCGGTCTGTAGGATGAAGCGTCGATTCTGAGACAACTCCGATAGACTGGTGATACGTCGGGGAAAACTTGCAGCACAGGGACGATGCGTGAAAATCCGGGATGCAGTCGGCGAACGATGCAGCGGCGTCGAGCGGTACAGTGTCGGTTTCTTCAGCCGCAATCCCTCGATGTGTCGATTCTTGAAGCGGCGACAGGCGGCGCGGGGATATTCTTCTCGCACCACGGCATTGTATCGGAAAAACTGTGGCAAGAAGAGCGATGCATCGATTTTCTTGTTGTTTCGTTGCTTTCCAGCTCCCAGCAGCAAAAACAACCTCCAGAGGCCCCACACAGTCACAGGCACTTCTTGGCAGGTCGGGAATGGAAATAAAAAGAAAAGGGGGCAGGGCAAGAATACCCTGACCCCCAAGCCTTGGTCTTTGGGTCCCCGCCACAGCATAAAAGCATTTTTTTAAATTCCCAACAATTTTTGCAAAATATTCATGAATATCGCTGTAAAAAAAAAAAAACAAGCACAGGCTCCCGAGCTTGTTTTAATTGTAGCCCCCAGGTGAGCCAAATGCCGGGGGCATGCGGGGGTTAAAAAAAATAGAGGGAGGGCGCATTGGGAGCCTAATTTTAATACTAAGCGGGCGGGCAGACCTCCCGGGACCACCACCTCCTGGGGCTACAAATTAAAAATGGTATGGTTGGACCACGTGAACCTCCCCCAATCTCCATGGACTACCACCTCCCCAGGGCTTTAAATAATTTGAATGGGGGGGTTGCATGGAAGCCCCCGAGCCCCAGGGACCACCACCTCCCTGGGGCTTTGTTTGTTTTTTTAAGAAGGAGGGTGGCCTGTGCAAACAGAAGGAGGGGGGGGCAGCACAGCCTCTCACCTGGAGCCATACATGGTCCTTGGGTCTGCCACCTCCATTGTCCTGGGGTGCCCACCTCCAGGACATAACTGTTTGCTTTTGCTTGGTGGGAGCTTTGACAGCTCCCAACAAGAAAAAGCAAACACTACGGTCAGAGCGGGCAGTAGCTGCCAAAGTGCTCCCACCCGTTGGAAGCAGAGGTTTCATCTCTTTCCCTCCTTGCAGACATTTGGGCAGGGAAAGAGATGAAACAATTGCTCCTGCACAGAGGGAGCTGCCTTTCCAGCAGCTCCCTCCGTGTAGCAGCAATGCTGCCTCCTACATTAGGCAGGGAGATGGAAGGGACTGCGGGGCATTCAGGCTCCCTCTGCGGTCCCCAACACTGCTGACTGGGTGCCCTGGGTGGGCTCTAGTTCGCCCAGCATTACAAGACTGGGGGATGGGGTTCCATGGTGCCGAAATTGGTGAGGGAAGGGAGGCACGTGGCCCCCTCCTTTTTTAATATACATGTATTAAGACCAGGCCCTGGAGGATAGCGTCCCTGTGGCCAGGACCCCTCCCCCATTTGTTTATGGCCAGACCCTGGGGAATGGAGACCACGGGCCAAAATAGGGCTGGGGAGGGGGGGGGTTGCGGCCCCTCTCCCCCATTCAAATGTGGCCAAATCCCAGGGGATTGGGTCCCCAATGCTGAAATCTGCCCGGGTAGGGGTGCTGCGCGGCCCCCCACCTCCATTCAAATGTGGCCTGGCCCTACACACCCACTCACAGACACACTAACCCACTCACAGAAACTCACACACCCACTCAGACACACAAACACTCACTCATAAACTCATGCACCCACTCACAGACCCGCTCAAGACTCACACACTCACTCAGAGACCCACTTAGACACACACCCACACACTGACTCTCAAAGGTTACAGTTTACAGTTAGGAAATACAAATTTTAAAACGTTAGAAATTCACTTAAAAAACCAAAGGTTACAGGGAAGTTATAGTAAGGCTCACATTTCACATTAGAAAACCAGAGAAATTCAGTAGATATTGTTACCTGAGCTAACTATAACTTATGCCCAGTAATGCACTGCTTATGACCTCACATATTACATTGCTGGTTTTCAACCTCTGGAAGCCCTTTTTCCAATACATGCTCTAAATTATTGCTTGATTACCTAGCAGACAGCATACAGTCATTTGTTTTCTTTCTGACAAATATATTAATTTTGCGTTTTGACTCATTCCTACTACCATGCTCCTCATTTATTTTCTGAAATGGAAGCTAAAGCGTCCTTTACTCATTCCAATAAATGCAAGCAACCTACCTCTCCTCCTCCCACAAAATTGAAGGCAGTGTACTCGCAAGAATTGTCCTTCGCTAAAATATTTGAAAAGGTACAAGCCATTCATGTCAACACTGATTCTATCATACATTAAGCATATTCAGTGGGTTATGGCTACTCTCTCAATGAAGGTATCAGATAATGAGATTAAAATCTGAGATAATGTTAACACCATTACAACTCTGACTCCTTTAGTTCTCCCCCATGCAAAAGACGCTATTGGACTTAGAAAACAGACACCAACAATATAATTTGTGCATTTTTACTGTACCTGAAATATTCAAGTCCAAAACTGCCATCTTTATCTAGATTGTATGATACCAAAACTTCTGAACATCAAATTCCCAGAAAAGTTCGAAATAGATAAGCCGAATCGATCCAAACTAAGGCAGATTATCTTCAAAGTTGTACGTCATCACCATCTTCTCCTCATCAGGAAAGCAGCGCAGGAAATTCTATCTGTACTACTTGAAGGTAACAAGGTCTACTTACATAAAGATTTCACCAAAGAATCACTGAAACTTCACTGAAAATTTTCCGACTTAATACCAAGATTTCGAGATGCAGGTTACAAATATGGTCATCTGGAAAAATGACGTTTCTAAATAATTTTCTTCACCTTCGGACTTGGTTACCTATCTTGAACAACATCATCCTGTCGCAATGAACTCACTGCCTTTCAGCTTTGCTGACTGATATCTCTCCTTACTTTCTTATGCTATTCTTACATACATTATGGCAGGTTTTGCAGCGCATTATATCTTGCCTCGTACCTCTCTCTCGGTCTACTTTCGTAATATGAGGGCTTGGTGTATGACCTCTATCTGTTATGTATGTTTTGTTTGTCTGGATTTTATGGGCTACTTCTCTTTCTTTATTTTTCTTTTTTTGTTTTGTTATAGTGTATGCACTAGTATGGCTACTCAAAATAACCTCGACGTTATCTCCCTCAATGTTAAGTGATTACGACATCCAGTCAAGAGGCACAAAATATTAGACTACCTAAAAAGATTTAAAGCTAATATTATTTCCTTCAAGAAACTCATATTGATGACAAAAGTCTAAATTCCATGTCCAAAGGTTGTGTAGATATCGTTGTTTGATTCCCAGCTGTAAGTCGCAAAAATGGTGTGGCCATCCTTTTCTCAAAACACTCCCATATACAACTCTTAAATCACCATAATTACTCAGACGGCAGATTTGTATATGCTCAAATACAAGTCAGAACTCATACCCTCAACTTAGTCAATTTCTATGCTCCTACAATGGATGACCCTCTTTCTTGGAATGCTAGGAGTACAGAAATTGTATCACTTGGTAATGTTCCCCTCCTAGTGAATGGTGATATTAATCTCATCTGAGATCCCCTTTTAGATAAAATGTCTAGATTTGCCTTTAGACCTACTAAGTCCTTTCAAATCAAATCAAAATCAAATCAAAACAAGCTTTATTCGGTTCACAAAAAATGACCATAAAAGCATTCTATAATAAAAGCAATACATCATTCAATAATACATTTATGTACAATTTATCCAAAATGATGCTCATAAAAATTAAAGAGACCAAATACATTTTAGCAGGATAAAAAATCTATTCAGTTTCATAATTCAAGTTGTCGTAGGGATTCTGCACACACACAGAGCTATGCACAGGATAATAGGACCTCGGAATATAGTGGTGAGCCAAACATAAACCTTAGCTCCTAAAACCCCAACCCAACTAGCCTTAGCGACCCATTAGCAACAATGTACCAATGATTAGACAACCCAGAACACGGTATCTCTCTCTCTCTCAGGACTCGCAGTAGTAAGAACACCCTTTCGTCACTCACTCATACCTGTCCACAACCGGCGTAAGGAGAGACACAGTATAGGTTAAAATGTTTATTTCAACATACGTGCTCTAAGATACAGTACACGTGACAGTACTATCAGCATAATGCATAAGAATAATATAATCAGCATAGTTACAACTCCATAGAATACTAACGGGGAAAGCATTTCACAAAACAGTGGATAGAGGGCTGTATGGCCTTACCACCCTCCCCGTGCTAATAGCTTGTTTATTATAACAATAGAAGACCTCTGGGCTTTGACACGCGAACCCCCATACCTCAGTCTCTAGATGCAAACACTACATCCGCAGACAATCACAGCTCTTCTCTCTGGAAAGGTTTTCTTCAAGTCCCTCTCAAGAGGGAAAAACGCAATAATAAAAGCCCACCAATTTCCCCATGGCAGCTGTACATAGTGTTATGTCTAGGTGCGAGGGACTGGCCATATCAGCAAGAACCAGGGACGTGTTTTTCGACCTTGTAACTGTTGTTCAGACTGAGCCCAAAAGGAACAGGAGAAAAGGTGAGAAACAGAAAACGCAGACAGTTGTAGAATAACTTGGCAGGAGCAGAGGGCGACAGAACAACGGCTAAGAGTAACGTGCGCAAAAGTCATCATGGCAGCCAGGCCTATGCCAACGTATCCAGGCAGGCCAGGAGGCCACAAACCACAAGACAAAGTTTTCCAAATAAGCAAGGTACTTTCTTCGTTTAATGGCCTTCAGTATAAAACAAATTACCGCATTGCAAGTTAAAACATTTCCCAGATTACGAATTTGATTAAAAGCAACTTTAAAAGAGTATAGACTATTAGCAATAAAAAGGGGTCGTAGCATAGATTTTCTAATGTCTCTATAAAAATTACAAAAAAGTAAAAAATGGAGGGTAGTCTGAGGAGATCTGCCATCGCACGGGCATTTTGGTAAGCTAGAGCTCCACTTACCCATCTTTGGAAAGGCGACCTGGTAGTGAAGCGTATTCAGCCTTAATCTAGTTAGGTAAAATCTGTGTTGTATATTAGTTATAAAAAGAAGATACGGCTGAATACCCGATGAAAGTGGTCCTTCCAGGTACAGACTTGTACATGATTTAGTACCCAGGGCAACTTCCCTCAATGATGCCCTAGCGTTAAGCATTCTCTTTTTTAATTCTTGTTTACAAAAATTTTGAATATCCCCCGGGTTCTTAAAATTCACATTCAAATTACATTCAGTTAAAAGACCACATATATAATTTAGCCATGGTATTTTCTTATGATGGTCCAAAGTGAGGCAATCCAAGATTATATCCCTCGTGAAGTGTGTCTCATCCCTGGACCAAATTCGATGCCACAGTGTTAAGGCGGCTATACTAATCAAATCATTTATATACGGTATATCTGTCTCCCTATGAACTATAAAAGTGGTAGTAGAGTTTGGTACCGATAATAACCTTTTTAAAAATTGGTTTTCCAGAGTTTGTAATGGGGAGGTGTCTGCCATACCCCACAAAGCTCCTCCATAACAAACCCCAGTAATACACTTCGACCCATACAATTTTAAAATTTCCCGTACTGGTTTGTTGCCAATTTTATGCGAGAATCTAAAAATAGCTTCTACAGATCTTAGGAATTTTTATTTGCATAAATTGATATGTGAACTCCATGTATCTTTGCTGTTAAAAAGTAACCCCAAATAAGAAAAAGTAAGAATCCTCTCTTTAGATACTCCATCCATATAGTGTGTTCTGTTCTTAGATTTCTTTTTCCCACACGTCATGACTAAAGTTTTACTAAAGTTAATTTTCAAATGTTTTCCAGTCATGAAAGTTGTGAAGTTATCCATCAGGAGTTGAAGGCCATTTGCTGTCCTAGAAATTAGGACAGCATCGTCAGCATATAATAAAACTGGGGTAATGCGTTTGCCAACTTTAGGGGTATCCGCTCTCAGACTCTGTAATAACGAGTCAACACCATTAATATAAAGCAAAAATAAAAGGGGGGCAAGGGTACAACCTTGTCTAATCCCACGAGTAATTCTAATATGCTTTGTACATTCCCCACTCACACCAAAACGTATCTTTGAGATTAAATGAGCATATATTTGCGATAGGAAGTTAATAATATCCTGTGGGGCACCCATCCCTTCAAGCGTCTGCCATAACTTAGAATGATTTACCAAATCAAACGCACTGGACAAATCAACAAAACAAAGATAAAGGGAGCCTTCCCTGGCGATGGTATATTTCCCTATAAGAAGCTCAAGGTTTAAACACTGCTCAGTCGTTCCAATACCCCTTCTAAAGCCATACTGGGCTACTGACAGAATATTTTTTTCCTTTACCCAGCATTCCAATTTGGCCAGCATTATTCTGCCCATTACTTTAGATGTTGAGTCAAGAAGAGATATTGGACGATAGCAGCTCGCGCTGCTTCGATCACCTTTTTTAAAAATAGGGACAATCACACTCTCGACCCAAGTGGCCGGTATCACCCCATTGATGTTTGCATTAAAAAAATTATATAAGATAGGTAACCAAAACTCAATGTTATACTTAAAAACATCGATAGGGACCCCATCCGGGCCAGCAGCCTTCCCACTAGCACTATTCTTAAGGGCAGTTTTGATCTCATCATGGGTAATAGTTTCTAATTTAATATTATTTAATAAAATAATATTACTATTATCAACTCTATTAATATTCTGCTGTGTAGGATTAAAAATAGCTTCAAAATGACTTATCCAGTCGTCGGGCGTCACTAATGTATCTACTTTAGCGGATTGGGTATCTTTAAATAATGGCTGATACATGGTTTTCCAGAATAGGATTGAATCTTTAGTCTCGGCTGCTTTAATCAAACTATCCCATGCGTTATCTCTAATTTCCAATTTCCTTTGTTTTATTGCTTGTTTGTATCGTTTCCGTAGGGTGCTAATATCCTCCCTATTTCTAGGGATTGCTTTTATTGCTTCCTTTAAATCCCTATTTAATCCAGAACACTGGTGATTAAACCATCTTGGACAGTATTCCCTATTTATCTTAATCTTGCGCTTCAGATCATTAGAGATTTCGTCTGAGATGTTTAAAAAGGCCTTAACAATGTCATTACTACTTGAAGAATTTTCTAGACATGTTAATATATGATGATTAGTTTTTTGGACTATCCTTTCTGAGAAAACCATAGGATCTACACCTGACCATTTTATCGAAATCCCATTTTCACCCTGTGTATTTATATCGACAGCATGTACGCTAGCTTTTACTAAGCGAAATATATTAGAATTTAATATTAGCAGCAATGGATGATGGTCGCTAAGTAGACTCGGCTGAATACTACAATTATATACAAGGGGCCTACAATTCCTTGAAATTAAGAAATGGTCAATGCATGAAGATGACCTTGGTCCCTCAAATGTGTAGTTAACACACGTTCCCTCCCGAGCATCTAGCTCCGTAATTACCAGATTATGCTTATACATAACATGGTTGATAATTTCGCCATAGTTATTGTGTGGAAAATGTGAAGGATTATCACCTAGTTCATCCTCTTGGCCACATTGAGCCCCTGGTACCAGTTTACATAATTCAATATTAAAATCCCCCGCCCAAATTAAAATATAATCGGCCTCTACACTCTTCAGAAAGTTAACCAGCTCTTCCTCCATTGATGAGATAATCTCATGTCTTGAGGAGTCAAAAATATTGTTATAAAAGTTAATCACTATAATATCTTGCTTACCTTTAACTGAAAAAAGTAAGAACTGGAAGTGCTGTGCTTTAATAAATGACCTCCTTAGAGTCAAGGGGGAAGATACTGATATTAATACTGCTAAACCTCCACTTGCTCTCCCAGCCAATGATGGATTAGCTTTAGTAAAAATAGTCTTAAAACCATTAATAAAAAAAGTTTCTTTAAGCCATGTCTCTTGTATTAAAACTAAATCGCAATTTTGGATGCTTGTAAACCAGGTTATATCATGCAATTTTTTCCTAACCCCTGCGACATTCCATGTCATAATATATAGTGAGTCCTGCAATGTACGGCTGATAAGATTACAATCAGCCAAGCTTATAGACGGGGAGGTTTTATTTCTCTGACAATGTGTCTCGACTTCTACAGGGATTACATCGATGCTAATAGGGGAGGGAATGGTTTGATAACCCTCGTGGTTGTATGCCTGCTCTACACGTGCTACTTCTACCCGGGTACTAGGCTGAAATCTAATACAATTGGTAACATCCTGGTCCACTACTCTCGGATATACTCTATTTCGTCCCAGTCAGTCCACCTCACTACAACTCCTTAAAGATGCAAACCTATTTAGAGTAGAAGGTATCATTTGAAAAAGTTGATTACTTTGATTACTAGTGCTATGTTGGGCTCTTCCAAATAAATGGGGCTGCTCCATTCTCAGTCTATAAAAATATCCAAGGGGTAGTGCAGTGATGATGTCATCATTACTAATGCTTTGCCAATCTGAATTTGCTGCAACTTCTTTTAATAGGGAGCCCACCACATGGGGATGGCGAAAGTTTACAACTACACAATCCCCATCGCACATTTTTTCTGTTGTTCCTACCCAGCTCATTCTTCTTACCATAATTATTTCCTGAGATAAGAGCCTGGTACTACAAGAAGTATTAACAGAAAACCAGTGAACAACCCTGTTTTTCAATGAGTCCCAAGAATTTGTTGGAATTATCAGTCAGTTTGGGAACGTTTTTTAAAACAATCACGTAAGGTGTAGCTTGTGGGGGCAGACTAAGAAAAAAATTTTGCTGCCTCCCATATGGTGCCTGGTATTCAATTTTCCCGTTACCATTAGCTACAGTTGCCACAGGATTTTGTCGGGTTGGACCACGTTCTTCCTTTCTTGGTATAACGGGTGATTGTGAAATATTATCCGTTTGCAGATCAATGTTATCACTTAAGCCGATATATTTATTCTTATCCGGTTTATGATTTATTATAGCATCCTGTAACGTAGTAGATGCATTAAATGACCGTAGAGTTGTAACCAGTTCCAATAATTTTGAAATGTCATTTTGTACCATTTTTATTTTGCTCAAGACCCGCCTTTCGACTGTATCGATTTTCCCATGCATTGTTTTGAAAAGGATATCTATGGCATGTTTATCAATTGTTTTCTCCATGGGTTTACACCCTGGTCCATTTACACCCATTTTGGTAGATTTTCCCTTTTCTTTAGAAGTTTTTAGAGGGCTGGTCCTCCTTTTTACTATGTTTTGTTTACTTTTTTTTGCTGGTGGAGAGTCCAAATCAAACATATCCGAAGCTATGGAAATTTCAAGAGGAGTTGTTGAAGCACAGGGGCCTAGCTTAACCTCATTACCAGTTTTAGTATTGTTTAAACTGTTATCTATAACGATATCTTTACTCTGAACCAATGCTAAAGTATGGAAGCTAGAAAGGTTACTGTGATCATGCTCTTCCGCGACAGAGATACCTTCCTTTTGGGCAGCGTCCAAAGCTGTTTTAGCGGCCGCCAGTTGCTCCTCCACTTGCACTATCTCACTGCTAATAATGCCCATAGCGCTTTTTAAATATTTGGTGATGGGTATAATTCTTTCAGCGGGCTTCACCTTACTTATTGCCAATTTTCTCTTACCCATTTCCTATACAGCGTCTCAAATTACCTCACAACGAGGAGCTAATATAATAGAAAAACTGATTTACAAATACCAGTATGCCTCGATGCCTCGATGCCAAATTATACAAACCAGGGGGAGTGGCCCTGCCCGGCCTCCTCCGGTCTCGGATGGGCTTAGACGGGCCCGCCCTTGGCCCGGGCTTCGCCCGGCACATCCCGCGCAGCGGGGTGCGAGGCAGCGCTTTGTAGCACGGTGGGAACGCCTCCGCCCTCAGCAGCTGCGGGTGATTAGCAGGGAATGCACTCTGGGACACCGAGTCCCACCAGAGTGTAAAGGCGGCGGAAACCGGCACAGCGGTGACGGCAGGGACCCAACGGGGTCAACGAGGTATTCCTTCAGCTCTCCCCAAGGAATAAGTGCAGCCAGCCAGATGAAACAAACACTAAGTCCTTTCATATATTCCCAATTTTGTTTTCTACTACAAAATTAATTGAATTGATTTTTGGAGATTAACCAATCCAACTGCCAAAGAATTCACCCTTTTCTCTCATGCACACTCTACTTATTCTAGACTTGACTTTCTACGTATTTCAAGACACCTTTCTACAATGACTTCAAATCCTAAAATTGAACAAATCACCATCTCTGACCATGCTCTTTCTTTCCATTTTGCTTACTCTTCAAGATACTCACTCCCCAAAATCCAGATGGAGAATGAACACTGATATAGTCCTAAATCCTCTAAACACTCCTAACCACTCTAACACTATTAATGACTACTTCGCTAACAATAATCCAAATGATACCTCGAAAATTGTTCATTTGGATACATTAAGGCATACATTAGAAGTACTACAATATCCCTTAAGCCTTATGAGAACAAATCCTTTTATGCCACATTATCTACATTAGAAAAACAAATAGTAGAGACACAAAATATAAATTCCTGTTACAAAAAATACAACATCCTACTTAGTAAGAGAGCCAGTTTACAACGTGCTCAACAGAAGACACGCTATTATTTTAACTCCAATAAATCTGGACACCTTTTAGCTAATTATTTGCATATAAAAAAAGACAAACGCCAAAACACTACAATTAGTAAATATGATGGTGCTTTACTTCTCAAAACGGAAGACATTGCAAAAGAATTTCTATCTTTCTACTCTACCCTACATGATAAACCTACACCTCTGCCAACTGATGTCATTACTACATTTTTAAAGGATTGTCACCTTCCCCAAATCGCTGCAGAAGACTAGCTCCACTGAGACAACCCACTTGATATTCAAGAAATCCACTCTTCAATTAGATCTCTTAATTCTAAAAAATCTCCAGGTCCTGATGGTAACCCGGCAGAGTTTTACAAATGTTTTCAAACTCAAGTGCTCTGTCAGTCACAAAACGTTATTTTGCATCAATTAAAATGTGTAAAAGTACAATAAATACACACAACTGTTTGACACTTGAGTATATTTGTACCATATTAATTACTAAAATACATATAAAATCCATCACTACAGATAATAATAATTTGGGAGTGCCAGAACGACATACATTTATACCCTCCCTCTGGTTCATCTATATCTAAGTAAAAACACATGAGGAAAGACAGGACTAATAATGAATGAAACGGTCTATTCCCCATATCTCCCCCAAAAATAGTCATTATAAGCCAGCCTTTAAAATCGCTAATCTAATCATAGTCACAGCGACTATAAAACTCAACAATGTTTTAAAATTGCCCAGAGAAATGAAGCGAAAGTGTTGCATACCTAGGGATCTGCCAATGGCTGAATAAATGAAGCTGGTAAACACGGTCATGTTTAAGTAAGAGGGGAGTGCTGTACTTCTTTCTCTCTTGGCTATATATACTCTGCTTTCATTATTTCAGGATTTTGAGCGTTCCTCTTCTGTGAAGGGGACCTTTAAAGAAGCTACTACATTTGTCCTACCCAAACCAGACAAAGAGCCTACTTTAATTGCAAACTATCGTCCAATATCTCTGATTAATCAAGACTGTAAAATATACGCTAAAATATTGGCTAGCAGATTAATCACTATGCTGAATTCTAGAGTTCAATCAGATGAGACAGGTTTTATGAAAGGTATATTATGATCACATGATACACGCCTTTTATGTCATGTTTTATCCTTTACTGATAAAATCAAGGACTCTATGGGATTGCTGGCATTAGATGCAGAAAACGCTTTCGGTAAAGCACACTGGCAATTTCTTTTTCACATATTGGAAGCTTTTCATTTTGGGCCTAATTTTATCAAGACACTATATAATGAACCATCAGCTACGATTCATGTTAATGGTATCTTCTGCCATTCTTTCAATCTATATAAAGGAACTAGACAAGGGTGTCCTTTATCACCCCTTTTGTTCCTTATTGCTATTGAACCCCTTTTATGTTCTCTTCATGAAACAATTACTTTACTGTATTTACTATTAAGGATGTTGTTTTAAAAATCTCAGCATATTTTGATGATATGTTATATATCACCAACCCCACTACTTATGTGCCTGATATTTTAAATGCTATTGGTCATTATGCACATGCCTCTGATTATAAACTGAATATATGTAAAACTGAATTTTTTCCTTTAAATGTATATTGCATTCCTAACAGGATAGCCGGTACAGATATAATATGGAACTCTCATTCTCATAAATACTTAGGCATTTCCTTTTCAAATTCTATCAAACGTACCACTGAAATTAATTGTACTAATCTAATCGCTAAAATTAGAAAACGTAATAAATGGTCAACTCTTCACTTAAATTGGTGGGGCCGAGTGACACAATTAAAATGGTTATCACTCCCCAAATATTATACACTTTATCTATGTTACCAATTTGTTTTCCACCCACTTTTTACAAATCTCTGTATAAACTAATCAATCAATTCCTTTGGAATAATACACCCTCCGTATTAGTCTTAAATGCTTACAGGTTCCCAAGAAGGAGGGTGGTATCGGTATACCTGATTTTGAAAAATTTCACAAATCTTTTCTTGTTGATTAAAGCTCATTGTGGTTTTACTCTACTGACACCTTAGAAGTCCCTCCATGGTTAGTACTAGAACATTCTATGTCATGTCCCTTTCCCGTACCAGCTTTTTTAACTATGACAAATGCTAACCTTGGTAAAAGTTTACCTATCCTAAATACCACCAAACTCGCTTTGCTATCTTTTGATAAACACTTTTTAATCAATATGAGATCCTCAAAAAAAAGTCTCACTGTGGAATAATTCTCATTTGACACTTAACAAACCGTTTTCTTTTTGGTCTTCGTGGTTTGAAGCGGGCATTTTCTATATAAATGACATTTGTCGGGCAGATATGTTCTACTCCTTTAGTGAACCACAAACCAAATTATTCGTCCCACCATGATTATTATAAATATGAATTGTTATGTAATTCCATCCTTAACGCGAATTCAACCTTAATACCATTGGCCAAAGTGTCTGGTATGGAATTATGCATTAATATTTTTAATTGCTCAGGACATATTGTATCCAAAGTATACAAGAAACTTATTACAAACAATACCCTTGTTTCTCCACAAATGACTAAATGGAACCTCTCCCAAGAGACTCCACTATCACATGATCAATGGAAATCTGTTTGGATACAAAATGTTACTGATTTTTTTCCCAGCTTCCATTTTGCTAACTAATGCATTTCTTTTATACAATTGTTTTTGGTCTCCAGATAATGTTTAAAGCTAAATTACTTGACACACCGAACTGTTGGCATTGTAAATCTTCTGTAGGTTCTATGGTTCATATGATTTATGAGTGCTCTATTGTTTCTCATTTTTGGAAGGACGTTTGGGATATAATTGAAAAAACAAATTGTTTTCATCTCCCTTTTTCACTTGATATTATTGTATGCAAGTCTTATGCACTTTCCCATACTCTTTCCCCTTATAGATTGTAACTTGTTTGACTTGCTAATCTCTACAGCTGTTAAATCAATTACATCGAATTGGAAAGATGCTAATTCACTCTCTGCTCATGCCTGGTGGGACTTCATAATTTTTCTTTGACCTGGCTACTTAGCCTTATTTTATTTTTTTGCTTCCACCTCCCCCATGCTCACGAATAACATATTTTGTACTTTTGACTCGTATATTAATAATCTAAATCCATCATAATATATTACAGGTTCTGAATGACTTTCAAGTAAACTTAGTAGCTCTTGTTTATTTATTTTTCATTTTAGGTTACTGCTTTTAATATTTTTGCCCTTTTATGTAAGTTAATAATGTTTTTCTTATAATGGCATAATGTAATTCTCATTTATTCTTTCCGTTACGGGACTGTTTTCTATATGTTTTTGCTGTTGATATATTATATTCAATAAAATGTTTTGAACTTGGCAAAAGAAACTCATTATGAAAAAGATTTTACTTATATATGAATATAATGTAAATATCAACATTCATCGTTATTCACGTCATTATAAAAAAGAAAATTAATGACAGCAATATCATAGATGTTGATATGGCGTCAAATATGTAATTTAACATGTGTTGAATGATGCCACGTGTGAGGTTATAAGCCGTGCATTATGGGGGACCAAGCTATGGTTAGTGTACCTAACCATATCCAGAAAATGAGTGGCTTTTATGTTTTGGTTTGTAACTACAACTTTAACTCAATTATTTTTCAGTAACTTTCAGAGGTTTTTTAAAACCTCTGTTAAGGAAATATGCCAAAAACTAACAATAACTTCACTTTAATATGTTTTCTTCAGTTTGTATGTGTGTCTCTCTCTCTCTCTTTCTCTCCCTATATATATATATATTCACTGAAAAAACCATAGGTTTCAGGCACGTTATAGTTAGAAATTAGCATTTAAAAAACCTTAGAAATTCACTGAAAAAACCATAGGTTTCAGGGGCGTTACAGTTAGTTGGACATTTCACTCGTACAAAACCATAGAAATTCCCCGTTATAGTTAGTTCAGCTAACTATAACTCGTAGCACTCGCAATGCACTGCTGATGACGTCACATATTACATCACTCATGACATGGTCAGTGACATCACTCATGACATCACTGATGACATCTCAAATGACATCACTGATGACATCATCCTTGTGATAGAGTGGCAGACCTCCTCTCACCCTAATATAACCTTTGATACACACACTCAAAAATACAAACTAACATTTTGAAAACAATGGACATACCAATACCAGTTACAACACACCTATTCAGTAATTCCAAGATCTACACACACATCCACTCATTCACCAACAGTCCCTATACAGTCACTCATACATGTACTCACTCATCATATGTACTCATACACCTATACATCCTGTTACACACCGCCACTCATCCATAGAGTTACACACATAGTCACACATGCAAACAAAGTATCAAACATCCATTTACTTGCATATACAGTTATACACACACTACCACACTTACTTCTACAGAAACTTACACATACTTACTCTCTTAAACAATCACTTATAGAAACACCTACTTATTTGTACAGGAACTCTTCCAATCGCTCACTCTCACATATACTCACTTATATACACCAATACTCGCATATACTAGTTTAAAACCTATGTAGTTACTCATAAAGACACTATTGAGACAGTCATTCACTCACTAACACACCCATACACATACTCATCCACCTATACAGTCCTGCACACATGCTGTCTTCAACACATACAAACAGTGAGTCACTCATTCATGCATCTATGCACTAAGTAATACAGACACTCAGACACTCATACTGATACTCAAAAAACCAACTAATAACCCATATAGACACTCATGTAGCTACTCACCAACCCATGCAGCCACTTATACACAAAGTGAGAGACTGATACAGATATTTTCATATTTAAACATTACTCACTAACCCATGTATTCACTAAGATACACTTAGTCAGTTATACAATCAATTTTACAAAAAAAAATCATCCATTTAGACACTTGTATACCCATTTATTCTTCCATCGACCTTGAGATATACATATATAAAACATTTAATTTTCAGAAAAACACATTCACTGGATGATGTCATCAGTGATGTCATCAGTGATGTCATTTGAGATGTCATCAGTGATGTCATGAGTGATGTCACTGACCATGTCATGAGTGATGTAATATGTGACGTCATCAGCAGTGCATTGCGGGCGCGCGAGTTATAGTTAGCTGAACTAACTATAACGGGGGAATTTCTATGGTTTTGTACGAGTGAAATGTCCAACTAACTATAACTGTCCCTAAAACCTATGGTTTTTTCAGTGAATTTCTAAGGTTTTTTAAATGCTAATTTCTAACTATAACGTGCCTGAAACCTATGGTTTTTTCAGTGAATTTCTAAGGTTTTTAAATGCTAATTTCTAACTATAACGTGCCTGAAACCTATGGTTTTTCAGTGAATTTCTAAGGTTTTTAAATGCTAATTTCTAACTATAACATGCCTGAAACCTATGGTTTTTTCAGTGAATATATATATATTTATTATACTATGTATACATGTGAAAATGTCTCGGTCCCCTGTTTGCCTCGGTGGCGCGGAAAAAATAGGTGGAACTGACGTCAGCACGCCGACGAGGTCCTCTTATGGCTCCGATGACGTCATACGGTGTCGCGAGCGGAGCCGTGCTCGTTGACGTGGGAGAGCTAGGAAAGAATTTCCGTGGAATGCTGGTGCAGGGGATATTCACCTAAGTGTTCAGGCTAGTCCTTTGTGAGCAACTGTTTATGTTGCCACTCCAGAAACCGAAACCAGTGATCCGAGGGCAGAGGCCCTGCAGATGGCACACGTGGTGGGGTGCCCAGTCATGTGCACCGGCGGGGCAGCGAAGTGACAAGCACCACAACCCACAAAAAAGTAACGAGGGCACTGAATAACACAGGATCTTCTCTTTGTATCTGGCAGGAACAACGAAGTTAAAATGCCCTAGTACCAAAATGTAGAATTAGTGCTACAACGGTCTTCAAGAGGACCTGCGATGCCGCTTCTGCCTCCCGTACCCTGGAGGCGGCATATGGGTCACGCGGTACGGTCATACTGCGGTGGGACGCACACTCGTTGACCTCTCATGCACTGCTCCACACTTCAGGGAGGACGCTTTCCATTAGCTATGTTTTCTGATGACATGTCGCGCCGGCCCCATCCAACAACAGAACTCCTTTAGATCCAAACAGACTCTTCCACTCTCTCACCAGAAGTGAAACCAGGCCACGCGGACACTTTCACAATACAACAGCCGGGAATGCACTTTTCGGTAAAAAAACCACATTCCTTCCTCCTAATTAATCAAATAAACGTCTCACTGAAGATCAGGGGCCAGCTTCGATCGGTAAACAGCCGTTACAACGACTTTTTTACTTTGCGATACCATTACAACGCATGCATTACAACGCATGCATTACCACGCATGCGTTGTACATCACAAAGTCATTACTACGCATTTTTTAGAACGCATGGTCATTTACCACGCATGCCTTTACAACGAATTTTGTTGTAAAGGTATGTATGGTAAATGACCATGCGTTCTAAAAACATGTAGACGATCCATGTCGTTGTAAGGAAACAGAGGCTGTTCCGTTTCCTCACAACGACGTGCACCGCCCTCAGAGATGACGTGAAGCAGGAACCACGAGGAGAGAGGAACCATGAGGAGTGAGAGGTAAGGGGATTGGGCATGGGGTGGGAGTTTCTTTCTAGGGTTTAGGGTAGTGCAGTGGTGTTTGGGTGGTGTAGGGGGTCGTGCTGGGGGTAGTGTTTTAGGGTTTAGGGTAGTGCAGTGGTGTTTGGGTAGTGTAGGGGGTCGTGCTGGGGGTAGTGTTTTAGGGTTTAGGGTAGTGCAGTAGTGTAGGGGGTCATGCTGGGGGTAGTGTTTTAGGGTTTAGGGTAGTGCAGTGGTGTATGGGTAGTGTAGGGGGTCGTGCTGGGGTAGTGTTTTAGGGTTTAGGGTAGTGCAGTGGTGTTTGAGTAGTGTAGGGGTCATGCTGGTGGTAGTGTTTTAGGGTTTAGGGTAGTGCAGTGGTGTTTGTGTAGTGTAGGGGGTCATGCTGGGGGTAGTGTTTTATGGTTTAGGGTAGTGCAGTGGTGTTTGGGTAGTGTAGGGGGTCGTGCTGGGGGTAGATTTAGGGTTTAGGGTAGTGCAGTGGTGTTTGGGTAGTGTAGGGAGTCGTGCTGGGGGTAGTGTTTTAGGGTTTAGGGTAGTGCAGTGGTGTTTGTGTAGTGTAGGGGGTTGTGCTGGGGGTAGTGTTTTAGGGTTTATGTTAGTGCAGTGGTGTTTGGGTAGTGTAGGGGTAGTGCTGGGGTAATGTTTTAGGGTTTAGGGCAGTGCAGTGGTGTTTGTGTAGTGAAGGGGGTCATGCTGTGGGTAGTGTCTTAGGGTTTAGGGTAGTGCAGTCGTGTTTGTGTAGTGTAGGGGGTCGTGTTTTAGGGTATAGGGTAGTGCAGTGGTGTTTGTGTAGTGTAGGGGGTCATGCTGGGGGTAGTGTTTTATGGTTTAGGGTAGTGCAGTGGTGTTTGGGTAGTGTAGGGGGTCGTGCTGGGGGTAGATTTAGGGTTTAGGGTAGTGCAGTGGTGTTTGGGTAGTGTAGGGAGTCGTGCTGGGGGTAGTGTTTTAGGGTTTAGGGTAGTGCAGTGGTGTATGGGTAGTGTAGGGGGTCATGCTGGGGTTAGTGTTTTAGGGTTTAGGGTAGTGCAGTGGTGTTTGGGTAGTGTAGGGTGTCGTGCTGGGGGTAGTGTTTTAGGGTTTAGGGTAGTGCAGTGGTGTTTGTGTAGTGTGGGCGGTCATGCTGGGGGTATATTCAGGGTTTAGTGTAGTGCAGTGGTGTTTGGGTAGTGTAGGGAGTCGTGCTGGGGGTAGTGTTTTAGGGTTTAGGGTAGTGCAGGGGTGTTTGGGTAGTGTAGGGAGTCGTGCTGGTGGTAGTGTTTTAGGGTTTAGGGTAGTGCAGTTATGTTTGGGTAGTGTAGGGTGTCGTGCTGGGGGTAGTGTTTTAGGGTTTAGGGTAGTGCAGTGGTGTTTGGGTAGTGGAGGGGTAGTGTTTTAGGGTTTAGGGTAGTGCGCCCAACCAGCCACAATATCCGTGGACAAAGGGGATCCTGACTCTTTGGAACGCTCCGTCAATTGAATAATTTGGGTCAAGGGCCCTACCACGTCCAAGACCTATCAATTCCTTTCTTGGGATCCCTCATATACTTGGAGAAAAAGGTACATAGTTTCTCATCAATTTCAGGTGTGTGCGCCACCTTCCCCTTCAGTGAGGGCCTGGGGCATTCTCCCCTCATCCTATTCCTGACCTCCCTTTCAAGGGGTTGATGGATTTTCCCCACCACATACTCTGCCACTTTGGCGTCAGGTGTCCACTCTGCCGACCTAGGATGGTAAATTTGGGTAGGCTCGAACATGTCCGAGTGGACCCCGTCCCCAACCGGGGACTGAGAGGAGTGGGACTCTGGACGCCAGGGACGCCCGAGTCCTTATCCTCATCGGAGGAGAAATCGTCCTCCGATACACCCTCTCCCTCTAAGGGAAACCCGCCGTCGGGGTCTACAATAGTGGTGACAGTGTCGCAATTTTCTCCGGGCCCCTCCTCCTCCCGGCAGGGTGCATGTTTTAGCGTTCGCGCACTCTTGAGGAAGGTCTCCGTAAGTTTATCAAATCCTTCCAAGTGCCCCGCGTTATGCTTAACGGCCCTTTTATTCCCCATCTGGGAGCTACTTGGACCCGCCACCACCAGATCTGGGTCACTGAACACCCCAGGGATGCTTTTCGCCAGCTTATCAACCTGATCCCTGAACGGAGCCAGCGCCCTAGAAATAGCCAGAGAGAGGGCTTGGTCCACTGCTGGAGGGAGAAGTTGGGGGGCCATTCCTCCTCCACTTCCTGGTAGGAGGAGTAAAAATGGTCTTCTGGAGAAGACATGATAGCAGAGGGTGTGAGCACAGAACAAATGCCCTTAAAATCTTTAAGACAGCCCCCTCGCCGGTGCTCCAACAGCTGGGCTTTCCCCGAAACTGTTATAAGAATAGACTGAGGCGCAATACCAATTACCACCACCAGGTGGCGATGGTCACTAACGTGGCCGTGTGGGGAAATCACTGTGTAGCAGTGTCAAAATTAGGCGAGGTTGGTCGGGAATCAAGCGGACACTAAAGGAGTGACCGGATTCCCAAACGCACGTAAAGACCAGCGGGAGCGCTCGACGGAGGTGCCTCGCTCGGACCAGACGCGCCTGACAGGATCTCACCGCGCGCAGAGCACACAGCGGGAGAAACTGCGAGGGGAGAACGCGCTCGGGCAAGAGCCTGCTGCGCAGGGAATATGAAACAATACCAAGGCAATAATGCTAATAACGTGCACAAGAAACCGCTATACAAACAGCAACAACGTCAGATTAAGCCAAGAATGTAAGGAATGCACTTAACTGACGAGCAGTGAAGAAAGAGGAAGCGGAAGGGACGTCACGATATTATATACGATGGACTGTGATATGATTGGACTATAGTTGCCTTGGAGACTACCCCCTAATGGTTCATGGGTTGTGTAGTCTTTTGTTTAATGATTGTTGTGTTACGTTTTCTTTGAACTGCTATGCAAATAAAGTGAGGAAAGATATGCATAATCCTCGCCTCCGTCCTGCCATAGAATTCATTAAACTTTATTTGATCTGATTTAGAAACATAGATCATAAAAGTGTACATAAAAACAGTAAATCCTCTTTCCTAATACAATACAGTGAGAATTAATTAAAACCAGTAGGTAAAAACGGGTGTTACAAAGCCCGGTTCAGAGCAACTTCAGGTTAACAGAATCGTAAAGTTCAATGTTTCGCAAGATCAATCTCATGTACTTCGTGCAAAATACGCAATAAGGGGTCCAAGTAAGATGTAACGCTCCAATACCTGACAAGTTTGCACTATATAAAACTGCAGAAAAACTAAAAATAAAAAGTGTTTTGCACACTTCTGTCATTGGGCTATATGTGGGCTACATCTGGGTGATATTTGTGCTACATTTGGGCTCTTTTTTCTCTGGTGGCCATCTTGGGAGACTTATTTGTTATGAAGTTTCCTAATTTCGTCATTTACTGCAGTCTCCTCAGTAGGAAATGCTTTCAGTTTTTACTTTGATTCCATCAAGAAGGCATTCAGATGTCACACATTTGCCATAAATTCAGAATGTTAGCACTCTAGTTGTTCATTAGATCACTGTAGTAAAGCTACTGCTCACCAGGGAGTTAACTGGAAGTCTACTGCTGGTATTGAAAGTGATTGTTTCAGACTGCATGTCAGAATTTTCTAATGAAATAGAAGAGGATTTGAGATCTCACTTAAAATATGTCCTAATTTTTCTTTCTACAGCACTAACCATAATTTCTATGACAAAATGAACCCCCTCATTTTGTTCCTTTTTAAATTAAATGTTTTAAGAGTTACCAGTTTATTCCAATCAAGATGGCTTCAGGTGTGCCATACTTTTGTCATAAGTAAGGCTGTTAGCACTCTAGTTGTTCTTTAGAACACTCTGGGAAGCTGCAGTAGAACACAAAGGAATCAACTGACAGTCTCTGCCCTTGTTGGATGTACATGTTTTACTGAGAATGTCAGACTTCATTCTCACATGACTGAGAAAGATAATGTGAATTTACAGAAAATATGCTCTCATTTAAGCTTCTGGAGCACCTTCCAAAACTGTATGGGACAAGCATGTGAAAATAGTTTTCTCTCAAATATGATTCATGATATCCCAGCAGAAGTTTTTTCACAGGGTAAAATCACCTTAGAACACACCACAATTCCTGAAATTAGTATGGTACCATCAACAAATGAATTCTAATATAACTAAAGTCTGTTATCACCCTTTATAGTTCTCCTTTTGGTAACCCTCAAAATCTTCGATTCACTACAATGCATTTCAATGGGGTACTATCATTTATATTGGTCCCAAGATGGCTGCCAGCAATTCCAGGATGAAGTGCTGACAGCCAATCAGATCTCACGATGACATGTGTGGTTAGGCTCCGCCCAGATATATATGTGTTTTCTTTTTCAAATTTCTCAGGAACTACTAAACGGATTTACACCATTTAACCAAAAGGCACGACTCTGAACCAAGGGCTACCTTTTTGCCAAATTTGGTGTAATTCCGTTAAGCAGTTCGGGCTGTAGCTGCGACTAAAGGTTCCTATGGAAAATTGCATGGGGAAAACACGTTTTGGGACCCCCCTTTTTTCTCGGCCCCCACTTGACGAATCACCCTGAAACTTTCAGGATAGGAGCGGACCGGAGCGGGCCATAAGTTTTGAGAATTTCGCGAAGATTCGTCAACCGGCGCCAAAGGTATTGGAAATAGAATGTTGCGAATTTCCTATGGAAAATAGGTCCTAACTATAACTATCTACTGGCGACCGCCAGTAAATAATAAATATATATATATATATATATTTTTTTTTTAATGACCTTCTGGCGGTTGTCAGTAGGTAGTAATAGCTAGGACCTAGTTTCCATAGAAGAAGAATTTTTCCTTTCGGTAATATCTCTGGTGCCCTTTGATGACTCTTAATGAAATTTTCAAAATTAGTACACCAATCACTTCAGCTGCTGTCTGGAAAGCAAAGTTTCAGGGTGATTCATCAAGCAGTGGCCAAGAAAAAGTGGGGGTCCCAAAACGCGTTTTCCCCATGCAATTTCCCATAGGGATTTTGGACACGACTACATTCCGAACCAAATTTAGCAGAAAGCTAGATCTTGGTCAAGAAAGATCTTTTTGTGATTTCGACCCGGGGACCCTATCACTGGGACCCAGTTGAATGATAGAATAGAGAAGGGGGCCGCACGGCCCTCCTCCCCATTCTGTCATTCAGCTCGGCCTATAACTATAACTCATCCCCTAAGGTAACAATAACTTGCACCCTCGCCAGGCACTGCTAATTACCCCACATAGTACAACACTCATAACAACTTCTATGACATCATTGATAATATCTCTGTAACATTTGCTGTTTAATTATTGATAAGAAAACTGTGCATGGTGGGGGAGTGAGTTATAGTTATCTTAGGGCATACGTTATAGTTACTTGAGATAACCTTTGTTTTTTTTAGTGAATAAATATAAATATATATATGTTTGTGTGTGTATATATATATATATATATATTATCTACTGGCGGTCGCCAGTAGATAGTTATAGTTAGGACCTATTTTCCATAGGAAATTCACAACATTCTATTTCCAATATCTTTGGCGCCAATTGATGAATCTTCGTGAAATTTTCAAAACTCGTGGGGCGCTCCGGTCCGCTCCTATCCTGAAAGTCTCGGGGTGATTCGTCAAGTGGGGGCCGAGAAAAAAGGGGGTCCCAAAACGTATTTTCCCCATGCAATTTTCCATAGGAACCTTTAGTCGCAGCTACAGCCCGAACTGCTGAACGGAATTACACCAAATTTGGCAAAAAGGTAGCCCTTGGTTCAGAGTCGTGCCTTTTGGTTAAATGGTGTAAATCCGTTCAGTAGTTCCTGAGAAAATCAGAAGTAAAATCACATATATATCTATGGCCGAGGTGGATCCGCGCACCCTGAGCGCACCCTCCTGACCACGAGCTTCATGCTAATTGGCTGACAACACTCCAAACCAAGAAGTGTTGTCGGCCATCTTGTGACTCGGTAGAACCGAGTCACAAGAAAACAGGGAAAAAAAATGCGCAAAAGAAGCGAAGGGGGCAGGGTAGAAGCACCCTGACCCCATAGGCCTGCTCAGGGGGTCCCACAAGGACCCCCTGGGCAGAAAAAAGCATTTTTTCTTTTTAAAATCACGGCGGAAGGCGCGCCGGATTCACGGATCCCGCCATGATTAAAACAAAAATCGAAGCACGGTCTTTCGCGCTTTGAGGGTATTTTGCCCCCGGGTGGGCCAAGTCCCAGGGGCATGCGGGGGGTGGGTTTATATTTTAGGGGGGCCTCTAAGGCCCCCAAGCCCGAGGACCACCACCCCGGGGCTTCAAATAAACTACTGCTGGCGGGGGGCACACGGCCCCCGCAGCCCCGAGGACCGCCACCCCCGGGGCTATTTAAAAAAATAACCTGTGTGGGGGCTCCAGCCCCCCCACATGCCCCGGGGACCGCCACCTCCCCGGGGCACTAGTATTTAAATTTGGGGGTCCGTAATGGACCCCCGGCCCCGGGGATAACCACCTCCCCGGGGCTGTGCAATTGTTGGGAGGGGTGCCGTACGGCCCCCATCCTGGAGCCTGTGGTGGCCCTGGGGACCACCACCCCCGTGTCCCGGGGTGCCTACCCCCGGGACACTGCTGTTTGCAATGGCAGGACGGGAGCCACGCGGCTCCTGTCCTGTCATTGCAAACTTGCTTTGCTTCATTGAAGCGAGAGCAGGAAACCTGCTCTCTCTTCAATGAAGCAAAGCAGATTGCTTTCCATAAGGGGAGCTGCATGTCAGCAGCTCCCTTATGGAAAGCAATGCCGGCTCCCGCAGGACGCGGGGAGCCGGCGGGACTGTGCGGGGTTTGGGACCCCCCCACGGTCCCCAACGAGTGGCCAGGTCCCGGGGGATGGGGTCCCTGGGGCCATTAGTGGCCCTGGAGGGGGGCCACGCAGCCCCCCTCCCCAAAAAGAAAATTAAAAAAAAAAAAACATAAAGGCTGGCCCCGGGGGATAAGGTCCCCGGGGCCTTAAATGGCCTGAGGAGGGGGGCCACGCAGCCCCCCTCCAAATATTTTTTTTTTAAAAGAGGGCATGCCCGGGGGATGGGGTCCCGGGGCAAATAGAAGCCCAGGGAAGGGGGCCACGCGGCCCCTTCCCGTTAAAAAAAAAAAAAATCCTCAGGCCATGGGGGATGGGGTCCCCGGGGCCAAAAGTGGCCGAGGAAGGGGGCCACGCAGCCCCCTCCCATAAAAAAAAAGAAAAAAAAAAAAAAAAGACCAGCATCGTGCCGGAGGCTCCGCCCCCTCCCTGCAGCAGTCTGCAAACGCGCCCCCTGGCGCGTTGTAAGAAGGGGAAGTAATTCCCCTTGAATACTGGGAGTCCCTGGGGGCCAACTAGCCCAGCAGGACCCTCCAGTATGTGCCTGGGAGCTGCGTTGCGGAGAGGTGTTCAGAGGCCACGCCCCTTTTTACACCTCTCTGCAACGCAGCTCTGTGGCGCTTTTTGGAGGTACATGGTGGGCTAGTTGGACTCCAGGGACCCTCAGGATTCAAGGGGACTTAATCCCCAACCTAAAACGCGCCACGGGGCGCGTTTGCACAGTGGTGAAGGGAGGGGCGGGGCTTCAGGTGACATGTGTGCAAACAGGCCCTGTGGCGTGTTTTAAGATGGGGAATTAAATCCCCTTCAATCCTGAGGGTCCCTGGGGGCCAACTAGCCCACCAGGTACGTCCAGAAAGTGCCACAGAGCTGCGTTGCAGAGAGGTGTAAAAGGGCGTGGCCTGTGAACACCTCTCTGCAACGCAGCTCCTAGCGCATACTGGAGGTACAGGGTGGGCTAGTTGGACCCCAGGGACCCTCATGATTCAGGGGACTTAATCCCCCAACTTAAAACGCGCCACGGGGCGCGTTTACACAGTGGTGAAGGAGGGGGCGGGGCTTGAGGTGACATGTGTGCAAACAGGCCCTGTGGCGTGTTTTAAGTTGGGGATTAAGTCCCCTTCAATCCTGAGGGTCCCTGGAGTTCAACTAGCCCACCAGGTACTTCCGGTAGCGCCCATGAGCTGCGTTGCAGAGAGGTGTAAAAAGGGGCGTAGCCTCGGAGCACGTCTCTGCAACGCAGCTCTATGGTGCTTACTGGAGGTACCTGGTGGGCTAGTTAGGCCACAGGGACTCTCAGGATTCAAGGAGTCTTTATCCCCCAACTTAAAATGCGCCATGGGGCGAGTTTGCACAGAGGTGAAGGGAGGGGGCGGGGCGTGAGGTGACATGTGTGCAAACACGCTTGTGGCTCGTTTTAAATAGGGGAATTAATGCCCCGTCAATCCTGAGGGCCCCTGGGGTCTAACTAGTCTATCAGGTACCTCCAGTAAGCGCAACAGAGCTGCGTTGCAGAGAGGTGTAAAAAGGGGCGTGGCCGCGGACCACCTCTCTGCAACGCAGCTCTGTGGTGCTTACTGGAGGTACCTGATGAGCTACTTGGACTCAGGGACCCTCAGGATTGAAGGAACTAATCCCCAACTTAAAACGCTCCACGGGCGTGTTTGCACAGTGGTGGAGAGAGGGGACGGGGCCTGATGTGACAAGTTAGTTAGTTAGTTTTAATCCCCCTGCCCTATTATGTACTAGGGACTTACAGAGGAGGAGGTCATGCTAATCACTGGGGTACCCCAACGCATAGTGTTCCCTAGTGTATGTAGGTGTTTTCACTGTATTCTAAGTGTCTTTTAGGATAGCACTGGCTCTCGGCCTGGTTAGTCAGAGCCAGTTAACACCAGTACCCGTCTGAAAAAGTTGTGGGCACAGGATGATTTTGCAACAAGGCCTCTTTCTGCTCCTCTGTTGGTTCTTTCTGCACGTCTTGCTTCTTCCTGCACTTTTCTTCGTCTTTGTGGACTTCTGTTGCTTGTTTGTGCATTTCTTTTGCTTCTTTCTGTGCGTTTTTTTTCTTTCTTCACATGTCCTACCTCTGTAGGCATAGTTAGAAATTAGCATTTAAAAAAGCATTGAAATTCACTGAAAAAACCATAGGTTTCAGGCACGTTATAGTTAGAAATTAGCATTTAAAAAAGCATTGAAATTCACTGAAAAAACCATAGGTTTCAGGCACGTTATAGTTAGAAATTAGCATTTAAAAAACCTTTGAAATTCACTGAAAAAACCATAGGTTTCAGGCACGTTATAGTTAGAAATGAGCATTTAAAAAACCTTAGAAATTCACTGAAAAAACCATAGGTTTTAGGGAAAGTTATAGTTAGTTGGACATTTCACTCGTACAAAACCATAGAAATTCCCCCGTTATAGTTAGTTCAGCTAACTATAACTTCGCGCCCGCAATGCACTGCTGATGACGTCACATATTACATCACTCATGACATGGTCAGTGACATCACTCATGACATCACTGATGACATCTCAAATGACATCACTGATGACATCACTGATGGCATCATCCATGTGATAATTTGATGCATCTTCTCACACCCTAATATAACCCTTGATGCACCCACTCTAAATTACAGACTGCCATTCTCAAAACCATAGACACTCCAACACCAATAACTACATACCCACTCACTGATTCTTAGGTTTACACACACATCCACTCACTCACCCGTACAGTCACTCATACTTATGGTCACTCAGTACAGGACTATCATATGCACTCATACTATTATATAGACACTCACACACCGCCACTCATCCATAGAGGTACTCATACACCTAGTCAGTCATGCAAATAATTAATCACACTCCCATTTACTCACCTATACAGTTATACACCCCAGCTCACTTACTCATACAAATACTAGCACATTCTTACGCTCCTATGCAATCACTGATGCAAGCACACACTCATCCATATAGCCACTCTCACAATCACACACTCTCACTTATAGCCATTTATATACTCCAACACATATATATACTGCCTTTCACATATGTAGTTACACACACATGTACCACTGAGATATACATTCAATCACTAACACACCCATACACACACTCACCCACCCATACAGTCCATCACAGACGCACTCTTGAAACCATGCACTCAGTGAATCACCCACTCACACATCTATGCACAGAGTCACACACACCCCACCCACACAAACACTCAGGCACCCATACAGATACTCAGACAACCAATCCATAACCCATATAGACACTCATGTAGCTAGTCACAAACCCATGCAGCTGCTTACACAACAACAGACAGATGGATACAGACATTCACACAGTTTAGTCACTAACCCATGCATTCACTCACTTATAGACTCAGTCACGCACCTACTAAATCATCCATTCAGACACTTATACACCCACTCGTTCTTCAATACGCCTTTTCCTATATATATTAAACATATTTAAACTTTACAGAAACACACAGTCACTGGATGATGTCATCAGTGATGTCATTTCAGATGTCATCAGTGATGTCACTGACCATGTCATGAGTGATGTAATATGTGACGTCATCAGCAGTGCATTGCGGGGGCGCGAGTTATAGTTAGCTGAACTAACTATAACGGGGGAATTTCTATGGTTTTGTACGAGTGAAATGTCCAACTAACTATAACTTTCCCTAAAACCTATGGTTTTTTCAGTGAATATATATATATATGTATGTATATATATATATTACTCAAGCTTCCCCCAATCAGAGAGAAAAACGGCATTTGAAGACTGGAAATTGTCAACCATTTATTGCATCAGGTATCTCCGGACAGGACCTGTTCCAGCTTTCAACCAGCCTTTGTCGAATTGAAAAAGCGACATTTTGTGAAATATATACTCTCTGCTTGATACAAATTAGATAAGCATAAACAAAATACATATAAATTTTCGTTTTCAGCATATTTGCGTCATCAAAATTTATAGCGAGTACTCAAGCACACATTGCGTTATTAGTTACTAATGATAACTGCATGCAGTAGAGACGCAATGTATGCTTGAGTACTCGCTATAAATTTTGATGACGCAAATATGCTAAAAATGAGAATTTTAAAGTATTTTGTTTATGGTTATCTAATTTGTACCACATGGAGAGTACATATATTTCACAACATGGCACCTTTTCAGTTCGACAGGCTGCTTGACAGCCGAAACTTGTCCTATCCTGAAGCAATATATGGTTGACCTCTTCCAGTCTTCGAGTTACGTTTTTCTCTCTGAATTGGGAAGCTTGAGTGGCATTTAAAAGGTGCTAGGTGTCGCGTCTCACCGTGCACCACCAGCTTTGAGGAGCAGGCTGGCAAGACTGCATTGAGTTGGAGCAAATATTTATATTTTTTTCCCCCCAAATAGTTTGGTAGGGCTGAGATGAAGACATATGATTAAAATATGTGAAAACAAAAAGAGGAAATACAAACCCAGTATGCCTTCAGCTTTGACCTATTTCTTTAGTGGAAGAAGTCAAGTTCTAGGCTAGAGAGGCATTAAACATTAAAAAATGTAGTGTTTTTCTTTCACACTCATTGCACACCATATACTACTCGGAAAGACGTAGTCTAAGAAATCTGATAGTTCTGAATATTTGGTTGAGAGATTCCCCGAAAGGCTGAGAGACTTTTAACTACACAGATGATTGCATAAACCTAGCTTCCTCAAAATGTAGTTTTCAAACCTGTTGCCAGGATGACACCTTTGAACAGGACACCAATGTCTGCAGAGAGGAAGTGCATTTGTATATGTTCCAATGAGCTATTTGAATCATTCTTATTTTCTTTATTTGTAAAGAAAAGTGTACGAACTATAAAGAACATGAGTTTAACAAAACAAAGCGGTTGGTGCACCACCTTATGAACAATGTCACAAAATTACAAGATCTGCGTCCAAGGTTTCGTCAAGTCATCCTTTTTATTTAATTACAATTTAATTTAAACATATCAAAAAAAACATGTTGAGTAGACCAGCCAACGCGTTTCATCCAAAAACATTGGACTTCTTCAGGGCTGTAGAATAACAGATATATACACTTATCAGTACAATAAAAACATTTAAAAAACATTTAAAAGACACAACCTATACAATATAGCCAAAAGACAATTACATTGTGACAGGACTGACTATACATATATACATTGTTGAAAACAGTGCTTTACAAAAGACTTTATTCCATGTAAACATAAAACGTAAATGATGCAACATATAAAATGACCCACCAAGACAATACATATAAAGAAATACATTAAAGATCCAAGTTCATGTCATTATCATGTGGTATGAGACACTTTTAACACTCCCCACCTGAATGCTCCAAGAATAGAAAAGAGAGAGAGAGCGGGAAGAGGAGACTTAAAAGGGAAAAGTATATATACCAGAGATCAGCAAAGATAGCAAAAATAGCAGAAATCAGCAAAAATAGCAAAGAAGAGGTGGATGGCATATGAAAGTCCTTAAGTTTGATGTAGCCGTGTGAGCATAAACGTGGTCCATGCATGTCCACAGACAAATATACAAGTAGAATGGAAACCTAACGGATAACAAGAGCCCCACAAAAGGGGCAATATCTATTACCCACCATATGCGAGGCACTCCTAACATATGGCGTCAAAATATCCGTAGTAAATTTGTATAATCAGCATATGGATATGGCTGTAGAATGTACAACTGGATCACTCTGTATATGTTCTGTTTGAACAGAGAAGAGAATGATGTATCTCAGTACTCATAGGACATATGTTTATGTAAATGTAAAGCATTCCGGAGTATCTAAACCAATACATGATACTCACTAGAATTGAATGGAAAGAGCTACGTCCTATTAGCAGATACCGGACTTCCAAGCTATGTCCACATATAGAGATTAGTCTGGTCACACACAACTAAGGTGGGCCAAAGCAGATGAAATCAATAGTTCCACACCTATAAGCAAAAGGTAAAAACATCTTACATGGGGCCCATTCCGTTACCCTATGTAATTTGACAATAGGGTATAAAGTGTGAACATATAACAAATGGCAGCTTGTAAGGGTTATACCCATGCTGCTATGTATTTAACAACCCAAAATTTCAACCTCAACCTCCAAGTGTATTTTTGCTAATGAGAGAAAATGAAATAAAACTAAAACTAGAAACAACGGGACCATGAAGATTAAGTACAAAACATAATCGAAAAAGAGTCAAGAAACCCCTCTATCTTAGACCCCTTTACCGCCCATAGCCCCGGCAGATTAACAACGGAGTTCCCTTCCTTGCTTATCAATCGTGAAGTATCGAAAACCCCCAGTGTCGGGACGAAGCAACGTACGTGGTGCAAACCTACCATGTTAAGTGCAGAAACAAGAACTAGGTGTCGTCTCCTTCCGAAATAAAGTCAGGAAAGATGACACTGTGTTCCTGTTGTCCATTCTACAGCCATGTCCATATGCTGATTATACAAATTTACTTTCATATATTTTGACGCCATATGTTAGGAGCGCCTCGCATATGGTGGGTAATAGAAATTGCCCCTTTTTGGGGCTCTTGTTGTTCGTTAGGTTTCCATTCTACTTGTATATTTGTCTGTGGACATGCATGGACTATGTTTATGCTCAGACGGCTCCATCAAATTTAAAGACTTTCATATGCCATCCACATCTTCTTTGCTATTTTGGCTGATTTCTCCTATTTTTGCTATCTTTGCTGATCTCTGGTGTTTATACTTTTCCCTTTTAAGTCTCCTCTTCCGGCTCTCTCTCTCTTTTCTATTCTTGGAGCATTGTTCACCTGTTCGGGGGCACTTAACTCCCTCTTCGACTCTTCATCAAATTAATTTTTCAGATGGGGAGTGTTATAAGTGTCTCATACCACATGATAATGACATGAACTTGGATCTTAATCTTTAATGTATTTCTTTATATGTATTGTCTTGGTGGGTCATTTTATATGTTGCATCATTTACGTTTTATGTTTACATGGAATAAAGTCTTTTGTAAAGCACTGTTTTCAACAATGTATATATGTATAGTCAGTCCTGTCACAATGTAATTGTCTTTTGGCTATATTGTATAGGTTGTGTCTTTTAAATGTTTTTTAAATGTTTTTATTGTACTGATATGTGTATATATCTGTTATTCTACAGCCCTGAAGAAGTCCAATGTTTTTGGATGAAACGCGTTGGCTGGTCTACTCAACACAGTTTTTTTGATATGTTTAAATTAAATTGTAATTAAATAAAAAGGATGACTTGAAGAACAACCTTGGACGCAGATCTTGTAATTTTGTGACATTGTTCATAAGGTGGTGCACCAACCGCTTTGTTTTGTTAAACTTTAAGTCCAGTTGTGGACTGCACCGTGACAGTGGGGGCTTACACTGTGTGCACACGTATTTGGGGTATTTTCCATTGCTTATATAAAATTGGGATAGCAGGTTAGGTGCTAGCTTCTTCAGGGTTCCACTGTCAACTGCTGCATGGTTTTAGTATAAAGAACATGACCTTCAGTTATCAAGTAAGTATTAGTTTTAGAACTGTGCTTAGGAAACTGTGCCTTGTGGGTCCAGAAAGTCCAAGCAATAAGATGCCTTTAAAATCTGTATTTATCTTGTCACATTTGCTACACTTCAATAACAGAGGTCATATGTCAGGCCTTGTCTTCTGACAAATTGCTGCTTTTTTAACATGAGGATTGGTGTTTACAGATTCCTCTTACTTTGCAGTGAGAGAAAGAAAAGTAAATTGAATTGTGTGTCAATCTAGCTGTGGAACAGAGAGTGTCAAAGAAATGCTGTAAGATGTCCTTTTTGTAACACACAACAACATGTAAATACCTGTAAATTAACTGTACACATTCAGCATGTCAGAAAACAAAATTGATGCACATTTTTTGGTACTTCTGAAGTGTGATGGAAACAAAGATTTTATTAGGATCAAAACCGATCAAGACACTTTTACTTGGTGATGGACAAAAGATAAATATTCACTGAAACCCGATTTCTACACATTATCAATTGTGTGCAATATAGTTTTTTGCAGTAAAACTGTATGCCTTCAAAAATGTAGTGGCCATTTCAATGGAAAATGTGCTATCTGTCAATGACAGTGTGCTACCACACAATGCTTTAGTTACATTCTAAACTCGCCGGCCTCATGTCCATTAGCGTAAGGTGGGTTGCGTAGGTTCGTCATGCTAAAAAGTAGGATGTGGTTTTAAAAAAGTTTGGGAAGCACTTTAAAAATAAAATAAATCTTTCCTGTGAAAATGACAGCGGAGCTTGAGTCTATTTAAATCCAATATAGCACTCTTCTTTGTTTTTTTTTTTTGTTTTTTTAAACGTATTTTATTGTCAAATTGCACATATGTTGCAGGGCTCTGCACTCCAGAAACTACTGCCATAACAAACCTTACAGCAGCCGGAAGCAATCGACTTTTTTTTTTTAAATAACGAACGAAAAAAAAAACAACTACACATGGCTATGCATATGAAACTGAATTGTCCAAAGCGGACCCCCACACTCCAACTCCCCCCCCACCCGCACCCCCCCCCCCCAAAGTCGCACAATGTCCACGTAGTCCAGTCCACAATCGATCTTTATAGATAAGAGTAGCAGCCTATGTACACACACCCCCCAAACCCCCCCCTCCCCCCGCACCACAGCCCACCCATGCGTCGCCATCACTTACTCCCCGGAGGCTCGCTTCCACAACCGGAGGCTCGAGCCACAGGCCCCTGTAGTCCGCCCAACACTTCCATATTTTATAATGCTTACGGGGCACCCCTAGCAACAAAGATTGGTTGTTCCAACCCCATGCAATAGTCCAGACCATTTTCCAGGCTGCCACAGACGGGGCCCGCGGGTCCTTCCACACCTTAGCTAGATCACGTTTTGCCAGTGTAAGGCCAAGGTACACTAGATGTCTTTTATATACATTGCCCCCTACCCCCTCCATGACAAGTAGCAGGGCAAATTGTGGCGTGCGTGGGAGCCCCCACCCCAACACCTCCGACAAACAGGCCAGGACCCCCCTCCAAAACCAGTCCAGAGCCATGCAATGCCAGACGGTATGTAAAAACGTGCCCTCCTCCCGGCCACACCGAAGACACTCCGGGGAGGCGATCAGTCCCGCCCGCCACAGTCGACTCCGGGTGAAGTAGACCCTGTGTAAGTACTTAAATTGAATGAGGCGGAGACGCATGGCTATGGCCGCGCCGCGCGGCCAGAGCCTCCCTCCAATCCTCCTCTTCTAATGGGCCCACATCTTCTTCCCACACCCCCCGGAGCCTCTGTAGCGTAGGGGAGCAATGGGTCACCAGGGATTGATAGATCTGGGATATCTTTTTGGTCTCTAGGTCCCCCATAAAGACTTTTGCCTCCAAGGGGCTAAACTCCGGGAGAGACTCCAGATCCCGCAGACTAGGGGACAGTGCATGGCGGAGTTGGAGGTAGCGGTAGAATTGGGACCGGGGCATGCCAAACTCCTCCTGTAGATCTTGAAAGGACTTGAGTATCGTGCCCCTCATAACATCCCCCAGTGTCGAAATGCCAATGGCGTCCCATCCCCGGAAGCCCTGTAGGGCCGCAATGTCGGGCAGTCGCCCATTATGCCCCAGGGGGTTTCTTGAGTCAGGGTATTCCACCACCCCATGCGACGCAGTGCTTGCCGCCATATTTGGAACACCACCTGAGTGGCCGGTGGCAGCGCGCCCGTAGCGGCGCCGAGTAAAGAATAGTGTGTAGTGTGTGGGACCCCATGAGATGACGCTCCAACGCATATGCCGGGTCTTCCCTGTCGCCATACCACCACTCATTAAGGACCAATAGATGCGAGGCCTGGTAGTAGGAGAGAATGTCCGATGTCGCCAGTCCTCCGCAATAGGTGGAGAGAAAGCATGTGCGCAGCGCTACACGCACAGCACCCCCTCCCACAGGAACTGCCCAAGCGCAGAATTCACCAACCGGAACCATTTGGGCGGGATCGGGTACGGGTGATTCTGGAGCTGATATAGCAGCCGAGGAAGCGCCACCATCTTAAAGATCGCTGATCTACCGTACAGCGTCAGAGGCATGCGCGACCAAGTCCTAATATCTGCACGGGCTCGCTCCCATACCGGCTCTATATTTCGTGCCCAAGAGATGGCCGGCACCTCCGAAATAAACACCCCCAGATATTTGAGGCCCCACACTGCCACCTGAAGCTTGGACGCCCAATCGCCCACCGTCGTCCGATCCCCCAGAGCCCACAGTGTGGATTTGCGGGGTTCATATACAACCCTGACGATTCCCGAAGATCTGCATAATCCGCAGGAGGCGTGGCCCCGTTCTATCCAGAGCAGTAAGGAAAAAGAGGACATCGTCCGCGTATAAAGCAATCCTGTCGGACAGCCCCGGAGCCCACTCAAAGCCTCTAATCTGTGCATCTATACGCACCCACGCCGCCAATGGCTCCATAGCTAAGGCGAATAAATACGGCGAGAGGGGGCATCCCTGCCTGGTGCCCCGCCTGATAGAGAAGCTGGAAGAGACCACCCCTGCAACCCGAACTGCTGCCGTCAGGTCTGTATATAGGAGCGTCAGGTAGGACAGGAACTGGGGGCCAAGATTAAGCCGGGGCAGCAGTGCGAACAGATAGACCCAGCTCAGAGAATCAAATGCCCTGTCCATGTCCGCTAGAAGGAACGCCGCCTGTTCTCCGGTCTGTCGGATAGCCGCCATCGCCACATGCGCCCGCCGTATATTATGCCTGGTCGCCCTCTGGGGCATGAATCCGGCCTGGTCCGGGTGAACGAGCATTGAGATATGTGGCAGGAGCCGATTGGCCAATGCTTTAGCCAGGACTTTGGCCTCGACGTTCAACAGGGAGATGGGACGATAGGAGGCATGCTGCTCCGGGGGCCGGCCCGGCTTATGGAACACCACCACTTCCGCGTGTCTCCAATCTGGGGAAGCCGACCCTGTTCCCTGGCCTCCTCCAGGGCCGCCCGGTAGTGAGGGGCCAATTGCAGATTATAGTGACTAAAAAATTCACTTGGGAACCCGTTGGGTCCAGGAGCCTTCCCCGAGCTAAGTTCACCCAGTGCCGTACTTAGTTCCTCGTCCGTTAGAGGGAGGGCCAGCCGGTCACGCACCTCATCCGACACCGCCTTGGGCGGCAAATCCGCTATAAACTTGTCCACCATATATTCCGGTAGACACTCCCGGGGGGCATATAATTCCGCATAGTATGCAGCAAAGCTCTCCGCCAGGGCCACTGGGTCCGTAATCGGGGCTCCCGCTTCATCTAATATACCCGGGAGGGCCTGGGCGTGGAAGGTGCCCTGACAGAGTCGGTGCAGCATTTTACCCGACTTGTCCCCCACTGACATATCCTGCTGCGCGTTGCCAGCCAAACCTGTCGGGCCTCATCCATCAGGAGGGCAGCATATGACTGCTGCGCCAGGAGCAGCCGCCTCACCACCTGCCCCTCATCTGCCTCCCGGCTCTGACGCTCAAGCGTCTCCACTGCTGCCTCGGCCCGAACCAGCTCCATCCTGCGCTGCCTACGAGCCGCTACGCACCAGGCTATATCCACTCCCCGCAGGGTGGGCTTCAAGGCTTCCCACAACGTCCCGGCACTAGAGACAGACCCCCATTAACGATGAAGTAGTTAGCGATGGCCTCACTCATGCATTTCCGGTATTCCTCCTTTTGTAAATGCCATACTGATAGGCGCCAACGAAATGGCTGCCGCCCTCTGCCCACCTGAAGGTCCACGGCCACCGGGGAGTGGTCTGAGAGCCCGCGAGGAAGGATCTCGGCCGACGCCACCCTGCCCGCCATTACTCGGGGAACGAAAATGTAGTCAAGTCTGGAAAAGGAGTTGTGGACTGCGGAGAGATATGTGTATTCCCGCCTATCTCCATGGACGCGCCGCCATGTGTCCACCTAATCTAGGCCTACCGCCATATCGTGTAGCTTCGTGGTCAGACCAGCACCCGGCCCTCCACCAATCCTGTGCCTGTCTATGGCTACATCCATAACATCATTCCAGTCCCCGCCCACCACGGATAACTCATCGGGCATATCGGCCCATAGGGTATATATCTTTTCCACCATTGACCACTGTAAGGGGGCGTATACGCAGCCCAGTATCAAGGGAGCCTCTCCGACCATACCTCGGATAAACAGGTAGCGCCCCTGCGGATCAACCCACTGTTTAGAGTGTATATATGGGATTCTTCGGTGCACTAGAATTGCTACCCCTCGCGAGCCCCTCGCAAAGCCGGCATGGAAAACCTGCTGGTACCCGTATCGCTGCAGACATAGGGCCTTCGTACCCATTAGGGGTTTCCTGCAGCAAGAGGATATCGGCATTGGCCCTCTTCGCCTGACGCAAGACAGCGCCCCGTTTAATTTTATCTAGCACCCCGCGTACATTCCAACTAATAACGCGGAGTATTCCCGGGGGCTCCCGGCCACCCTCAAAGCGTCCAGCCATTATGAAACGAACCGTGCCATAGCACGTTCTTTGTTTTTAATGCATCATTTTTAGATTAGTTTAACACCAGCAAAGTTTTGTTGAAACATCAATGAAATTAAAACATGAAAACCATAAAAAGAATTCTGTTACAATGTAATTCCATCTTTTCCCTTTCGCTCTGCGTTCGCAGCAAATACTGGTTGTCATCCTGACAGTAAAATGCTGCTGTCAGTCCACCTTATGAAGGGAAATGAAAATCGATGTAAGTGGAAGAGGTCCTAGGAAAGATTCGAGGAAAGCCCTAAGCCACGCATTGTCGATTCTTGGAGAGAAAGGGGTGCCTTCCTCATAGTGACTGAGGAGATATGCGATGGCTTTAGACTGTTGTTTCTCCGTTGGGAGGAAACAATGCCTTCCACTGAAAAGAAGGGATTCAGAACGCCCACCCCCTCTCTTTATTGCATTATCTTTGATTCTGCATGCACACCAGTGAAATGCTAAGGAAAATAGTTATACAGATTGCATTAGAGAGCTACGCCATTATCACCACGTTTGCAGTTGCAATTTGAAAACAAGCTAAAGTCGATCGAGGCTGCCTGGGAAGTAGCGTTTAAACGTTTTGGGGATTAAAGTGCTTTTTGAGCAGAAAACAACGTGAAGCAATTTTGCGCAGAGACCCGGCTTAGTGTTTTGAGTTCAGCAGCTGTGATTTATTCAGCGGTGGGGACCCGCTGCTGTCAGGTGGAATGCGCATCATCTGCCTCCGCATAGACGTGGCGCGTCTGGGGTCCCCCGGTGCTGACATGGCGTCCCAACTGGCGTCCGAGATGTACCATGTGGTCGGGAGCGTGGGCACGTCCCAGAGATTCAGGCTGGCGCAAATGGGTCTGTACCTGGTTCAGAGTTTGATGCTTGTAGTAGGGTGCTCCTTCTCGAAAGATTAAGAGGATGTTTGGTGGGCATCGTGTTTGTGGTGGTACTATTGGGTACATGTTCTGGTGTTCTGCTGTATTAGGCCATTTAAACATATTTTTAAAAGGCACTTAAAACGCACGCACTGTTTTAAATGTTATAGACGAAATTTCAAGAAATGGTGGTACATGTTATGCCTTGCAGCTTGTATTTCAACGTTTTTCTATAACTATACATTTTAGTATAGTTTAATTTCTTTAACTTATTTATTTTCTCAAGTTGTATTTAGCATTTTATTTGACATTCTAGCAGTATCTGATTAGTGAAATGTGCACTTTTCCACTACAATTACATAAGTAGATATGTCATATACAAATTATGCAGGTGGGATCCATGACAGCTCGTATGTATTCAAGGAAGACACTTTAAAACTAGTACTTTTCAAAATGTATTAATGGTCAATTTCTCCCGAATTCCCTCTGGAAAATAAAGGTCGCCGTTTCTTCCCATTACTCACACAGACTGTGTGTTTTCAGACTCCATACACAGTGCTACGGAGACCTTTCCGTTCACAGGAAATAATTGCAGGGTTTTCAAAACAATAATGTGTCGTTGTAGCCTCAATATTATTCATTTACTTATTAAATGGAAATTGTGACATGAAGAAAACTCTGTGATATTTCTTTCAATCTGTCTTTTGCTGGATTCCATCTTATTTTGTAATGCATATTTAAGTATAGACAGGTTAGCATTTTCTGACCACTGGTTATACTTGAGTGGTATATAGGTACATTTCTATTAATTCAACAAGACATAATTTATTTTCACTATTAAGATGAAAACCTTCTTTTATACTGGATGAGTGTTCTGCCCACTTATAGTTTTGACATTTTTGTTTTATTTTTATTTATTTTCCTCTTTTCTTTTGAATATTTGTTATATGTATGCGTAATGCACCTGCCCTATGTATGCAGCTTGCATGTGGTCTCTTGTGATATTATGGTCACTTTCATCCTATGTCTTACTCTTTACACATTATATGTTCCCAGCTGACTTTAACTCTGTGTCTGAAGTAGTGTGCACAGACCTTGCTGGGTCTACCAGCCAGTGCTTAAACTGAGCCGGTGGTTTCCCGTGCTCGGCTCCGGCACTTAATTGTCAACACCAGCGCTTGTGAGTCTGCCACAATGTGGCACTGTCTGGCTAATATAGAGATAACCACAACAGTTAATTATTAATTCAATATACATTAAAATGACTATTACCTGCCGCCAAGCCAATCTTATAGCTTTGGGGGCCTGAAATAGTCTGAATTGTAACACTTGTAGGAGTGTGATGGTTAGTAGATGTGCAGTTGCCATCATTGGCAGCATAGCAGGAGCAATGTGTGGTGCAAGCTGCAGTAGCCTCCTGACGAGAGCCCTGGCACTTATTTTTTTTTTTACAAATTAAGCACTGTTGTCCACCACCACCCATAATGGAACCAAACTAGCAAGATCATTATTCTAGCAAAACATGAGGCGATCAATATTTGTAGCAAGTAAGCAAGACAGTAGTAGCTACTGAAAGAACACAGCTGATGTTTCAATAAGTTATAATTCCTTTGGGATGCCAATGTTAAAGTAAAGCTTTTACTTGATTTCCTTCACCTCCATTTGTTTCTACAATGTAGCCTTAGCTGGCAAAAATGGCTCATCTAATTAATATTTGCCGCTGACAACTAATATGATCCGCTGTCATGAGTTAGATTCTAGCTAAGGTCAATTCAGTCTTCCATCCTCCTGAGGTTGGTAAATATAATAATATTACATTTGGTAGCAGTAATAACTCTAATTTACAATACTTAGAAATTATTGAGGTGCAAGTATGAGTGCTATATAGAATTTTTTTTATAAATCAATGTTTTTTTAAAGTATTTAGACTTATTTTATTAATTATATTACTATCATGCATGCTGGATCAGATATTTATATTTTATGGTTATAGTTTACTGTTTTTTACCCCCCAAAAAAGAAAACCTCGATTGACAATAATATGCACATGCATGTATGCTAGAATACAATTATTGGATCACCAGAGTGTTTTAACTACAGTAATGTTTTTCTTTTTCATCACGTTTAAAATGTATCATTTACTCTATCCACCTAGAAGTGTTACCCCTAATAGAGTTTTTTTTTCTTATAAAAAATCTTTTTATGTAGCCTTCATTTGCACTCTTTGCTAATAGAGAAATATAAAAGGTGCAGGAAGTCCTTTTAGTCCATGGACATGCCATGGCTCCTCAACGATTTATACATAGTCCCTAATAAACATTATGATAAGTACCAGTATTGCATATTAGAAAGTTCCTATGCTCCCATAGTGCTTTCTAAATCCAAGCGCCTTTTACTGCTCTGCGATTCTTATTGACTGGAGTCACAGAGGTCTGTAGATCTTGTGTTTGGTTTCGAGTTGTTTAGAGGTGAGCCACCCTGGAAAACTGACTAGCAAAGTTGGAGTAGGCTGTGACCACGGTTTAATCATGCTTTTGACCACAAATTTAGCCTGAGTGCAGATGTGTGCAAAAATATTCCATGTTAAGATATAATTTAATTGAAAGGGAATCAAAGCATATTTCTCTTAACAGTTAGCTTAGGCAGCAGCGTCACCACGCTTCCAGTAGCTTTACTTATTGAATAGAAACAAAGGCTTTCAGTTTTGGCTTTATGTGTAGGGTTCATATATAATCAGAAAATCGTGGCCCAATTTAAAGTTCATTGCACCTGAAAACAATTGGCATGTACTATTGTTGAAGGGAACACATCTCTTCTATAATAGCAAGGATCACAATCCGTTACAGTGAGAATTCAATCTAAATCCATGTCAGCAGCAAAACTAGACCAAAGAAAAGACCGGTGACCTTCGATGGCGGAGTCCACACATTCCCATCAAAGTCTCTGTGCTGAACGTACTCTAGACAAGGGCATATTTTGCCTCCTATACAAGAGGCTGCGAGATATTTGACTTAAGAGGTAGTCTTTACAAAGTCTATATTTCTTCATTACAGCACTTGCCATATAGATATTTGTATCCACAGACAAATTTGAAGTCCGAGGGGTAAATATATATCTTAAAGTGTCATATTAGGTGCCATTTTATTCCTTGTATGTACTGATACTGTCATGCAGGCCCCACACAAAGAAATGAATATGACTCGTTACTACGCGAGTCATTACATCGCGTGGCATTACAACGCGGTCGTTACAACGACCGCGTTGTTACCACGCAATGCCATTACTACGCAAGTCATTACATCGACTTGCAGTAGATGGCGCGCTAACATTAGAAATGTATAATTTACTATTCCAACTCCAGCCTACGCAACGGTGGGGAAGGTGTTGGAATAGTAAACTATACTATTCCTTATGTTAGCGCGCCATCTACTGCAAGTCGATGTAATGACTTGCGTAATAATGGCATTGCGTGGTAAAACGCGGTCGTTGTAACGACCGCGTTGTAATGGCATCGCGGTGTGATGACCGCGATGTAAAGGTCGTTTCCCCAAAGGAATACAAACATTGGTAAGTAGAAGTAAGTCTGCTGTTCTCATCTATAAGTTACAGTTTCTGGGGAAGGCACAAAATCTTCATTTTTTCTTTCTTTCTGGGTTTCCCTGAAAATAGTTCCAGAATTCAGGGAAACCAACTCTGAGTGTGTATATATATGTATATTCCAAATGGGGGATGGTTATATATTGAATCCCCCTGTCTTTTATATGTTTATGATTGATATATATAGATATAGTATAGTAATTAAAGTTAGGCATGTGTTTCCATTGGAGAAACATGTTCTGTGTTGCTAATAACTTTGGTGCAGTTTATACAAATCTCCATGAAACTTTCCAAACAAGTTCTTCTTCTTGACTAGTTTGTGCATGGGAGGTTTCTGGCTGGTCCATCAAGCGTGGAGGCCAAGAAAAAAAAGGGGGGAGGTCCTAAAATGCATTTTCCCCATTATTTTTTCCAAGATCTTTTGATTGGGATAAAACTGCATGTAAAATATACTTACTTATTGTGGCTTTCAATAAGCCCTCTTCATCCATCAGTCTGTTACTGTGGCATTCACGCTTTATTTCCACCCACTACAGTACTCTTTAAGAGGCAGAAGATCAGCCAACTTCAGCCATTGGCTAACTTCACAGTAAGAGAGTGCATTCTTCCCTTGCACAAAAAGCACAGACACAGTAGTTCCTTTAGTGCTATATTTTGAGTTTTGGTCACTTCAGATCGGGCTCCTTCCAGCTACCATGCGGGGTGCCACAGGGCTCCTCACTCAGCCCAACTTTGTTCAATCTTTAAGTTGCCCCTTTGACTAAATTGATTAGATCTTATGGCTTCTAAGTATTATCGTATGCGGATGATACGCAAATTATTGTATCTATTGCTGACGATGCTACTGTGTTGACAGAGAGGTTTAAACAGTGTACGGTAGACATTAACAACTGGGCGAAGGAGAATAGGCTTAAATTAAAAACTGACTAGACATAGATCTTGGTTTTCAGTGAAAGAATTACGGTATGGTCAGAGCTGTAGTGGCCAGAGCTCTGTTGCCCTCTCCCCCTCCCCGTCACTGAGGCTAAAAATTTAGGGGTGGTCTTTGACACCAACTTTTCCTTTGACACTCTGGCTAAGAAGATTGTCAGTTTCTGTTTTTTATCCATTAAAATCTTGAGGGCGTCTTTCCTTTCATCCCTGCCGAGCTTAGAGTTGCTGTGGTCATTGTGCTCATCACATCATGCAATGACTACTGTAATGCCCTGTACCTTAATATTAATAGAGGCACTCTAAATAGACTCCAGATGATCCAGAATGCAGCTATCCATCTGGTCCTGAATGTCCCTAAATGCCTGTCAATCAGAGAGGGCATCCGCTCTTTGCACTGTTTGCCAGTCGCAAATCGTGTGAAGTTTAAAGCGCTTTGTCTAGTTCACACCACTCTCCATTAATTGCCAGGGGCCGAAGCATTTGAGAACGACCTTTCAGTGGTACACGCCCAGCGGACAGTTGAGGTCTGCATCTCTTAAGAAGGTAGAGGTCCAGAGATTTCGAAAAGCCAGGTTGGGGGGTGAGGGGGTTCCCTTTGCGTTGCTGCTGCCAGGCTGTGGAACTCCCTTACCACCCACATTGCAAGTCTGTCCTTTCATGCAGCTTTTCGTAAGCGCTTGAAAACCTGGCTCTTTTCCTGCTGTGATGAATATGCCCTGTTCTTTCTTGTAGGGGCTTCTCTGGTTAGCAAGAGCTTTGACACCTTCGGGTATAATGCGCTCTACAAATAATAAAAAATAAATAAGTGCTAGGGACTACTAAATTAATTTGTGCTTTTTGAGACCAAAACATTTTATTTACTTTTACCCATTTTGTTGAATTGACTAGAGTCAGGCTGTTACAAAACAATAAAGTTTTGCAAGAACCATGACAAAAACCAACACTGGCAAAGGCAAAAGACTGGCAGCCAATACCAGACCTCTTCGCTTTGCCAGAGCATGTTTCATTAATATTTTGCATCATAGCTGAAAATATGAGCACTGAGCCTTGGTATTCTGGCAATACACTTTAATGTTATTTCTGTATTAAGTAAACATTGTATACAGTACCTGATAGCTTTTCTGATGTTGGCTAAATTCGACTGGAAGGAATACTATTTTTAATTATCAGCAAAGAAAAAAAAAGTTCCTAGATCCAAAACAGTTACATGGGTGAATTTAGTATTTTGGCTTGTTTCATCAGTGTACATCGCTGGTTTCATGAATCCTGCCTGAGGAAAGCTGGTGCCATCATTCCTGCATATAAGCACAGTGCATTAAGGCAGCAAAACCTAAATAGATACATTTTAAAACCTGTGTGAGTTTCGTAAAATTAAATAAATTATATTTTTATTGCTCGTACAAAAAGAAAATAGATAACATTTCGAAATGCAAAGTGTGGTTTTACAGATCGAACAGTAAAAGAGAAATCCTCTTGAATTGATTACAGTGGAACCTCTCAAAATTAATCTCTGACATTTAATTGAAGTGACTGAAAACGAGTCCTCAAACATAATCTCTCTTTATAATTTAATCTCTGTGAATATTTGTCTGTGTGGTTTTCAATTCATATTAATTTCCATTCGTTTTTATCTATACAACTAGTAGGAGATAATTTATGGGTTCTGCAAAAGTTCAGTTTTTTTAATACATTTTGTTGTGCAATCCTCTTGAAGCATTATTGGTCTAGTTTAGCTGCTCTAGCCATTTGAAATTGTTATACAAAAAAAACTGTAATTGTATTTATATAGCACTTACTAACCTTGATGAGGCGTTGAAGCGCTTTACAGCGGTTAGCACGCCACTCCGGAACTCAAGTTTAGGAGTTAATCAGGTGGCTATTGTTGGCTATTGTGATTAGTCTCAAGAGAAATGTATTTATTTATTAGTTTCCCTTATGAGTAAGATATCAAAACAACATGGCAGATAATATGCCATCACCATACATTATTGTGTTTAAGGCCTTAGCTACATGCCTTAATTAGATAGAATCATTTGAGGCACAGAACGTTTAAGTTAAATCAGCAGCATTAAAGAGTACAACATGCAGATCAGCAGTAAGCAATTGTACATAGTAGGGCAGGTAAGAGTATGTGACTTGAATTATCGCAATCTGGGGGCAGGTGCTAGTCAATAGACACACAAAGAACATTGTGTGTGATGCCTGGAGAGTCGACCAGCCGGCACTAAATGGAAGTGTCTTGGGTGTCAAGGCAAAAGGTTTGTTGAAGGGTAGAGTTGGGGTAGGGTTTGATAGTGCCAGTAAAGAGCCATTTCATGTAGTGTCAGTCATTAGTGTAATGAATGTCATGCAAAAGTATGGGGACTGCTCCTAGGAAGGTCGGGAGTCATCTTTGGCCTCCGCTTGAAAGCGAAGTAGCAAATCATCCTATTTGAAAGAAATGGAGTACTTCCAGATGCCTCTGTCTTCCTCTGCTCTCAGGATAGTGCTTTTGGCCTTAGCTTGGCCCAACAGTGATTGATGCCACACTATTACAAAGGAGGGGAGAGGGCAGTTTTCCATTGACATGTGATTGAATACTTGACTAGGAGAAGGGATAGGTTGCGGAACAGAGCTATCATCTTATTTGTCTTAGTACACTGGTAAGATCACAGGGCTAAGGCCTCCCATCTGTGCAAGGTGGTGAACACTGTTATCTGAGCATGCTGCTAGGTAACTGGGGGGAAGAAGTGGGGTGAACAGAGGCAGTGTCTAAATGAATTTCAGCCAGCCAGCGACTCACCCATTGTTACTGCGCCGCCAGGTAATAATGCTCAAAGTTGGGAGCACCAAGGCCTCCCCTGTGCTCGGGCAGCCTAAACTTTGCCAGCGCAACTCTACAACATCCATTCCTCCATATGAGATCTTCCAGCCAGACATCCAGCGAGGGAAAAAACTTTGCTGCTAAAGGAATTTGAAAATTGACAAAGGGATATAATACTCTCAGGAGCACAATTATTTTGAAAAGAGGGATTCTGCCCATCACTGTCAGCAGGAGAATTCTCCAGAATGCAACTTGGTTTCGGCTCGTCGCCACAGATCTGATGATGGTACCATCTAAAAGGCCCATTGCATCATTATAAATCCAAACCCCCAGGTTCCTGAATGTTTGGGTTTGCCAACATGGTGTTTCCCACCAATGTCTAGTCCAGCCTCCATAGCTTCCGGCCGAAGAGGGAACAGCAATAATTTCTACCAGTTGATGTGAAAGCCCTTGTGAAGCTATTATTTATTGAGGCATTTTATCTCTGACATAAAGTAGCATATTGCCAGTGTAGAGGGAAACAGAATAGGTTTGGTTGCCTAGTGGAATGCCCCAATGAACCCCCCCACGAACGCAAGGCAATAGCCACTGACTTCAACGCCAGAGCAAAGAGAAGGGGGGACAATGGGAAACCCTCTTTGATGCCCCTAAGAATGGCTATTGTGTCTGTGAAGTCTCCTTGTCTGAACGCACGCCATTGGTGCAGTGTAGAGAAGCTGGATCATGCGTATTAAGAGATTTCCCAACCCATACCTTTTGAGCAGTGTGAAGAGGAAAGTCCAGTCCAGGGAATCAAGCCCCTTTTCAGGATCGAGTCCATGCAAGCTGCCCGGGGCCAAGCTCTGGGCTAGCCTCTATGATCCTGAAGAGCCTGTGGATGTTTAATGATGTGCTCCTAATAGGCACAAAGCTGTTTTGGTCAGGGTGTACCAACTGAGGGATCAATGGCAGCAGGCTCTCTGATAGCACCTTCTATAGTCAGTAATAGTTATCATTAACGGTCTGTATGAGGATATGTATGTCATGTCTCTGTCCGGCTTAGGTATGGATATAAGTAGGGCTTATATCAAGGGACTGAGGGAGGCACTCATCCCCCATTGCTTCCTCACACATTTGCTAAAATCATGGAGAAAGGAGGTCAGAGAAAGACAGATAAAATTCCATTTGGGGTTTTGCTAGTAGCCAGAGAACATATTGCTTCCTTTAATTCCATAGAGGATATGGCTCCTGAGGCTGTTCTAGAGTGACTTGAGACAGTGAACATCAACTAAAAAGGGAAAATGGCTGCTGTGTCTGTGCGGTAGTCAGTCTGGGCAGCAGTGTATATGTTCTCCTGGTGGTTGGTAAAGGCGGTGTGAATTTCAGCCTGCTTGTGTGCATACGCTTTGCTAGTGAATCATCAATCAATCAATCACAGAATTTGTAGAGCACACTACTTACCCGCGAGGGTCTCAAGGCGCTGGGGAAAAAAGGGGGGGGTGCCGCTACTGGTCGAACAGCCAGGTCTTGAGTAGCCTCCTGAAGGTCAGCAGGTCTTGGGTCTGTCGTAGGCTGAGTGGAAGGGAGTTCCAGGTCTTGGCGGCGAGGTGGGAGAAGGATCTGCCGCCGGTGGTTGTTCTTCGAATGCGAGGGACGGTGGCGAGGGAGAGGTCGGCGGAGCGGAGCTGGCGGTTGGGGACGTAGAAGAAGAGTCGTCTGTTGAGGTAGGCTGGGCCGGTCTTGTGGAGTGCCTTGTGTGCGTGGATGAGGAGTTTGAAGGAGATTCTCCTGTCGACGGGGAGCCAGTGCAGGTTTCTCAGGTGGGGGTGATGTGGCTGTGGCGTTGTACGTCGAGGATCAGGCGTGCAGAAGCGTTTTGAATGCGTTGCAGTCGCTTGATGAGCTTGGCCGGGCTCCCGCGTAGAGGGCGTTTCCATAGTCGAGTCTGCTACTGATGAGGGCCTGGGTGACTGTTCTTCTTGTATCTGTCGGGATCCACCTGTAGATCTTGCAGAGCATGCAGAGGGTGTTGAAGCAGGAGGCGACTGCGTTGACTTGCTTGGCCATGGAGAGCGTTGAGTCGAGGATGACTCCCAGGTTGCGTGCGTGGTCGGTGGGTGTCGGGGCTGCCCCCAGTGTCGTTGGCCACCAGGAGTCGTCCCAGGCTGAAGGGTTGGAGCCGAGGATGAGGACCTCCATCTTGTCCGTGTTCAACTTTAGTCGGCTGCTCTTCATCCAATCGGCGGCGGCCTTCATTCCTTCGTGGAGGTTGGATTTGGCGGCGAGGGGTCCTTGGTGAGGAGAGGATCAGTTGAGTGTCGTCGGCGTAGGAGATTATGTTGAGGTCGTGTTGTCTGGCGATGCATGCGAGCGAGCCATGTAGATGTTGAACAGTGTCGGGCTGAGGGATGATCCCTGGGAGTACGCCGCAGATGATCTCGGAGGCTTCGGATCGGAATGGGGGAGCGGACTCTCTGGGTTCTGCCGGAGAGGAAGGAGGTGGTCCATTCCAGGGCCTTGTCTCGGATCCCTGCGTCGTGGAGGCGTGCGCGTAGAGTGCGGTGGCAGACAGTGTCGAAGGCGGCGGAGAGGTCCAGCAGGATGAGGGCTGCGGTCTCACCGTTGTCCAGCAGGGTCCTGATGTCGTCGGTGGCTGCGATGAGGGCAGTCTCGGTGCTGTGGTTGTTGCGGAACCCTGACTGGGATGGGTCCAGGATGCTGTTTTCTTCGAGGTATTGGGTTAGCTGTCTGTTGACGATCTTCTTGATGACCTTGGCTGGGAACGGAAGCAGGGAGATGGGCCAGAAGTTCTTGAGGTCTCTCGGGTCCGCCTTGGGTTTTTTGAGTAGGGCGTTGATCTCAGCATGTTTCCAGTCTCCGGGAAGGTCGCGGTCTCGAAGGAGAGATTGATGACGTTGCGCAGGTGGGGTGCGATGGAGCTGCTGGCTTTGTTGAAGATGTGGTGCGGGAAAGGGTCTGACGGGGAGCCGGAGTGGATTGTGCTCATGGTCTTGATGGTGTCATCAATGTTCACGTTGGCCCAGGCTGGCAAGGGGTCGTGGTCGATGGTGTGCGGCGAGTCTGGTGTGTCAGTGACTGTTGGGGCTGTCTGGGTGTTGAAGCTGTCGTGGATGTCGGCGATCTTGCGGTGGAAGAAGGTGGCGAGGGAATCGCACAGGGCTTGCGACGGCGGGATGTCGGTGTTGGAGCTGGGGTTGGAGAGTTCCTTCACGATGTTGTAGAGCTCCTTGCTGTTGTGTGCATTGTTGTCGAGGCGGTCTTTGAAGGAGATCCTCTTGGCGGACCTGATGAGGTGATGGTGGTTGCGGATGGCGTCTTTGTGGGCTGCGTGGCTGTCCGGTGTCTTTTCACTGTGCCATTTCTTCTCTAGTTTCCGGCAATCATCTAGAAGGAATTGAAAGATGGGGTTGTTTCTGATTAACCAGCCAAGCTAGAAGTGTGCTGGGCCTATCAGACTTTGTGTGGATTTTGACTGCATGTGTGGTATAATTGATACAGTTGAGCCATTCAAGCAAGCAGTGTTTTGCTCGTACTGCCAGAAAGGTTTGCATGTGATTGGAACGATTGACAGCTTGGCCTTCTGGGCGTAGGAGGGAGATCTCATATGGAGGAATTGGATGTCACTGGTCTTCATTTCTACATCTAGCACTCTACGGGCTCTACTATCTCATTGACACAAAGCCCTTTAATCATGACCTTAAACATGTCCCACTCTATGGCCTGAGGAGATGCTGTGTTTTGATTGAGATTGAAATGGTTGCAGAAATAATCGTGAAGAGTAGAGCGGAATTCAGGATCATCCAGCAATGAAGGCAACGAGGGTTGAAACCTCGACATTGGTATCGGAGGTGCAGGATCACGCAACAGAACCCCACAATGAGATGAGTGCACTCTTGAATAGCCTTTGACCATGTGTGATGGCACTGGGCCTTATTCCAATCCAGGTCATTAACTAACTGGGACTCTCCTTCACCTTGAATGATAATGTTTATTGGAAATCCTACCTTTGAAATTGTGGGTGTAGATTATAACCTTTTTTAAGATGTCCTTTTTCACTGTACTATACAAGAACGATAATTATTGCATTATTTTTTGTGATAAGGCACCATTTTTCCAGTAGAGCAAAGCAGACTTTCTTTTGAAATGCACTCAAGTAAACAAAAACACATGAAACTTGCTTTCAGTCACAATTCAAATTAGTCATTGGTGGTCAGGGCCAGACTGGCCTAGCGGGCATCAGACGTTTGCCCGGGAGGCTGGAAGGGTGGGGGATGGTGTTGGAGCAGTGGTGGTAGGTTTTGCTACTGGGAGCCGGTTTTGCAGCGATGCTGCAATATCACCCCCAGCAACAAAAGCAGCAGTGCTGGGGGCTGCTTTTGTTATGCAGCAGTGCTTGACATTTGCGCCCACCTCACCCTCACGGGAGGGGGGAAGGGGCGGTCCGACAAAATTGCCAGAGCTGCTTTGGGTTCCCAGTCCGGCCCTGTTGGTGGTGCAATGCGATTTCAACCATTGTGTGTAATTTTGAGGCATGGATTTTCGCCTTGTCAAAAAGGTTGCTCTCCTCCTGGATTTTGATGCATCTTCTCTGAGAGTGAATAGTGCTCTCTAGTGATATTTTAATGGAAATATTAGGTTATGGATTAGAAAGCGGAAATGTGATACATAACTTTATGTAAATTCATAAATAGCTTCCTCATTTGTTGATAGAAACAAATACTTTACATAGGAATAGTTTCAGTTAATTCTGCATTTCTCGACTGTAACTTCACCACAGAGCGCTAACAAAACGCTAGAATTGCAACTTTCTGCATTGGAACAACAAGAGCTTTGGAATTCACAGGATTTGTTATTGAAGAATCTGCACGAGAAGAGCAAAATATGCAGCTAATTGTACTGTTTATTGGTACTGCAGCGTGAGAAGTGTGTTTTCTTACAATGCATGTCCTACCTGTTTTGCCAGATCAAAAACCATCTTGTTCACATCATTTCTCCCATGTATTAAAATGCAAAACTAGGAACACTACAGTAAACATAAATGGCATGCTCATTCCTCCATCTAACAAGAGGGTTTGTGTCCTTGCATGCAAGCGAGGTTGGCCACTAATAAAGTAGAAAAAAAAGGAAGAAATGACCTCGCCTGAACCACTTGCAGAAGTGACTTTATATATAGATCAAGACACTTAATGTCATGATCACACTGGTTAATCCTGTTTCATTCAATTCATTGCAAATCATTTGAAACAAAGAAACTGGAATTCGTACACATTAGCCATTAGTGGCAAAACATAAATCTGCATAAATTGTGCTATCCAGCACCACTATGTGTAGGAAGTGTTTAGTTAGATAAAACAAATTGCAATATCATGAAAGACCACTGAGTCCAATTCAAGTCTTTACAGAAACATAGTACGGTTAAATATCCATTGCCTGATAACATAGGGCCAGATGTATGTAGGAACCGTTTTGCGATTCCCTAATTGCGAATCCTTGCGATTCGCAATTAGAAAATCACAAAGCAGCATGTATGAAAGTGTTGAACACTTTCTGTGATTCCTAGGGGGTCGCAAATGGCCTATGTTAGATTTGGGGGTCTCTAGTTGGCATAGGTAGGTACCTGTGACAAATAGGGACCCTTGCGTCTAGTCAGGGTGAGGGGCTACACTCCTGAAATAACCCCTGCTCTCACCCCCTTGGTAGCTTGGCACGAGCAGGCAGGCTTATCTCAGAGGCAGTGTGTAAAGCATACAGTAACACAGTGACAACACTACAGATGGACACCACACAGGTTGTATTTATAAAAATAGTATTTTTATATAGACTTAACACAAGACCAAACGACAAAAATCCACAATACTGTACTCAAAAATAGACTTTAGAATGTTATAAAATAGTTCAGTTCTCTCAAGTTGTAGATGCGACACTTTACTCTCAATGTACCTTGAATGCGTAACGCAAAGAAAACAAAAGGGTCGCAGGGAAGGTGATGCGTCGGTTCCGTACACTCAGGGGAGTGGATGCGTCGGTTCCTTACTGCTGCGCAGGGGAGTTGATGCTCGCTTCCTTACTGTGTGGGGAGTTGATGTGTCGGTTTCTTACTGCTCTCCGGTGCGATGCGACAGATGGCACCTCGATGCGATACTCTTCTCCGGTGCGATGCGATAAAAATGGCGTCTTGGCTGCGATGCGTGCACGCCCGACGGCCGTGCGGCGACTCGATGATCTTTGGAGCCGCGACAGGCCCTGCGACCCGCTTCTCCGGTGATGCGACGATGTCCTCTGTGGCAGCGTCCCGCTTCTCCGGCGATGCGCCGCGCTTCGGCGATGTGATGATGACAGCGGCAGCGGCGTCTCGCTTCCTCGGCGATGCGATGACAGCGGCTGCGGCGGCGACACGCTTCTCGTTGTTGCGTCGCGCTTCCAGCTCCCAGCGACACGCAGTCTCTCAGAAGGCCCAGCACTGCAGCAGGCACTTCAATTCCCAGCAAGGGAATTCGGGGGGGAGCTGGTTGGTGAAGTCTTGTATCCCTGAGACTTCAGGCAGGAGGCAAGCTCTAGTTCAAGCCCTTGGAGATTCTTCTTCAAGTTGATAGAAAGCACACTCAGTCCTTTTCTCCTTTCTTTGGCAATGAAGCAACCACTGCAGGCCAACCCCCAAACACACAGCACAGGGGTAGTCTCCTCCTTCAGCTTCCTGGTTCTTCTCCTCAGCAAGGTTCGTCTTGATTCCCAGAAGTGATCTAATTTCCTAGGGGTCTGGGTCCCCTTTTTATACACAGTTTCTCTTTGTTCTCTGAAGGCAGAGAGGCCTCTGCCTAGTCCAAAGCTCAGTTCTGGTCAGTCCTGGAGCACTTTGTTTTTCTGACTCCTTCTTTCCTTTCAGAATGTGGGGCAGAGTGCTCAGCCGCCCGGCAGGAGGTGGAGCCAGCATTGTGGAAGGCAGGCACAGCCCTATTCAGACCCAGGTGCAACTCCTCCCTCCACTCTGGATGCAGATCTTTCTATTCAGCCCTGCGCTGACTCACCCTGTCTCCTGTAGCCACCCCCAGCCCCTGTCACTCAATCTCCAGACAAGGAATACACAACCTAGCAGAGGCAGGCTTGGATAGTTAGGCAAGAAAATATCTACTTTCTAAAAGTGGTATTTTCAAACACAGAATGTTAAAACCAACTTCACTAAAGATGTATTTTATCATTCTGAGTTCAGGCGTACTAAACTCGAATTTCTACCTGGTTCCCTGAGTCAGTTAGGATTATAAGATGTAATAATCTAACTGCCCATTCTGGCCTATGGGGAACAGGTAGCCTTGCAATAGTGAAAAACGAAAATGGCTGTAATTCACTATTAGGACATGCCACACACACAGGGCATGTCCTACCTTTTACCTACAATGCACCCTGCCCTTGGGCCTACCTTAGGGGTGACTAATATGTATAAAAGGGAAGGTTTAGGGACTGGCAAGTGGGTACACTTGCCCAGTCAACATGGCAGTACCAGACTGCACACAGGCTCTGCAATGGCAGGCCTGAGACACACTTTACAAGCTGCTCCGGTGGGTGGCACAGCCAGTGCTGCAAGCCCACCAGCAGCATTTGATTTACAAGCCCTGGGCACACGCAGTGCTGTACTAGGGTCTGACAGTAAGCCAAACAAGCCAATCATGGAGTCACTAATCCATACATCAATTTACCATAGGGAGCACTTGCACTGAACAGCAGTGGCACAGTGCCCAAAAGCATCTAAAACCAGCAAAAACATAAGAGGCAACAGCAAAAAATGGAAGGGAGACCCACGCCAATGGTGCCAGGTCTAACACGTGTCCCTCCAGCTGAAATGTGGGGAGAACTATCCTACCTCCGGGGAGTTCTCATCACTAAGGCGGAAAAATCTGGACAGACCATCAGCATTGGTGTGTTCTGTACCAGGGCGGTGTTCCACCGTAAAGTCCATCCCTGTAGGGATATGGACCACCTCAACAGCTTTGGATTCTCACCCCTCATCTGCATCAGCCATCTGAGGGCCTGTGGTCTGTCTGAACCCGGAAGTGAGTCCCAAACAAGTATGGTCTCAACTTCTTCAGTGCCCAGACCACAGCAAATGCCTCGCGCTCAATTGCACTCCACCTCTGTTCTCGTGGAAGTAACCTCCTACTGATGAAGGCTACAGGTTGGTCTAGGCCCTCCTCATTAATCTGTGATAGAACAGCCCCCACACCATGCTCTGAAGCGTCTGTTTGCACAATAAACTCTTTTGAGAAGTTGGGTGCCAGGAGCACGGGCGCCGTGCACATGGCAGTCTTCAGGGCATCAAAAGCTCTCTGACAGGTGTCAGTCCAAACTACTCTCTTGGGCTGCTTCCTGGAAGTCAGCTCTGTCAAGGGTGCAACAATGCTGCCATACCCCTTGACAAACCTCCTGTAATACCCGGTGAGTCCTAAAAGGCTCTCACCTCTGTCTGGGTCTTGGGGGTTCCCAAGTCAGGATGGTCTCAATCTTGGGCTGTAGGGCGCCACCTGGCCGCTCCCAACCTGGTGTCCCAAGTACACCACGGAACCCTGCCCGATCTGGCACTTACTCGCCTTGATCGTGAGGCCTGCTCTCCGCAGCGCCATCAACACTTCCCAGAGGTGGCGCAGATGTTCTTCCCAACTGGCGCTGAACACTGCAATGTCATCCAGGTAGGCGGCACTGAACTCTTCCAGTCCAGCCAACACCTGGTTGACCAACCTCTGAAAGGTGGCAGGGGCATTCTTCATCCCAAAGGGCATAACCCGGAATTGGTAGTGCCCATCTGGTGTGGAGAATGCTGACCTCTCTCTTGCCCCATCAGTCAAGGCGATCTGCCAGTACCCAGATGTTAAGTCAAACGTGCTGAGGTACCGGGCAGCCCCTAACTGATCAATGAGCTCATCAGCTCTGGGGATGGGGTGTGCGTCAGTCCTGATGACTGAATTGAGCCCTCGGTAGTCCACACAGAACCGCAGTTCTGGTGAGACACCCGGTGCGGCAGCCTTTGGGACCAAGACCACTGGGCTGGCCCAAGGACTGGTAGAGGACTCAATCACCCCCAACGCAAGCATCTTGGAGACCTCCTCCTTGATGCAAGCTCTCCCCCTGTCAGTCACCCTGCAAGTTTTGTGCTTGACAGGAGGACTGTCCCCAGTGTCTACATCATGGATGCACCAATCAGTGACACTGGGAATCAGGGAGAACAGGTCAGAAAACTGTCCCAGCAACTGGTGACAGTCATTCTGCTGCTCAGGGGTCACGGTGGAAGAGAGGTTCACTCCATCCACTGACCCATCTTGCTCTGTTGCAGACAGGAGGTCAGGAAGAGGTTCAGTCTCCTCCTCCATTCCAGCATCTGTTGCTAGGAGCATGCCCACTTCGGACCTCTCTAAGTGGGGCTTCAGGCGGTTGACATGCAGGACCCGCAAGGGGTTCCTGGGAGACCGCAAGTCCACCAAGTAGGTAACCGGACTCTTGCGCTCCACCACCTCAAATGGTCCGGTCCACTTATCCTGGAGCGCACAGAGGCTCCACTGGGGCCATGACCCACACTTTCTGACCAGGCTGAAGCTCAACCAGAGTGGCATTCTGGTCGTACCACCGCTTCATCTCCTCCTGGCTGGCTTCCAGATTCGCCTCAGCGAGTTTTCTGAATCGCCTAGTTTGGTTCCTAAAGGCCAGCATGTAGCTATATACATCCTGGGGAGGTTTCCTGGGAGATTGCTCCCAGCCTTCCTTGACCAAACTCAAAGGTCCTCTCACTGGGTGTCCATAGAGAAGCTCAAAGGGACTGAACCCTAGAGATTTCTGTGGCATCTCACGGTAAGCAAAGAGAAGGCATGGTAAGAGGACGTCCACTTACGCCTCATGGGTTTCTCAAGACCCATAATCATGCCTTTGAGGGTCCGGTTGAATCTCTCAACCAGCCCATTACCTTGGGGGTGGTAAGGAGTGGTGAACTTGTAGGTTACACCACACTCCTGCCACAGGGACTTCATATACTTGGAAATGAAGTTGGTACCTCGGTCTGACACCACCTCTCTGGGAAACCCCACACAGGAGAAAATCCCCATCAGTGCACGTCCCACCACGGGGGCCGTCACTGTCCTGAAGGATGGCTTCCGGGTGCCGGGTGGCATGTCCACCAAGACCAGGATGAACCTGTTGCCCATGGCTGTCTTGGGATCCAGAGGCCCCACAATGTCAATGCCCACCCTTTCAAAGGGGTGCTGACCACAGGGAATGGCTGGAGAGGAGCCTTGCGCTTCCTCCACTCTTTCCACTTGCCTGGCAAGTCTGACAGGTCCTGCAATGAGTGTCTGAACTCTTGCGCATTTGGGGCCAATAAAAATGGGTGACAAGCCTTTCAAAGGTCTTGTTCTGCCCCAAATGTCCTGCTAAAGGCACATCATGAGCCACCCCCAGTAGGAAGGCTCTGAAGTGCTGGGGTACCACCAGCACACGGGCTGACCCAGGCTCAGCAACCTTAGGCTCACTATACAGGAGACCATTCTCCCAGTAGATCCAATGTGATCCAGACTGATCACCTGCTGCCTGGTTTGCAGCCTGCTGCCGCAAACCCACAAGAGAAGGGCACTTGTTCTGCTCCTCACAGAACTCTTCCCTGGAGGGACCTCCTTCCTGCTGCCAATGGGTCAGCTCAGGCAGGTCTCCCAGTTCAGCAATCTCTTCCCCAGTAGGCTCCAGGGCATCCCCCTCAGGGTCCGCCTCCTCCTGGGCTGTGGGAATCTCAGGGGCCGGTTTCCCGTGCCCCCTACCTCTTCTCTTTAAGGCAGGCACCTGGGCCATTTTCTCAGGCTCCAGGTCCTCTTGAACACCCTTACTGGCTGCCATAGACCGAGTGGTCACGCAGGCCCACTCAGGCAAACCCAACATCTCTAAATGAGCTCTCCGCTCCACCTTAGCCCAAGGGAGCTCTCCAAATCATTACCTAACAGACATTCAACAGGCATGGCTGGCCTCACAGCTACTTGAAGAGTCCATGAGACCCCCACTCCAAGGGAACCTGTGCCACCTTGCAGTGGCTCTCTGTGTTGTCAGCGGCAACAACTGGGTAAAATGCATTTGGGACTACCTGCTCTTCAGACACCAACCGACAACTGACAGCTGTCACACTGGCTCCGGTGTCTCTAAGAGCTTCCACCCTCTTGCCATTGATGGTCACCCACTGCCTGTATTTTTTAGTGTTATTAGGCAGCTGGGTCCTGGGGACCACCTCACAGTCTCCTAAAGAGACAAGGGACATCTCTGCGGGACCCCACCCACCTTGGGCACCCATCTCCTCCCCCAGGGCTACACTAGCCAACTGCCGGGGTGGTGCACCAGTGGGTGCTGTCTTCCCATACAAGGGACATCTAGCATCATAAGAACAGTGGCCCACTAGACCACACTTAAAACAGGTCTTGGGCCCCTTGTGAACAGGCTTATCTGTCGGGGCCACTGCCTTCTTCTCAGGGGGAGGCTGGGAACCTTTCCCTTGGGGCCCTTTCTGGAACTCCCTCTGTTTACCCTTGTCCCCCCCACTCTTCTGCTGGGGACCCTGCCCACCTTTGGCGAAGTCTCCCACATGACCATTCTGGACCCGGGTGCTCACCCAGCGGTCCGCCTCCTCAGCAAGCTTCCTAGGGTTAGTCAGCTTGATATCAATAAGATGCTGGCGTAGCTCTGGAAAACAGTTATTTGACAAGTGCTCCCATGCAAGCAAATCATAGAGCGCCTCAAAATTATCCACTTTGCTACCCTTCACCCAACCATCCAATGCTCTGCAAAAGAAAGACACATATTCCACCCAAGTGGTAGACTCCAGTTTTCTGCAATTTCTAAACCTTCGTCTATATAGCTCTGGGGTCAAACCAAATATGGACATTAGGGCTCCCTTCATGTGGGTATAGGACATTTGCTCCTCTGTGAGGCAAATCCAACAAAGTGTCCCTCCCATCACTAACAAAGCGGCCCCACAACCCCGCTCCCCAATCCTTCTCAGGGACCCGGTGGGCCAACATTGCAGCTTCATAAGCCCTAAACCACTGACCAATATCCTCATTCTTGTGGAAATCTTTAACTACATCTTTGGGAATGTAGGTTCTTGCTTCTACATGCACTGGCGGTGTGCTGCCACCAGAGGAGGAACTTCTAACTTCTTGGCCTTGAGTTCCAATTCCCTCAATCCTCTCTCATGCTCAAAATGCATTCTCTTTTCCTCTAAGGCTAACCTCTTCATTTCTAACTCCATCCCAAGCTCTATTTTCTTGCTCTCTATGTCTTTCTGACCATCCATTTTGAGCCTAGCTAGCTCCAATTTATGCATCCTCTCCCTTGCTCTGTCCTCCAGCTCTCCTGGGGACAACCCTTTGGAAGAAACACTGCTGCCCGCCCCTGAAAGTGCTTTCCCTCCAGTTGGGCCCACTGGCCCCTCAAGGTGCTCATTTAAATCCTCTGCCTCCATTACTGGCTCCTCAGGATGCTCACTGGCATTCCTAGATTCTACCCAGGCCCTCAGCGCCTTTTGGTATTCCTCTTTCCTGGTGAGGCCTTTCACAGAGATTTTAAATTTCTTGCACAAAGCTTTGAGATAAGGCACAGTGTAAGTATCAATTCTCTCTTCTTCCAAAACAATGTCTACAGATACTATGGATGCTGTCTTGCTCATGGTAACAAAAAGACTGGCAGTTCTCAAGAATCAAAAATAGAAAAGAAGTTCCAAGGAAAAAAATTATCAAAAAGTATGTGGTTGCGTTATGGTCTGCACTCACTAGTAGTGTACACCAATCACTGTATATGAATCACAAATGCAAGTCCAAATCCTCACCGCTGACCACCAATGTTAGATTTGGGGGTCTCTAGTTAGCATAGGTAGGTACCTGTGACAAATAGGGACCCTTGCGTCTAGTCAGGGTGAGGGGCTACACTCCTAAAATAACCCCTGCTCACCCCCTTGGTAGCTTAGCACGAGCAGGCAGGCTTATCTCAGAGGCAGTGTGTAAAGCATTTGTGAACACATACAGTAATACAGTGACAACACTACAGATGGACACCACACAGGTTGTATTTATAAAAATAGTATTTTTATATAGACTTAACACAAGACCAAACGACAAAAATCCACAATACTGTACTCAAAAATAGACTTTAGAATGTTATAAAATAGTTCAGTTCTCTCAAGTTGTAGATGCAACACTTTACTCTCAATGTACCTTGAATGCGTAACGCAAAGAAAACAAAGGGTCGCAGGGAAGGTGATGCGTCGGTTCCGTACACTCAGGGAGTGGATGCGTCGGTTCCTTACTGCTGCGCAGGAGTTGATGCTCGCTTCCTTACTGTGTGGGGAGTTGATGCGTCGGTTTCTTACTGCTCTCCGGTGCGATGCGACAGATGGCACCTCGATGCGATACTCTTCTCCGGTGCGATGCGATAAAAATGGTGTCTTGGCTGCGATGCGACAACGTTGGTGCGATGCGCGCACGCCCGACGGCCGTGCGGCGACTCGATGATCTTTGGAGCCGCGACAGGCCTTGCAACGCGCTTCTCCGGTGATGCGACGATGTCCTCTGTGGCAGCGTCCCGCTTCTCCGGCGATGCGCCACGCTTCGGCGATGCGATGATGACAGTGGCAGCGGCGTCTCGCTTCCTCGGCGATGCGATGACAGCGGCTGCGGCGGCGACACGCTTCTCGTTGTTGCGTCGCGCTTCCAGCTCCCAGCGACACGCAGTCTCTCAGAAGGCCCAGCACCGCAGCAGGCACTTCAATTCCCAGCAAGGGAATTCAGGGGGGAGCTGGTTGGTGAAGTCTTGTATCCCTGAGACTTCAGGCAGGAGGCAAGCTCTAGTTCAAGCCCTTGGAGACTCTTCTTCAAGTTGATAGAAAGCACACTCGGTCCTTTTCTCCTTTCTTTGGCAATGAAGCAACCACTGCAGGCCAACCCCCAAACACACAGCACAGGGGTAGTCTCCTCCTTCAGCTTCCTGGTTCTTCTCCTCAGCAAGGTTCGTCTTGATTCCCAGAAGTGATCTAATTTCCTAGGGGTCTGGGTCCCCTTTTTATACACAGTTTCTCTTTGTTCTCTGAAGGCAGAGAGGCCTCTGCCTAGTCCAAAACCAGTTCTGGTCAGTCCTGGAGCACTTTGTTTTCTGACTCCTTCTTTCCTTTCAGAATGTGGGGCAGAGTGCTCAGCCGCCCGGCAGGAGGTGGAGCCAGCATTGTGGAAGGCAGGCACAGCCCTATTCAGACCCAGGTGCAACTCCTCCCTCCACTCTGGATGCAGATCTTTCTATTCAGCCCTGCGCTGACTCACCCTGTCTCCTGTAGCCACCCCCAGCCCCTGTCACTCAATCTCCAGACAAGGAATACACAACCTAGCAGAGGCAGGCTTGGATAGTTAGGCAAGAAAATATCTACTTTCTAAAAGTGGTATTTTCAAACACAGAATGTTAAAACCAACTTCACTAAAAGATGTATTTTTTCATTCTGAGTTCAGGCGTACTAAACTCGAATTTCTACCTGGTTCCCTGAGTCAGTTAGGATTATAAGATGTAATAATCTAACTGCCCATTCTGGCCTATGGGGAACAGGTAGCCTTGCAATAGTGAAAAACGAAAATGGCTGTAATTCACTATTAGGACATGCCACACACACCAGGGCATGTCCTACCTTTTACCTACAATGCACCCTGCCCTTGGGCCTACCTTAGGGGTGACTAATATGTATAAAAGGAAGGTTTAGGGACTGGCAAGTGGGTACACTTGCCCAGTCAACATGGCAGTACCAGACTGCACACAGGCTCTGCAATGGCAGGCCTGAGTCACACTTACAAGCTGCTCCGGTGGGTGGCACAACCAGTGCTGCAAGCCCACCAGCAGCATTTGATTTACAAGCCCTGGGCACACGCAGTGCTGTACTAGGGTCTGACAGTAAGCCAAACAAGCCAATCATGGAGTCACTAATCCATACATCAATTTACCATAGGGAGCACTTGCACTGTGGCACTGAACAGCAGTGGCACAGTGCCCAAAAGCATCTAAAACCAGCAAAAACATGAGGCAACAGCAAAAAATGGAAGGGAGACCCACGGCAATGGTGCCAGGTCTAACAGCCTACCTCATGCTTGAGGTAGGTCGCAATTTGCGACCCCTTAAGAATCGCTTAATTACAGGGATAATGGCCTCCTGGGGTCAGCAGACCCCCATGCCCGTGATTGCGTTTAAATAAAGCAAAAATTCTTTTTAAATGCAGCCCGTTTTCCTTAAAGGAAAACGGGTTGCATTTCAAAAAGAAAAATGAAACATTTTCTTTTCATTTTCTGAGAGCAGGCAGTGGTCCCTGGGACCACTGCCAGCTCTGAAAAAACATTTTCGCTGCCAATCCCAAAGGGGTAGGGGTCCCTCGGGGACCCCTTCCCATTTGCGAATGGGTTACCACCTACTTGAAGTAGGTGGTAAAATGCGAATGTTTTGCTACCGCATTCACAATCACAAAACATTCATACATACCATTACAATTTGCTATTTGGAAGGGACGCCTAAACATGCCCCTTCCAAATAGCGAATCGCAAACCCATTTTGCGATTCGGTAACAGGTTACAGAATTGCAAAATGGGGCTTGATACATGTGAAAAGTATTTTTTGCGATCGCAAACGGGCCAAATCGGCCCGTTTGCAAACACAAAAAAGCTTGACACATGTGGCCCTTGATGTTTAGACTCTATCCGTTTTGTCAAACCAGGGGCTGTGACAGTTCATTTTTATGGGAGAAGCCCGCTTTTTCGGGAATCTGCTCAGTGGTCTTTAGTGATATTGCGATCAGGTTTATCTTACTTAACACTTCTTACACACAGTGGTGTTGGCAGAGCATAATTTAGCAAGTCATCGGTTTGTGCTCAATAAGGTTATGCAGATTCATTTTTTGCCACTATTGGATAATGTTGTGTATGAACTTTCAATTTCTTTGTTTCAAAGGATTTGCAATTAATCAAATGAAACGGTAAAAACCAGTGTAATCATGAAATTAAGTGTCTTGATCTATATATAAAGTCACTTCTGCAAGTGGTTCAGGCAAGGTACTTCGTTTCTTTTTTTTTTTCTACTCATTCCTCCATCTAATGTGTACTGATTGATTATTGAAAAAGGCAGGAAGCTATATGTAGATAGATCTCGTGTTTAAAGTTGATTCAGTTCTTACTATCCCTTTTTCCTGCCGTTTGTTATGCACCTCAATGAATAAAAGTAAATTGTGTTGTTTGTAAAATGGAAATAAATGCATATTAACACATTTTAGATATATTTCTTTGCATAAATAAAGGTATCTCTTGTATACCGTGAAAATTACTGCTTTCAAAGTTAATTATATCTGTTTTCAAAACAAGTAACTGTCAGAACCCCTTTCAATGGGCAGGGGCTACTGGGCTCAACTGTGGTGGTTGAGTCCTCTGACTCCTGATGTCCAGGGGCCTGGCCTACTATGGATCCCACACAACTGGGCCCAGTGCCCCTTCTGCACTTGACTCTCAGTGGTAGCTGTGTTCGAGCAGTCAAGGCTCCCTTGGGGGGATGTAGATATAAGTCAGTGTAAGCGACTCATAACTGAAAATACAAACAGTAGGAACAATAAATCAATGTCCAGTCAAATACTTGCTTTAATGAGAAATAGTAATATTTTATTTGCAACTTTACATAGGAAAAGAAAGGCGCCATTCAAATAAAACAACACAATCCCCCTTGAGATAGGGGCTCTAGTAGTTGTCAGGCAAATCCCTGTCCCATCCTTCTGCATGTAACATGTTCAGAGTTATTCCCCATTCACTGGTGATTGCATCAGGGAGTGCACGCTATTAGACCACATAACTTTTGACCCTTTAGGAACTTAGTCAAAAGTGTCCATGGTGCTGCAGTGCAGTTAGCAGCGGGTTCCCCCGGGCCCAGTGATCCTAGTTTGTGTCTTACCCGCTCTCGCAGCACAGAAGAGTTCAGTGATGCAGCAGGAACCTTCAAATGTGCATCTGAGAGTCCTGCTCAGTTCGGAGAGGTCAGCTGCTTGCAGCGCAGGCTTTCTCTCCTGCGTGGTGCTGCTGGAGGTCTCCCAGAAGTCAGAGCAGCTCCCTGCTCGTGGAGACGCTGTAAGTTTACTTTGCTCAATGGGGGGAGGAATCCTTTCCTGAGCTCCCGACTGGAGTCAGTGACGGTGCAACGCCGCCCACAGCATCTCCAGCATTCCTTAGTGATGAGTTGGGGGCAGTTCCCTCGCAGTTCGGGGTCCAACTCGTAGATCGTAGCCTCAGTCTCTTGTTTAGGCGGCGGCTGAAATCCTTTGGCAATGTTGGTACTGGCAGCTCCTGCTGGCATACGGGGGTTGCAGCTGTATGGGGTTATTCAGATGCAGGCTCTCTCACCACATGTGCCCCGGCTCAGACAGTTACAGGTCTTGGCCTTCCTTGAAGCGGTAACTTTACCGGTGGCTGCTTCTGGCATATGGAGTCAGCATGGCAGTACGGACGTAGCATGACCTGCACAGCGCTCAACACATGGCTCAGTCTGATGGCCCTCTCCCAGCATACGTGGGTTGCAGAATGCAATATTGCACACAGGTGACATCCCGATCGGTGCTCAGCCGAATTCTCACACAGGGAGTCCTCATAGTAGGGCTCCCCACAGGAACTTCCTCCCTCCAACGCTCTCCTCTTCCTCACAGTGTACACAGGTCTTGGCAAGCAGTTAGGTGCTGATGCTCCAGGGCAGGTGGACTTGGTTTACCTTGGTCATGTCCCCTCACTCAGCAGGGACACGAGCAGGCCATGGTCCACAGTCCTAGTTAGAAACAGAAGTCTTGCAGAGCTTCCACTTCTCACACAGCCCACTTGGCAACTTGGTGGATGACTAATTTTGGGGGACTCAACATCCCCATCTTATAGTCCTTTTCCTGACAACAAATATGATTTAGGGTCTGGGTCATTGAACTTTTATGTTGTAGGTTCTGCATCGTTTGAAGTGGGCACTTCTCCTTTTCAAGTGGGCACTTCTCCTTTTCATCTTCCATCATGAGAGATGTCTGTCACAGCAGGCACGACTCGGTAGTTGATTTTCTAGAACACGATTCATTGGAGTGACCAGAGTTCACACTTGGAAATCAGCCACAGTGATATGTGCATCAAAAGGTTAATCCCAGACACCCAGTCCTACTCTTTGATTCCCTTATCAGCCCCATTTCCCTTCCTGAGATGTGTCCAGACGACTTCCTTGTGATCTGTCAGTGAAACAAAGAGCAATCTTTTGAAAGGTAAAGGGAGTCTCTTCCTTTTCCCTCCAGTTTGTCCCCACCCACCTTACAGGAATACAGCAATACACAAATCTGTCTGGGGGGATTCCTCTCCTCCTCATGTCTTTACCAGACAGGCCTGGGCTTCTCAAAAATGGAACCTGTGGTTCTCCATACAACATACCATTGCCGGCAGACTTACTCATTGTGCTTTCAGGCCAACACTGTTCTATGTGCATTGTACCCTTACATTTACCCATGCATCCAGCACACACAGTCTGCGTGCGCTGTTAAGCACTGAAGCTTTTCTGTATTTAACTAGGTTGTGCTCTTTAAAAACACACACTGCCAGCATGCACACTCACACATACACTCTGCACATGTTTTATCAACACATGCACAGCACAGCACTACATCTCTCATGTAATGTATTTCTCTCTGCAAACATCCACCCAGTACATGTACTAACCACACATGCACTGCACAGTACTGCTCCATCCTTGTTCTGTACCCTTCCCAGGCACACATACAACTAACACTGAGTCACTAATCCTGAGCTGCGCAGTACTCTACAACTTACCTGATGCAGGCCAAGGGTGAGTTAAGCACACAGCAGCAGAACTTGGTGACAGAGGCTGTAGACCTCAGTCCAGTGACACAGAGTAAAAATATTCTGTTCACTACTAGTGATCACTACACAGTATGCTACCACCACTGCACTTGTGCTGCCTTGCTCCTGGTGAAGGCAGTAGCCTTCCACCACTATGAGGGCTGCGCTTTGGGCCCTCCTCCTGGTCCAACAAGACTGCAATCCTTGAGACAGGCCTATGTTATGGCATACACGCATGATCCGTGTTCGCCTATGACAAAAGTAAATCGCCATTAGGGATCCAGACAGCAGTACAGTTGGGCACTCAGGGCTGCGGTCCACGTTTTTATCATGGAGAGGCGACTTTCATTCCAAACAGTAACCATTCTTGGTCAGACATGAATATATGGGTTACAGAAACAGTTGACATACATTTGGGTAATTAAAATTGAGCTGTAGTGCACTTGAGATACACAAACCTTAGTGTATAAACCTAAGGAACAAGTCCTCCACCCTTTCATATCCGATTTCTGTAGCAGACTGTTCTTGTTTTTGTCTTGTTGTAAAGATACAAATTGTTTCCTGACTCGTGGTGTGGTTGTGTTTTGCACTTTCCTACACAGTTCTGAGCACATGAAAGTTTGCAGTCATATGAACAATGAAGGTTCAATGGATGCTTGCTTTGGCTGTTAGACACAAAGGATTTTTCTGGGTTCAATATATTGGAAGTACATAGTTTCTATCATACACACTACCAGTTTAACAATTTTTAGAAACGTTCAAACCAGCAAAGGGAAGCACTACATAATTAACACACAAGCGAACAGTTTTTGAAAAACGCAAACTCTTTATATCTGTGGGTATCTGGAAAAGGACTCACCTATTTTAAAACAGATTGAAGCCTGGTGGATTGCAGTTCTCCACTGATTACAAACAAATGCTTAATTATCCCATATTAGAATAATATCCTCTTGTTTCAGAACTTACAGCAGCGTAGGTGATTACCTTTTACCCTGTTCCAAAACAAAGTGGAAGTTTCTAAAGCTGATTTGTCCTGCATCTTCTCTCCCAGGGCTGACACATAGTATGAGTTAGGTCAGTTCTCTGGTTCTTTATTAGAACTCTGCTGCCTGTTACAATACATTGTTTGACAGTCTGGTGGAGTTGTGTAGATGACTGTACAGATCACACAGTGTGCTTTGAGTTGGACATGTGCTGGGTGGGGCAGTCAGTGAAGTTGTTTGGAGACTGATATGATGTATTAGAATAATGTTTGTTTGGTGTAGTTTCTGAAAGGCAAGCATGTAGCGCATTGCCACCAACAATCTGTGAGAGGATATAAGTTCAAGCCCTCATCCTCTTACACATAGAGATGCAAGTTTGTTGCAATATGAAGTACTTGGTTTTGCCTTAGATACTGAGTAGAAGCATCCGCTATCTTCATGTGACCTTTGTGGGAAATTGTTGTGTCAATATAAATGGCCTTGGATTCGGTGGAGGGGTGGTGTAAAACCTTCCAGGTTTGTACTGCCTCAAGCCATGAGGGATCAGAGGTTGGAGTGTGCCATCATTGCTGAGGAAAAACTGAGGCTTGTTTGGGGTGAGTTGGAGATACCTAAACATTTGTTGTTTGGTGTACTTGTTAACATCTATAATACTCAGTTGGATATCGGTAGTGGAGCATGCAACCTGTTTTCCACCTTACTTTAAAAACACAAGTTACTTGAGATAACTAGAACTGGTGATTTTCAATAGTTTTGTCCACTTAAAATGGTATGTTTTAACTCAGTGGCGTAACACAGGTACCCGCAGCCCCCGCAGTGCGGGAGGGGGCCCCAGCTCCAGGGGGCCCCCTCAGCACAGTACCCTGGCAGGAGAGCTCCCGATTTAGTTTGGAGGGGGGCCCTCTACGTACCTTGCAGGGGGGCCCCCTCAAGTTTCATTACACCAGTGTTTTAGCTGACATTTTCACCTAGCTATAACGTCCCTTTAAGCTTTGGCTTTTTCAGGGAAAATATATTTGCAAACCCTCCCTGCCTCTCCCCCTATTTAAAATGTTTATATTTGTATGGGAGTAAACCCCAAAAAATAACAGCTGCACTCATGTTACATCTCCAGAAAATTATTTTATTTATCACCATGCACACCCCCCCCCTTCAAATATGGCAGACGCATTTCGTACCATCGACCTGGCCATATATATATATATATTTTTTTAAGTACTATTTATTATATTCTAGATTAAACTGCCATAAACATCCCTAACTCCTTAAAACCCCTTACTAACCCTTACCACAACCCATCTGAACCCTAAAATCTCTTACTACTCCATACCACTACCCGTCCCTGAACCCCAAAAACCCCTTCCTACTACCCTTTCCTGAACCCTAAAAACCCCTTCCTACTACCCTTTCCTGAACCCTAAAAACCCCTCCAACACCACCACCCACTTATAAACCCTTAACTGCATTGTAAATGTAATGTGCTGTGACTTACCTCGTAGTAGCATACTGCATTGTGGAGGTAAATGTGTGGTAGTGCTTGCATGTAGTAACTCGTTGTCACTACATAGTTGTAAAGGTGGGCTTCTGGGACAAGGCAAACAAATTCAAGTAAATAGCTCAGAATTTCATGCTTATGCGTTGAGAAACCAGGGCTTGAAATCATAACTCCTGAATTCCAGTCCACAGCTTTTGCAATACCACACATCTGCCATAAAGACTCTTTAAATTAAGTGTGAAGACTTTTGGTGGCTTTTTCCCTTCTTCTATTTCATAACATGTTGAAATTGATAACACCGTCAAAGTTTCTCTTTTGGCGACAAATTAATATTAGATTAATATGTTTTCTTCAGAAGTTAATGACATGTTTTTCTTGTTTTCAGTTGAAAGATGTATGAGTGTAATGCAGTCTGGGACTCAGATGATCAAACTCAAGAGCGGAACAAAAGGACTGGTTCGTCTATTTTACCTGGATGAGCACCGGACCTGCATCAGATGGCGGCCGTCCAGGAAAAGTGAGAAGGCCAAAAGTAAGTTTGTTCATCTTTGCATTAGTTTTTCTATGAATCCGCAGCAGCCTAATATTTTAATCATATTTGCTCGTAGCATCTTAATGGGTACTTAGATCAAGAGAGGTTTGATTTTAACATATATATTGAACCAAACAGATTGGTCATGATAAAACACCACATCATAAGGATATGATTGGTAACGGCAAAAGGTAGAATGAAGACAAGAACAGATATTTCTAACCAAGGACAAATCTAGGTTATATATGCTATGCTATATACAGTAGACTGCTGGTAATTCAGTTTGTATCTCTTTTTGCAATAGGTGTTCTTTCAGCATTCTGATGGAGTGTGCCTAGCAGGTGAAAGGCATGAAAACTAGAGGTATAATGTGACTTACGTGTAGACAGAAGGTTTGATTATTGGACTGGAACGATATGTGATAGTGAATTGGCAGATAGCGTATCTCGAAGATAGCCTGGGTGGCAGATTGTATGCTAATATTAGCAAATTATCTAATGGCAAATTTTTTCCTTTAACCATCCTACTTACTTGGTGGTGGTAGGTGGAGGTTGGGTATACCAGAGGAGATTGAATATTGTTCGGATAGGAAAGTTCAAAATCTTATCCAAGGTAGAGAGGGATGCTGACCAGTAGGCTATTGCAGTCTGCTGAAATGAGTGAGTTGCCAAGTGATTTTTCAAAGTGGAATGGAATCAGTGTAGATTTTTAGTAGTTGGAATCATGCTGCTTTGGCTATATTGGAGGTGAACGCCTCCATCTTCATTCATGGATTCAAGTGGACACCAAGATGCCTAGCTAATGAGACAAGTATCAGTAAGCCCTGGAGGCGTGAGATTGAGTTGGCCAGGGAATAGTGGGGAGAGGAAGAAAGCACTCCAGTTTTGGCAGAATTTAACATCAATAACTGTATATTGTTTTTAATAATGTAATTGTATTTACTCCCCATACTTTTTATTTAAAAAAAAATCCATATTCCCTTGCCTCTCTTAAAGACATCTGAATCAATCTCTATGAAAAATCTGTATTGAAGTGATATATTACTTAAAAGTGACCGGTGTGAATTAGATTTGACCATCATCAGTTGAAATGCTGCACTTGGGATGAGTGGATGTGTGCATAGTGGGAATATTTTAACCCACACTTAGTTGTTTATGATTGCTGTGTATTTCAGACAGCATCAAAGTAAGAAAGAGATTCTGAAGCTAAAGTATTAAAGCACAAAATGGGGGATAAGGCAAAGTATTGAAGTCTGATACTGGATCTCTTATCTGCACTGCGTGCTGCTTGCTTTTATCATTATTTACATTTGAAAGTGTTCACTTTCAGTTTGTGTATGCTAGTTGTCAGGCTAAAGCAGAGGCTTTCCCCTGGTGATTAAACTTCAATGCATTATTTCAAGACATGACTTGCATCTTCAGTCTATAAATGATTCAGTGTGAAATCATCTCATTCATGATTTTCTAATAAATAGCCCCAAAGTACACAGTCTTTCGCCATGCAATAAGGACAAACTCCTCCATAATGTGATCATCTCTAAAACATTTTTTCTCTGTATTTAAAATAAGAATCGCAGAAATAGACCTGGGAATTTATAATATTTTACTGATAAAATATGCATTATGTCCTGTAGAATAAGATGTACTAAATAGCTAATTGTATTACCTTTTCACATAAAACATTGATTTAACTAAAAAAAGACACATGCTTGCCAAAGGAATTATGTATGACAATAACCTTTGTGAATGAATAAATATATTTACTGCGGCGGAACCTTTTTCTGATTAATAAATATATTTACTGAAGTTGAACCTTGTAACAATGGTACTAGAATGCTGTAGGTACTATACATTTTGACATGCATTGTGCATCAATTCTGAGTATTGGCGGTGCAACCCAGAACTTCCTAAAACAGTCTAAGATCCACCAAGATATTTCACTCATTACTCGGGTGTTCATAAGACCCGTGATTATATCGTGAGTGTCCCACCATGTAACAAATGACTGGTATCGAATATTGCAGACTACAATTTGCAAACAAAACCTATTGACATCTATTGATAAACAATCAATACTGATTTATTTTGATCATGAATAGGGTGTAGGATTGTATCTTTCCTTATTAGAAAATGGTTTTGTGGTACCAAAAGTGCATGTTAAAGGAGAACCAGGATTGGCAAAGCCAATAGGTCTCACCTATAAGACCTACTGACTGCTAATGTTTTTTAGCATGCTGTACAGCATTGTGGCTGCTGTGTACCATGGCAAAATAAATATGATGGCGCAACCACTGCATCATTTTGTAGGTACATGCATGTGTTCAACACGCAGGTGTCTACAAAAGGACTTGAGATGGATAAAAAAAAGTAGCACTAGAGTGCTGGTTCAAAATGTAGCACAGAAAGTGCTTAAACATCAATGGAGGAGCGGGATGTGAAAGCGGGTTGGACGGGGGCATGGTGTGTGGCAACACGGCAGATGTTGGGAGAAGCAACATGGCAGGCGGGCATTGGGAGAAGCAACACGGCAGGTGGGTGGAAGGAGAAGCAACAAGTGGGCGAGACCATGGGCGAAAGGGAATATGTTGATACTAGGGAGAGCAGAAGCACACGGACAAGTGAGAGGAAGAAGAGTGCGGATGGTGGAGAGAAGCAAATGGGCAGAGAAAATAAAGAGGAGAAAAGCACACAAGGGAGACTTCTGGAAAACACATGCACTCTCATGCAGTGCCTATCAAAAAACAAACAAAGTAGTTCCCTAAAAATGAGCAGATAAAGCATAGAAGCAAGCCAATCAAAGAGATGATAAAGAGGATATGCTCCATGAGAGGGACAAACACAAGACTAACAACAAACCCATCAAAAAAGCAGCAGCCAAATGAAAGTGACAGGAAAGTCAACCAATGGTGATCAATGAATAGGCTACAAGCCCCTGTTAATACTTGGTAAGCCCACAATATGTTTTTCGGAACCAGGCAGCTTGTGCTCGACCTAAAAATCAGCACGCACGTTCTGCCTTTCATTGCACAGTAGTAGGCAAGGTTATTTATATATTAAAAAAAATAATTTCAAGACTTTAATGATGCACTGGATTGCTGGTTTAAAAAATATGCTTCCAATAGATTTTCCGCTACTGAGATTTCGGAAGAAAATCCATCTGCTTCTGTTTACATCATTGGGGATCTGGTACAATAATGTGTATCGTTTATACTCGTTGGACTTTCCCAAAGTGGATATTTTAGTGCCATCAGTGTGTAGTGAAATAAATAAGTTATACATTGCACCACCCACAGAGAAAAACTGTTTCTTTCTGGGAATTTCAGATGTACTTGACACAATCATCACATCGAAAAGTGAATTACAATACTGCTATCGTTCCTAGAATTAATACAGTACAATATGTATCTCTGAATGATAGAGGTTGTCAAAAATGGAAATGAATTCTTGTTCTGTCTTAATAGTGCCAACACATGTTGCCTTTATCACTTAGTCCCACTTTGTAACAATAAATGCCACTATGGGAATACCCTCCAGACTTTTAACCAGCCATTCAAAGGGGCCATAAACCCAGCACAATGACTGGTAAACTGGCACGTGTCCTCCCAATTACAAGAATGATTTCTTAATGAATTACCATATCCTGACCCATATCTGTCAAAGAAAAGTTATTTGATTTTCAAGTTTGTGGAGCACAAACTCAAAGAGGTTATATATGGTATAATTCACTTTTTCAAATCTTTTTTTCTCCTGCAAATTCAACCATGCTCCGTTGTTTATTTTGCTACATAGTATAGATTGTTTACCTCTTTAAGAAAAATATCTTAACCTCTGAACAGAATACTGTAGAGCTAATACTATTACTGCTCTTCGTTGTTTTTTGTGTGTTTTTTTTACGTTCTCGTGTCATACGTCAAATTAGTTTTGTACTAGACATTGACATCACATGCTTTACATCATGTTCCCATCGTTAAGGCACATAGTCTGATCTGTCACCTGAACATGAAAGGGCTAAAATACAAGTGCTACCTTGCTTCCACCTTTGTTTTTGTTTTGTGCTAGCATTGGCTTGTAAACACTGTATAATGAAAGGCTTGAAGAGAACTGTACTGACATTATGAAAGTAATTTGAGCGGTGGAAATGTTAGTCTGTTATTTGGATTGAGAAGGATAGTGGAGGGATAGAAGAGGGAAAAGTATTGCATTTATATAGTACATGCTACCCCTGATGAGGTGTTGAAGCGCATTTTCGGCGAGTAGCACGCTACTCCGGAACCCATAAAGGATTAGTGGTGAATTAGTATAGTGAAATATTAAGTAAATTGCGCAATGGATATGTTAGTCTGTTATTTGTATTAAGAAGGATAGTGGAGGGATAAAAGAGGGAAAAGGTTTGCATTTATATAGCGCTTGCTACCCCTGATGAGGTGTTGAAGTGCTTTTCGGTGAGTATAACGCTACTCCGGAACCCAAACAGGATTAGTGGGAATTAGTATATGGAAATATGCAATTTGAATGGTGGATATGTTAGTCTGTTATTTGGAATGAAAAGGAATAGTGGAGGGATAAAAGAGGGCAGGCTCATTAATTATTTTTGTGGAGTTCATAGCAGTAGAAGGGGGTTTGGTATGAGTAATGGGGAGGTGGAGGGGAAAGAGTCAGAGAAGGGTTTAGAAAGGCTTGTTTGGGAGATATGAATAGTAAAAGAGGTATGAGATTATGCAAGGAGTGGTAGGGGAGGTAAGAGTCTAGAAAGGGTTATTTTGGGAATCATATTAGTGGTATGGGGTTTGGGATGAAAGAGAGTGGAGGTAGAGGATATATTGATAGAGGTATAGGGTGAGAAATAGGTTAGTGCATTGGAAAGAGTAGTCGAATGAGGTTTGAGTTGTCAGAGTTGAGGTAGAGGACATATTGAGAGCAGCATAGGGTGAGAAATAGGGTAGTGCATTGGAAAGAGTAGTAGAATGAGGTTTGAGTTGTCAGAGTTGAGGTAGAGGATATATTGAGAGCGGTATAGGGTGAGAAATAGGGTTGCACATTGGCTATGCTGAATTAGAAGCAAAGTAATAAATATATAGATACATAAGTACATGGAATGTATATATATATATATGCATAAGGAAGGTAATATATGTAGATTAAAGATGCATTTAATAAACTCCGGCTTTCAAATGTTGTTGTACTTTAAATTTATTTCTTTTCATTTTTTGTAATTCAATAGTGAAGCAATTGTAGAAAATTAGTTATGATAACAGATTTACTATTTATGCAGTCACTTATATACATGTTAAAAACATAAAATAATGTAACCATAAATAATATGTACATTTGTTAAGCAGGACTAACTAATATCTATATTTTTAAAAACATAATAATTATACACGTTTTATACAAAGCAATACACATATGTAGGTACATATCTATAGTTCAAAAAAATGCTTATATACCGAGGGATATACTGTATATTTGTTTGCGTATGGTGGTTATGTGAGGAAGAGCTAATTAGTTTTCTGAAGATTATGTGGTTATCCGTGGATCTTATGTTGGGGGATAGAGTTTCATAGTTTGGCTGATTGAACAGAGGAGGTTACACCCATGTTTTTTTTTTCTTGTAAGTTGGGATTTTGTGGCGAGATGCCACTCTATAGCGGAGGTTCCTTTGTTGAATATATTTGGTGATTTTTATTCCTGATGAAGAGCGGTCCTATTCCATGTATCGCTTTGTGGGTAATACAAAGAAACTTGCATGTGGATCTTCTGGCAACCGGTAACCAATGCAGGCCTTTCAAGGTGGGGGAGATGTGGGCTTGCGGCTTTATATGTAAGAGTAGTCTGGCAGCAGACTTCTGAATCCGTTGTACTCTTTTCATAGTCGTTCAAGGTGATCTGAGGTAGAGACTATTGGCGTAATCAAGTTTGGACAGAACAAGAGAGATCATAGCCTGGACCTTGTGTGGAAATCTCAGATGGGGGACGATTCATCACAGAGTTTTTATAGTAACAAAGCTTGATCTTGCTAGTTTGTCCACTTGGGCATTCATTGATAGCTTGAAGTCCATGGTCATTCCAAGGTTTCTTACTTCCTTCAATACTTTAGGCAGTGTTCCCAGATCATCAGGCCGGGCAGCGAGTGGGTCATAATTTCTTCAATTGCCACACATGAGTATTTCCGTTTTGGAAGCATTCAATTTGAGATGGCTCCATGCCATCCATTGATCCACAGCTCTGAGACAACTGAAAATTGGTGAGTTTCCAATGTCTTTGGCGCATTCCAGCTGAAGGAGTATTTGCATGTCATTTGCATAGTTATTGCACGTGAAGTGAAATTGATTGATCCATGCTGGTAATGACTTCATGTGGATGTCGAAAAGCATGGGCGAGATGATAGAGCCCTGAGGGACCCCTGCTTTTGTGAAGTATGGTTTGGACGAGAAAAGGGTGGTATGGATGGTATTAGTTCTGTTGTGAAGGTAGGATGTGATCCAGTCTAGAGCAGTCCCCTCTATGCTGGCTTCATAGAGTCTTTGTATCAGTGTGTCATGGTCAACCGTGTCGAAGGCAGCTGAGAGGTCCAAGAGAAGTAGCGCAGCAACCCTGTTGCGGTCAACTGTGTTCTTCAGGTCATCCCAGATGGCAATCGGGGCATATTCTGTGCCTCTTCCTGGGCGGAATCCAGTTTGGAAGTCTGAAAGTATGGCATTATCTTTAATGAATTGTGACATCTGGGCGAATGCTGCTCTTTCTATCAGTTTGCCCAGGGAAGGTCCATCTGTAATTGGTCTGTAGTTGTCAGAGTTCAGCGGGTTCAGGTTTGTTTTCTTCAGTAATGGGCATATGTATGACTTTTTGAGTTCTTCTGGAAATATTCCGGTGGTTTAGGAATTGTTGATTCTTCTTACTGGTGTGGCAGCAGAGGTTGTTAGAAGAATTGTCTTGAAGGCTTGTAGTGGACACGGGTCAGAAGGGCTGCCAGCAGGCCTGCTTGCTTTGACCAGGGCCATAAATTCATTGTGTGAAATTTGTTGGAAGGAACGGAGAGGCTGGGTTAGAGTATTCTTGGATTGTTGTTTTGGAAAAGAGTCAGCACTGGTGCTTTGTCTTTGTTTTAAATATGAGTCCAATGTGTCTGCTTTGGCAGTGTAATGATTTGCCGGTTTGTCTGTGAAATCGTGAGTCACAGGATGAGCTCCTTCTAGGCAATTTGGTTCACGAAATTCCGTGAGAATTTTATTAAATTCTTTATTTACACATTTAGCATTTTGAATTCTGTCTGAATAGTACCTTTTCTTAGCTTTTTTGATAGTGGACTTGTATAATCTGTTAAGTTTCAGTAGGCAAAGTTTGTCTTGATTGGTGTTTGTTTTGAGCCAGGCACATTGCAGCTTTCTGATTTGTTGGTATTAGGATATGAAAAGCTTCCTGTAGCCACTCATATAGTTTTTTAACAGAATTTATTGTGTCAAGATCTGTACTGGACGTTAGTTGTGTTTTTAAGTGTTCCAAATTGAGTTTGTTCCACAGTCGATAGGTGGACGCATGTAAGGTGGTTTTAGGTGCGTCGCTTTGTGTTTTATGTTAGAAAGCAAGCAAATGGTGGTCTGACAACGTGACTGCAGTCATTGTTTGAAAGGCAACTAGTTCTGTGTTTGACATCTAGGATGTGTCCAGCAATGTGTGTGGGTTTGTGGATGATCTGATGCAGGTTCAGTGAGTCTAGGCTGGTGATGATTGTTTTAGGATGGGGCATATTGGGTTTGTCAAACCAAATGTTGAGGTCACCCAGAATGCATAGGCTGGAGTGTAGTGTTATCAGGTTTGAAACCGTATCTAGAAGAGTGTCTGGGAATGTTGCATTGCTAGGTGGAGGTCTGTAAAGGAGCAGGAAGTTACAGGAGGAAGATGGTGTTGTATGGCATCTGGTGAAGAGGTCCTCACAATCTTGTATGGAGACGTCGTCAGCCTTAGTGATATGGAATGTTTGCCTGAACACAACAGCTAGGCCACCCCCTCTTTTGCCTATATGGTTTTGCGTGATAGTTTGATAGCCAAAAGGAATGGCTTCATGCAGGACTGGAGCCATATCATCTCCCAACCATGACTAAGTTATAAAGAGTATGTCCGGTTTTGTGTCCATGAGAAGGTCGTAGATGTGATGTTTGTTTTTAGAGTGCGATCGAGCATTTATTAGTAAACAGTTTAGAGAATGTGCTTTGGTGATAGTGCTTTTAGGTGTTATGTTTGTAGTCTGTTGTTAACATGTAGACAAATATTGTTAGCTGATAGTACATTTTTTTACTGGATTTAGAGATACAGCATAGTGCATTTTTAAAGTGATCTATTTATTTATCCTGTGTAAAAGTGAAATGAGAATGAGGCAGGATATTTCCAAAAGTGAAAACATTTTCTGCCTTAAAATAGTTCTCTGCATTGAACTTTGACTTCCAATCACACCTTCAAAAAGAAAACAAACAGTCCCCAATGTTTTCACAGGTTTTGGTAACCACAAAATTGTCACGATTGTCTAGCAAGGATGCACTGGACTGTAAGGAAATGTATACTTAATATCTTCAAAAAAGGCTGTAAACCATTTCCAAACATCATGAGAGTTCTCTGGCTTTGGTAGTTTCTGAAATTGAGATAAGTCGCTCTAGAGTCCTCCAGAGATGCGGGGTATTTTGCCAGGCGTCCCCAACATTCTGAGTACATTGCCAACATTTCCTTCCATGAAGAGAATGTAGCACTAATGTGTAGGACTATTAACTCAGCAGGTGCGCAAGTGCGAAAAGGTGATTTTGTGCCACAGATCATGACAGCATTAATTGCTAATGGGCATTAGCACTGAATAATCTGCCATTGAGAGGGTGCAATATATTATAATCACATACCAGGCCAGGCTACGTCTACGAGACCTGGCATGTTCTAACATGCAGCTCTCTGTCTGAGAGAGCTTAAGGCACTGCACCTATATTATTTCCCAGAGCTAACAAGAATAGAATCTCATGGAAATTCTTACCTATAACCATTGTTCTAGGACTCCACTCAGCCTACAGTAAAACATTGATATTATAGGAAGGTTTAAACTAAAAGCCCACCATCATAATACATAAAATAAGGATCATATATCATGGGAAAACTGCAGCATGAATATAATTTTTTTAAAGGAGCATTTACAATAAACAATCGTGGACAATAACCTAGAATGACTGGAAGGCATGTGCATAATATAAAGGGCAAAATTTTACTGTAAACCAAAGGACCAAAGATGGAAAAATGTAAGCCTATTGCTTGAAATTTTTCCACTTGGAAATCCAAATTACCACCATTAAAGTTTGAAATTGTATTACCACTACAAAAAATCTCAACACATTCCATGACATTTCCAGGAAGAAAAGCTTAATAGAATGCAACCCACTTAAGAAGAAGCCTATCTGACAAGAAGATTATAACTAAAGTCTTTTCCCAAATTAAAAAAACCTGTAATAACTCGTATGTGTTCTTATTTAAGCATTTCAAAAATATCAGAATCATTTGAAGAGGTGATCACGTGGCCGTTCCCACACTTAGCAAGACAAAAATCAGAACACAATTGTTGAAACTGTGTTGTCAATACATTTTAATAAGATCTAAGAGTACAGCTTTGTTGTTTTAAAAATATTTTGTCAAGTTTAGGTTGAAATAACCAACTACAGACCTAATAAAATCGAATACAGAATTACATTAGACTAACCCTAATGCATTTGCAAAAAATTAAAATTAAAAAAATCATGATCCTTGTAATTAAAAAAAAAAATCAATAGATAATAGTTCCAGCAGAGAAAACATTTTGGAAATATAGATACATTTCTTCAGATAATATATTAAATATTTGCTGCACTGAGCTAAATAAAATAACAGTTTGAAAGCTGCCATGTATGTTTGAACAGCAAAATCAAAAGCCGTTGCACCATCTGCAAATTTTATGGCGCTTAAAAATGGGTCTTCAAAATTGCAGTTTAAAACTGTATGTTTTACAACTTCCTACCCACCTGCTCAGATTTTATGTAACCTGATATTCATTTCTCATGTATTCATAATAGTGCAATAAATTTAACGTGTCCAAATCATATCGACCTTAAACCTATCTTCTAACTTGGTGATTGTGCTTTAACATTAACTTCTACTATCTTTAAGCTACATATTATCTACTGGCGGTCGCCAGTAGATAGTTATAGTTAGGACCTATTTTCCATAGGAAATCCGCGACATTCTATTTGAAATAACTCTTGCGTCGATTGACGAATCTTCGCGAAAGTTTCAAACTTTATGGCCCGCTCCGGTCCGCTCCTACCCTGAAAGTCTCAGGGTAATTCGTCAAGCGGGGGCCGAGAAAAAAGGGGGGTCCCAAAACGTGTTTTCCCCATTCATTTTTCCATAGGAAACTTTAGACACGGCTACAGCCCGAACTGCTGAACGGAATTACACCAAATTTGGCAAAGAGGTAGTTCTTGGTTCAGAAAGAACCCTTTTTGTTAAATGGTGTAAATCCGTTCAGTAGTTCCTGTGAAAATCAAAATGAAAATCACATATATATCTATGGCCGCGTCGGATTCGCGCACCCTGAGCGCACCCTGCGCGCACCGTCCCGATCACGAGCTGCATGTTAATTGGCTTTCAAGTGGCTGTCAACACTCCAAATCAGGAAGTGTTGGCAGCCATTTTATCCCTCGGTAGAACCGAGGGACAGAAACAAGTGCGCAAAGCGCAAAAAGGGGGCAGGGTAGAAACACCCTGACCCCCTAGGTCAGAAAAAAGCATTTTTTTTTTTTTTAAATCGGCAGGATGCACTCAGGATGCGCGGATCCTGCCGATTAGGAAAAAAAAAACCCAGAAGAAACAAGTGCGCAAAACGCACAAAGGGGGCAGGGTAGAAACACCCTGACCCCCTAGGTCTGCTCAGGGGGTCCCACAAGGACCCTCTGGGTAGAAAAAAGCATTTTTTTAAAAAAAAAAATCGGCAGGATGCGCGGATCTTGCCAAAAAAAAAAAAATCGAAGCGCGGTCTCCCGCGCTTCGATGTTAATTGCCCCGGGTGGGCCAAGTCCCGGGGGCATGGTGAGGGGGTTTAAATTTAATGTGGGGGCCTCTAAGGCCCCAAGCCCGAGGACCGCCACCCCCGGGGCTTTCAAAAGATAATGGTGCGGGAGGGCTCTTGGCCTCCCGCAGCCCCGAGGACCGCCACCCCCGGGGCTTCTTTTTAAAAAATTATTTTGACCTGTGTGGGTGGCTCCAGCCCCCACACACCCGGGACCGCCACCTCCCTGGGGCACTAAAGATTTGAATATGGGGGTCCGTTACGGACCCCAAAGCCCGGGGACCACCACCTCCCCGGGGCTGTGAAATGGTTGGGAGGGGCCGCGCGGCCCCCTCCTGGAGCCCTTGAAGGCCCTGGGGACCGCCACCCCCAGGGCCGGCTCCTGCAGTGTCCCGGGGTGCCTACCCCCGGGACACTGTAGTTTGCTATGACAGGACGGCTCCCGTCCTGTCATAGCAAACTTGGTTTGCATTTTGAAAGAGAGCAGGAAACCTGCTCTCTCTTTCAAAATGCAAACTCAATTGCTTTCCACATGGGGAGCAGCATGTTAGCTGCTCCCCATGTGGAAAGCAATGCCGGCTCACGTAGGACACGGGGAGCCGGCGGGACTGTGGGGGGATTGGGGACCTTCCCACAGTCCCCAACCAGAGGCCAGGCCCCGGGGGATGGGGTCCCCGGGGCCATAAGTGGCCAGGGAGGGGGCCACGCAGCCCCCTCCCCAAATTAAAATTTTTTTTTAAAAAGGGCTAGGCCGGCCCGGGGCCAATACAGGCCCAGGAAGGGGGGCCACGCGGCCCCCTTCCCGTTTTTTTTAAATTTAAAAAAAAAAAACATGCTCAGGCCCCGGGGATGGGGTCCCGGGGCCAAAGGTAGCCAAGGGAAGGGGGACCACGCAGCCCCCCTCCCATTAAAAAAATAAAAAAATAAAAAAACGACCGGCATCGTGCCGAGGCCCGCCCCCTCCCAACAGTACTCTGCAAGCGCGCCCCCTGGCGCGTTTTAAGAAGGGAGTAATTCCCCTTGAATACTGGGGGTCCCTGGAGGCCAACTAGCCCACCAGGAACCTCCAGTATGCGCCAGGGGCTGCATTGCAGAGAGGTGTACAGAGGCCATGCCCCTTTTACACCTCTCTGCAACGCAGCTCTGTGGCGCTTTTTAGAAGTACATGGTGGGCTAGTTGGACTCCAGGGACCCTCAGGATTCAAGGGGACTTAATCCCCCAACTTAAAACGCGCCACAGGGCGCGTTTGCACAGTGGTGAAGGGAGGGGCGGGGCTTCAGGTGACATGTGTGCAAACAGGCCCCGTGGCGCGTTTTAAGATGGGGAATTAAATCCCTTCAATCCTGAGGGTCCCTGGGGGCCAACTAGCCCAACAGGTACGTCCAGAAAGCACCACAGAGCTGCATTGCAGAGAGGTGCAAAAGGGGCGTGGCCTCTGAACACCTCTCTGCAACGCAGCTCCTGGCGCATACTGGAGGTACAGGGTGGGCTAGTTGGACCCCAGGGATCCTCATGATTCAAGGGAACTTAATCCCGAACTTAAAACGCGCCACGGGAGCGCGTTTGCACAGATGTCACCTCAGGCCCCGCCCCTCCCTTCACCATTGTGCAAATATTCCTCTAAAATCAGCCGAACTACGAATTCCTATTTACTCACCTGTTATCAGGAGAGACCTCAGTGCTGCATCTTTCAGCCCAGTACTGATCCTGAAAAGTAATTTTAACCGTACTTACCAGTAACTTGAATTTCCTTCCATAGGCTAACATTGACTTTTTCACTTGGAAATTCTTCTAAGTGTGGAGTTTTGGAACTTTATAATATTCCTCTAAAATCAGACGAAATACGAATTCCGATTTACTCACCTGTTATCAGGAGAGACCTCAGTGCTGCATCTTTCAGCCCAGTACTGATCCTGAAAAGTAATTTTAACCGTACTTACCAGTAACTTGAATTTTCTTCCATAGGATATCATTGTCTGCTTTTTGCTGAAAAAGTTTCTAAGTGTCGATTTTTGAAACATACAAATATTCCTCTAAAATCAGCCGAACTACGAATTCCGATTTACTCACCTGTTATCAGGAGACCTCAATGCTGCATCTTTCAGCCCAGTACTGATCCTGAAAAGTAATTTTAACCGTACTTACCAGTAACTTATATTTCCTTCCATAGGAATCCATTGTCTGGTTTTCAGCAGAAAAGTTTCAAAGTGTCGATTTTCACAAACTACAAATATTCCTTAAAAATCGCTTGTATGACTTAAACGCATTCTTTCAACTGTTTACAGGAGATGCACCAGTGCTGGATCCAGGATCCAACACTGAGTAAGAAAAAGTAACGATAACACTATTTACCTGCTAAGTGAATTTCCTCCCATAGGATAACATTGGTGATTCTATGTGAAAAAGTTTCTAAGTGTCAACTTTTAAAATACAATAATATTCCTTAAAAATCACTACTGTAACCAAAACGCTTTTACTCAACTGTTTACAGGAGATGTCCCAGGACTGAATCTAGGATCCAGTCCTGTGGTTAGAAAAGTAATCCATAAAGTAACTAATTGCATTTAACTAGAAATTCACATTGAGGTCAATGTTGCATTGTGTTTGAAATTGTGTTGCCCATTGCAACAACTGTAACTACTGTACTTAAAACTCTATTGCCTATTTGCAAACTATTTAAACTAAAGTAATTCATTCTGAGAAAGTATATTTTGTAATGTATAATGTAATTACAATGTAATTTAATAAATAAAATATCTAAAAATAAATAGTTTTAAAAAATGTAGTAAATCAGTATCAAAAAAATAAATATAACAATTAATACATTTAAAAATTGTCATTTACAAAACCTTCGAAATTCACTGAAAAAACCATAGGTTTTAGGGGCGTTATAGTTAGAAATTAGCATTTAAAAACCTTTGAAATTCACTGAAAAAACCATAGGTTTCAGGCACGTTATAGTTAGAAATTAGCATTTAAAAAACCTTTGAAATTCACAGAAAAAACCATAGGTTTCAGACACGTTATAGTTAGAAATTAGCATTTAAAAAACCTTTGAAATTCACTGAAAAAACCATAGGTTTTAGGGACAGTTATAGTTAGTTGGACATTTCACTCGTACAAAACCCGTGAAATTCCCCCGTTATAGTTAGTTCAGCTAACTATAACTCGCGCCCCATAATGCACTGCTGATGACGTCACATATTACATCACTCATGACATGGTCAGTGACATCACTGATGACATCACTGATGACATCTCAAATGACATCACTGATGACATCACTGATGACATCATCCACGTGATAATCTGATGCACCTCCTCACACCCTAATATAACCTTTGATACACCCACTCTAAATTACAGACTGCCATTCGCAAAACCATAGACACTCCAACCCCAATAACTACATACCCACTCACTGATTCTTAGGTCTACACACACACATCCACTCACTCACCCGTACAGTCACTCATACTTATGGTCACTCAGTACAGGACTATCATATGCACTCTTACTCCTATATAGACACTCAAACACCGCCACTCATCCATAGAGGAACTCACACACCTAGTCAGTCATGCAAATAATTAAACACACTGCCATTTACTCACCTATACAGTTATACACACACCAGCTCACTTAATCAAACAAATACTAGCACATTGTTACGCTCTTATACAATCACTGATACAAGCACACACTCATCCATACAGCCACTATCACAATCACTCACTCTCGACTATAGCTATTTATATACTCCAACACACATATATACTGCCTTTCACATATGTAGTTACTCACACATGTACCACTGGGACATACATTCACTCACTAACACACTCTTACACACACTTACCCACCCATACAGTCTATCACAGATGCACTCTTGAAACCATCCACCCAGTGAATCACCCACTCACACATCTATACACAGAGTCGCACACACCCTCCCACACAAACACTCAGGCACCCATACAGATACTCAGACAACCATTCAATAACTCATATACACACTCATGTAGCTATTCACAAACACATGCAGTCACTTACACAGCAACAGACAGACGGATACAGACATTCACCCAGTTTAGTCACTAACCCATGCATTCAGTAAGATACGTTAAATCACTCACTTATAGAGTCAGTCACGCACCTACTAAATCATCCATACAGACACTTATACACCCACTCATTCTTCAATACGTCTTATCCGATATATATTAAAAATATTTAAACTTTAGAGAAACACAGTCACTGCATGATGTCATCAGTGATGTCATTTGAGATGTCATCAGTGATGTCATCAGTGATGTCACTGACCATGTCATGAGTGATGTAATATGTGACGTCATCAGCAGTGCATTGCGGGGGCGCGAGTTATAGTTAGCTGAACTAACTATAACGGGGGAATTTCACGGGTTTTGTACGAGTGAAATGTCCAACTAACTATAACTGTCCCTAAAACCTATGGTTTTTCAGTGAATATATATATATATATCAATCAAAGAGGTGCCTGCTGTAGAAAGACCCCACGACAGGTAAGTATCAGCCACACTCATTTATTGGAGGGAACAGCGAGGATGAACTTGCAGCCACAATAAAATAATGTCCAAACTGCCTGACTCGTTTCGTGGAAAACCACTTCTTTAAAGGCGACGGACTCGTGATGCAAAGGCACATGAGTGTGGCTGATACTTACTTGTCGTGGGGTCTTTCTACAGCAGGCACCTCTTGGGTTTATGTTTAGCGGCCACGCCTGAGCCGCGGAGAGAGCCCCGGTGTTGTTTACAGCACCCCTGCAACGACGCCAACCGACGCCGCTGCTGAAGGGACAGGTGCCGGCTTATTGGAGAAACAAAGTGTCAGCGGTGCTTTGGAGCCTTTCATCACTACCCACTGTGGAACAATTTTGAACATTGTGAGTGCAAGGGCACGCCAGCTCATGGTAGTAATACATGGCACTACAAACACCATCAGGCCACGGGAGTGGCCACACCCACTGAGGCGGAATTGTGGATATAAATGGTGGTGCCTGAAAATGCCGTGCCTTTGCATCACGAGTCAGTCGTCTTTGAAGAAGTGGTTTTCCACGAAACGCGTCAGGCAGTTTGGACATTATTTTATTGTGGCTGCAAGTCTTCATCCTCGCTGTTCCCTCCAATAAATGAGTGTGGCTGATACTTACCTGTCGTGGGGTCTTTCTACAGCAGGCACCTCTTTGATTGATATATATATATATATATATATATATATATATATATATATATATATATATATATATATATATATATATATATATATATATATATACTCACTGAAAAACCATAGGTTTTAGGGACAGTTATAGTTAGTTGGACATTGCACTCGTACAAAACCCGTGAAATTCCCCCGTTATAGTTAGTTCAGCTAACTATAACTCGCGCCCACAATGCACTGCTGATGACGTCACATATTACATCACTCATGACATGGTCAGTGACATCACTCATGACATCACTCATGACATCTCAAATGACATCACTCATGACATCATCCAGGGACTGTGTGTTTCTGTAAAGTTTAAATATGTTTAATATATATAGGGAAAGGCGTATTGAAGAATGAGTGGGTGTGTAAGTGTCTGTATGGATGATTTAGTAGGTGCGTGACTGACTCTATAAGTGAGTGATTTAACGTATCTTACTGAATGCATGGGTTAGTGACTAAACTGGGTGAATGTCTGTATCCGTCTGTCTGTTGCTGTGTAAGTAGCTGCATGGGTTTGTGAATAGCTACATGAGTGTCTATAAGAGTTATTGATTTGTTGTCTGAGTATCTGTATGGGTGCCTGAGTGTTTGTGTGGATGGGGTGTGTGCGACTGTGCATAGATGTGTGAGTGGGTGATTCACTGGGTGGATGGTTTCAAGAGTGCATCTGTGATAGACTGTATGGGTGGGTAAGTGTGTGTAAGAGTGTGTTAGTGAGTGAATGTATGTCCCAGTGGTACATGTGTGAGTAACTACATATGTGAAAGGCAGTATATATGTGTATTGGAGTATATAAATAGCTATAAGCGAGAGTGAGTGATTGTGATAGTGGCTGTATGGATGAGTGTGTGCTTGTATCAGTGATTGTATAAGAGCGTAACAATGTGCTAGTATTTGTATGATTAAGTGAGCTGGTGTGTGTATAACTGTATAGGTGAGTAAATGGCAGTGTGTTTAATTATTTGCATGACTGACTAGGTGTGTGAGTACCTCTATGGATGAGTGGCGGTGTTTGAGTGTCTATATAGGAGTAAGAGTGCATATGATTGTCCTGTACTGAGTGACCATAAGTATGAGTGACTGTACGGGTGAGTGAGTGGATGTGTGTGTGTGTAGACCTAAGAATCAGTGAGTGGGTATGTAGTTATTGGTGTTGGAGTGTCTATGGTTTTGCGAATGGCAGTCTGTAATTTAGATTGGGTGTATCAAAGGTTATATTAGGGTGTGAGGTGGTGCATCAGATTATCACGTGGATGATGTCATCAGTGATGTCATTTGAGATGTCATCAGTGATGTCATCAGTGATGTCACTGACCATGTCATGAGTGATGTAATATGTGACGTCATCAGCAGTGCATTGCGGGGCGCGAGTTATAGTTAGCTGAACTAACTATAACGGGGAATTTCACGGGTTTTGTACGAGTGCAATGTCCAACTAACTATAACTGTCCCTAAAACCTATGGTTTTTCAGTGAATTTCAAAGGTTTTTAAATGCTAATTTCTAACTATAACTTATCTGAAACCTATGGTTTTTTCAGTGAATTTCAAAGGTTTTTTAAATGCTAATTCCTAACTATAACATGTCTGAAACCTACGTTTTTTTAGTGAATTTCAAAGGTTTTGTAAATGACAATTTTTAAATGTATTAATTGTTATATTAATTTTTTCATACTGATTTATTACATTTTTAGATTTTTTTTTACATATTTTATTTTTAAATTACATTGTAATTACATTATACATTACATTACAAAAAATACTTTCTCAGAATGAATTACTTTAGTTTAAATACTTTGCACATAGGCAATAGACTTTTAAGTACAGTAGTTACAGTTGTTGCAATGGGCACCACATTTTCAAACACAATGCAACATTCAGCTCAATGTGAATTTCTAGTTAAATGCAATTAGTTACTTTATGGATTACTTTTCTAACCACAGGACTGGATCCTAGATTCAGTCCTGGTACATCTCCTGTAAACAGTTGAGTAAAAGCGTTTTGGTTACAGTCGTGATTTTTAAGGAATATTATTGTATTTTAAAAGTTGACACTTAGAAACTTTTTCTCATAGAATCACCAATGTTATCCTATGGAAGGAAATTCACTTAGCAGGTAAAAACTGTTATCGTTACTTTTTCTTACTCAGTGTTGGATCCTGGATCCAGCACTGGTGCATCTCCTGTAAACAGTTGAAAGAATGCGTTTAAGTCATACAGGCGATTTTTAAGGAATATTTGTAGTTTGTGAAAGTCGACACTTTGAAACTTTTCTGCTGAAAACCAGACAATGGATTCCTATGGAAGAAAATATAAGTTACTGATAAGTACGGTTAAAATTACTTTTCAGGACCAGTACTGGGCTGAAAGATGCAGCACTGAGGTCTCTCCTGATAACAGGTGAGTAAATCGGAATTCGTATTTCGGCTGATTTTAGAGGAATATTTTAAAGTTCCAAAACTCCACACTTAGAAGAATTTCCAAGTGAAACCAGTCAATGTTAGCCTATGGAAGGAAATTCAAGTTACTGGTAAGTACGGTTAAAATTACTTTTCAGGACCAGTACTGGGCTGAAAGATACAGCACTGAGGTCTCTCCTGATAACAGGTGAGTAAATCGGAATTCGTATTTCGGCTGATTTTAGAGGAATATTTTAAAGTTCCAAAACTCCACACTTTGACTGGTTTCACTTGGAAATTCTTCTATGTTAGCCTATGGAAGGAAATTCAAGTTACTGGTAAGTACGGTTAAAATTACTTTTGAGGATCAGTACTGGGCTGAAAGATGCAGCACTGAGGTCTCTCCTGATAACAGGTGAGTAAATCGGAATTCGTATTTCGGCTGATTTTAGAGGAATATTTTAAAGTTCCAAAACTCCACACTTAGAAGAATTTCCAAGTGAAACCAGTCAATGTTAGCCTATGGAAGGAAATTCAAGTTACTGGTAAGTACGGTTAAAATTGCTTTTCAGGACCAGTACTGGGCTGAAAGATACAGCACTGAGGTCTCTCCTGATAACAGGTGAGTAAATCGGAATTCGTATTTTGGCTGATTTTAGAGGAATATTTTAAAGTTCCAAAACTCCACACTTAGAAGAATTTCCAAGTGAAACCAGTCAATGTTAGCCTATGGAAGGAAATTCAAGTTACTGGTAAGTACGGTTAAAATTACTTTTCAGGATTAGTACTGGGCTGAAAGATGCAGCACTGAGGTCTCTCCTGATAACAGGTGAGTAAATCAGAATTCGTATTTCGGCTGATTTTAGAGGAATATTTGCACAATGGTGAAGGGAGGGGCGGGGCCTGAGGTGACATCTGTGCAAATGCGCCCCGTGGCGCGTTTTAAGTTGAGGGATTAAGTCCCCTTGAATCATGAGGGTCCCTACGGGCCAACTAGCCCACCAGGAACCTCCAGTATGCGCCAGGGGCTGCGTTGCAGAGACATGTACAGAGGCCACACCCCTTTTACACCTCTCTGCAACGCAGCTCTGTGGCGCTTTCTGGACGTACCTGTTGGGCTAGTTGGCCCTCAGGACCCTCAGGATTGAAGGGATTTAATTCCCATCTTAAAACGCGCCACGGAGCCTGTTTGCACACATGTCACCTGAAGCCCCGCCCCTCCCTTCACCACTGTGCAAACGCGCCCCGTGGCGCGTTTTAAGTTGGGGGATTAACTCCCCTTGAATCCTGAGGGTCCCTGGGGTGCAACTAGCCCACCATATACCTCCAAAAGCGCCACAGAGCTGCGTTGCAGAGAGGTGTAAAAGGGGCGTGGCCTCTGTACACCTCTCTGCAAGGCAGCCCCTAGCGCATACTGGAGGTTCCTGGTGGGCTAGTTGGCCCCAGGGACCCCAGTATTCAAGGGAGTCGTTCCCCTCTGCAAACGCGCCAGGGCGCGTTTGCAGAGTGGTGAAGGAAGGGGCGGGGCCTGCGAGCCCGATCGTTTTCTTTTTTTTTTTTTCCCCTGAAGGGGAGCTGTGTAGCCCCCTTCCTTTTCCTATTTTTAGGCCCTGGGGACCCCATCCCCCAGGGCCTTACCCCTTTTTAAATTAAAATAAAAAAAAAAAACGGTAAGGGGCCGCGTGGCCCCCTTCCCTGGGCCTGTATTGGCCCCGGGGACCCCATCCCCGGGGCATGGCCTCTTTTTTTTATTTGGAGGGGGCTGCGTGGCCCCCTCCTCAGGCCATTTAAGGCCCCGGGGACCCCATCCCCGGGGCCGGCCTTGCCTTTTTTTTTTTTAAACTTTTTTACCTTTGGGGAGGGGGCTGCGTGGCCCCCTCACGAGGCCACTTATGGCCCCGGGGACCCCATCCCCGGGGCCTGGCCTCTCGTTGGGGACTGTGGGGGGTCCCCAAACCCCCACAGTCCCGCCGGCTCCCCGTGTCCTACGGGAGCCGGCATTGCTTTACACATGGGGAGCAGCTAACATGCTGCTCCCCATGTGGAAAGCAATCAGCTTTGGATATTGGAAGAGAGAGCAGGTTTCCTGCTCTCTCTTCCAATATCCAAAGCAGTTTGTAATGACAGGACGGGAGCCGCGAGGCTCCGTCCTGTCATTGCAAACAGCAGTGTCCCGGGGGTAGGCACCCGGGACACTGCAGGAGCCGGCCCTGGGGGTGGCGGTCCCCAGGGCCACCACAGGCTCCAGGAGGGGGCCGCGCAGCCCCTCCTTACATTTTGAAAGCCCCGGGGAGGTGGTGGTCCCCGGGGCTTTGGGGTCCAAAACGGACCCCCATTGTAATTTTCTTAGTGCCCCGGGAGGTGGTGGTCCCGGGCGTGTGGGGGCTGGAGCCCCCACACAGGTTTTTCAAAAATATAAAAGAAGCCCCGGGAGGTGGCGGTCCCCGGGGCTGCGGGAGGGCTCAGAGCCCTCCCGCACCATTATACATAAAGCCCCGGGGAGTGGTGGTCCCGGGGCTTGAGGCCCTTAGAGGCCCCCACACATAAATTAACCCCCGCAGCATGCCCCGGGACTTGGCCCACCCGGGGCCAGTAGCTATCGAAGCGCGGGAGACCGCGCTCCGATTTTTTTCTTTTCGGCAGGATTCGCGCACCCTGAGCGCATCCTGCCGATTTTTTTGCCCAGTGAGTGATGTAGTATGTGACGTCATCAGCAGTGCATTGCGGGCACGCGAGTTATAGTTAGCTGAACTAACTATAACGGGGGAATTTCTATGGTTTTGTATGAGTGAAATGTCCAACTAACTATAACGCCCCTGAAACCTATGGTTTTTTTCAGTGAATTTCTAAGGTTTTTTAAATGCTAATTTCTAACTATAACGTGCCTGAAACCTATGGTTTTTGAGTGAATTTCTAAGGTTTTTAAATGCTAATTTCTAACTATAACGTGCTTGAAACCTATGCTTTTTTCAGTGAATATATATATATTTATTATACTATGTATACATGTGAAAATGTCTCGGTCCCCTGTTTGCCTCGGTGGCACGGAAAAAATAGGTGGAACTGACGTCAGCACGCCGACGAGGTCCTCTTATGGCTCCGATGACGTCATACGGTGTCGCGAGCGGAGCCGTGCTCGTTGACGTGGGAGAGCTAGGAAAGAATTTCCGTGGAATGCTGGTGCAGGGGATATTCACCTAAGTGTTCAGGCTAGTCCTTTGGGAGCAACTGTTTATGTTGCCACTCCAGAAACCGAAACCAGTGATCCGAGGGCAGAGGCCCTGCAGATGGCACACGAGGTGGGGTGCCCAGTCGTGTGCACCGGCGGGGCAGCGAAGTGACAAGCACCACAACCCACAAAAAGGTAACGAGGGCACTGAATAACACAGGATCTTCTCTTTGTATCTGGCAGGAACAACGAAGTTAAAATGCCCTAGTACCAAAATGTAGAATTAGTGCTACAACAGTCTTCAAGAGGACCTGCGATGCCGCTTCTGCCTCCCGTACCCTGGAGGCGGCATATGGGTCACGCAGTACGGTCATACTGCGGTGAGACGCACACTCGTTGACCTTTCATGGCACTGCTCCACACTTCAGGGAGGACGCTTTCCATTAGCTATGTTTTCTGATGACATGTCGCGCCGGCCCCATCCAACAACAGAACTCCTTTAGATCCAAACAGACTCTTCCACTCTCTCACCGGAAGTGAAACCAGGCCACGCGGACACTTTCACAATACAACAGCCGGGAATGCACTTTTCGGTAAAAAAACCACATTCCTTCCTCCTAATTAATCAAATAAACGTCTCACTGAAGATCAGGGGCCAGCTTCGATCAGTAAACAGCCGTTACAACGACTTTTTTACTTTGCGATACCATTACAAGGCATGCATTACCACGAATGCGTTGTACATCACGAAGTCATTACTACGCATTTTTTTAGAACGCATGGTCATTTACCACGCATGCCTTTACAACGAATTTTGTTGTAAAGGTATGTATGGTAAATGACCATGCGTTCTAAAAACATGTAGACGATCCATGTCGTTGTAAGGAAACCGAGGCTGTTCCGTTTCCTCACAACGGCGTGCACCGCCCCTCAGAGATGACGTGAAGCAGGAACCACGAGGAGAGAGGAACCATGAGGAGTGAGAGGTAAGGGGGATTGGGCATGGGGTGGGGGTTTCTTTCTAGGGTTTAGGGTAGTGCAGTGGTGTTTGGGTGGTGTAGGGGGTCGTGCTGGGGGTAGTGTTTTAGGGTTTAGGGTAGTGCAGTGGTGTTTGGGTAGTGTAGGGGGTCGTGCTGGGGTAGTGTTTTAGGGTTTAGGGTAGTGCAGTAGTGTAGGGGGTCGTGCTGGGGGTAGTGTTTTAGGGTTTAGGGTAGTGCAGTGGTGTATGGGTAGTGTAGGGGGTCGTGCTGGGTTAGTGTTTTAGGGTTTAGGGTAGTGCAGTGGTGTTTGGGTAGTATAGGGGGGTAGTGCTGGGGTAGTGTTTTAGGGTTTAGGGCAGTGCAGTGGTGTTTGTGTAGTGAAGGGGGTCATGCTGTGGGTAGTGTTTTAGGGTTTAGGGTAGTGCAGTCATGTTTGTGTAGTGTAGGGGGTCGTGTTTTAGGGTATAGGGTAGTGCAGTTGTGTTTGGGTAGTGTAGGGGGTCATGCTGTGGTTAGTGTTTTAGGTTTTAGGGTAGTGCAGTGGTGTTTGGGTAGTGTAGGGGGTCGTGCTGGGGGTATATTTAGCGTTTAGTGTAGTGCAGTGGTGTTTGGGTAGTGTAGGGAGTCGTGCTGGGGGTAGTGTTTTAGGGTTTAGGGTAGTGCAGTGGTGTTTGGGTAGTGTAGGGTGTCGTGCTGGGGGTAGTGTTTTAGGGTTTAGGGTAGTGCAGTGGTGTTTGGGTAGTGGAGGGGGTAGTGTTTTAGGGTTTAGGGTAGTGCGCCCAACCAGCCACAATATCCGTGGACAAAGGGGATCCTGAATCTTTGGAACGCTCCGTCAATTGAATAATTTGGGTCAAGGGCCCTACCACATCCAAGACCTATCAATTCCTTTCTTGGGATCCCTCATATACTTGGAGAAAAAGGTACATAGTTTCTCATCAATTTCAGGCGTGTGTGCCACCTTCCCCTTCAGTGAGGGCCTGGGGCATTCTCCCCTCATCCTATTCCTGACCTCCCTTTCAAGGGGTTGATGGATTTTCCCCACCACATACTCTACCACTTTGGCGTCAGGTGTCCACTCTGCCGACCTAGGATGGTAAATTTGGGTAGGCTCGAACATGTCCGAGTGGACCCCGTCCCCAGCCGGGGACTGAGAGGAGTGGGACTCTGGATGCCAGGGACGCCCCGAGTCCTTATCCTCATCAGAGGAGAAATCGTCCTCCGATACACCCTCTCCCTCTAAGGGAAACCCGCCGTCGGGGTCTACAATAGTGGTGACAGTGTCGCAATTTTCTCCGGGCCCCTCCTCCTCCCGGCAGGGTGCATGTTTTAGCGTTCGCGCACTCTTGAGGAAGGTCTCCGTAAGTTTATCAAATCCTTCCAAGTTATGTTATGTTATGTTAAAACCACTTTTATAGCGCACAACTCACCCGGGGGCATCTCGGCGCTTGTGTTGAGACATACCAGAGGGACTGCCTGGAGTCCTAAAACAAAAAGGCTTTAAGTTTTTTTCTGAAGGAGCCATAAAGAGGGGACTCACGAAGAGCCTGGGGCAACTTGTTCCAGTATTTAGGAGCAAGGTAGGAGAAAGCTTTCTCCCCCCGTACGCTTGAGGCATATTCGGGGCACCTGTAAGAGGCCGAGTGAGCTGGATCTAAGAGTTCGGCTGGGAACATATTTTAATAGTTTCCTCTGCAAGTACCTGGGCCCTTTGCCTCCAAGAGCATTATACGTGAGGCAACATATTTTAAAAACGGATCGCTTCTTTACTGGTAACCAGTGTAGTTCTCTCAGCAGCGGCTCAGACGAGGAGCCCGAGGGGCGATTCAAAATTAACCTTGCAGCCGTGTTCTGAATCACTTGCAATTTAGCTAGCGAGGACTCATCCGCCTCTGCCAGTAGGGCATTTCCATAATCCATTTTGCCAATCACCATAGCTTGAACAAGAGTTTTACGAGAATTCATAGGTAGATAAGGAAAGATCCTACGCAGAAGGCGCAGGGCATGATAACAGGAACTAGCGGTGGCATTTATATGATCCTTCATTGTTAGTGATTGGTCCAATTTTATCCCAAGATTTTTCACAGTTTTTCTGGGAACGGGGACCTCTCCCAATTTGGTGGGCCACCAGTCATCCGCCCAAATGGATGAGGCTTTCCCCATTAACATAATCTCAGTCTTTCCGGGGTTCAGTTGGAGGCAATTATCCGTCATCCAGCTAGATATTGCAAGCATTCCTGTAGCAAAGCGAGTTTTCTCCGTCTCAGGGTTAGGGCCAATTTTAAACATAAGCTGAGTATCATCAGCATATGATATTATCTCAAATCCAAACTGTTCAACTATTTTTGCCAGTGGGGCCATATAAACGTTGAACAGCGTGGGACTCAGACAAGACCCCTGAGGAACCCCCTTATCCAAATGCATTTTTTCTGATCGGTAAGAGCCCAGAATGATGGTTTGGTATCTGTCAGATAAAAACTGTTGCAGCCATTTTAAGGCTGTACCCTGGATTCCACAGGCCAGGAGTCGATCCACGAGCTTTGAATGCGAGATGGTATCAAACGCCGCAGACAAGTCTAATAGGATCAGAACTATTGATCCTCCAGAATCCACTTCCATTCTTAGGGAATCAGTCACGGCCAGAAGAGCAGTCTCTGTACTGAAACCTGATCGAAAACCTGATTGTGAGGGGTCCAGAATATTATTAGATTCTAAGTAGCATCCTAACTGCTTATTTATTAGACTTTCCAATTGCTTACCCAACAGGGGAAGCAGAGAGATAGGGCGATAGTTACTAAGGGCCAGCGGATCTGCCGCCGGTTTCTTCAGTATTGGCCGTACAAATGCTTCCTTCCAGGCCCTGGGAAAACATCCCGATTGTATCGAACAGTTATAAATTCGTAAAATCTCAGGTGCACAACAGGGGGCCAGCAAAGCCATTGTCTTAGGCCGACAGAGGTCCTCTGGTGACCCCGATTTAGCAGAAGCCAAAGAGTGGAGGACCTCCTCTAATGTAATCAGTTCAAAACATTTAAGGGTGCTGGATACTTCTGCTTCTAGCTCCTCTTCCCTGTGATCTTGCTCTGGTTTTATTTGAGAGGTGGTAGGGAAATTTTCGTAGATTTTCTAATCTTCTCCTCAAAGTGGACAGCTATTGAGTTACAAAGTTCTTGAGATTCCGTTGGGACTTGGCTGCACACTTGTGGAGACACAAACTCCTTTACTATAGAGAAGAGGGTTTTAGATGAATTGCTGGCATGTTCAATTTGATTTGAAATAAAAATCTGTCTAGCAGTTTTTATACTCTGATGATAGCTAGTCAGAGCTTGTTTAAATCGTAGTCTATCTTGGGGGTCTTTGCTACTCCGCCAAATTCTCTCTAAAGTTTTACACTTTGATTTCCCACTTTTTAAGTCTGGTGTATACCATGGGGCAGACGGGCGTCTCTGTGAGAGTGCCATAATTTCTTTTGGAATTACTTCATCTAGTGCACTCAAAAAGCGGAGTTGAACCTCTCCAGCAGTCTAGATACATCCAGGTTTTTCTCAGCTAATTTATGTTGGAAAGCCTCACTAAAATTTTCTGTGGTTAAGTTGTGCCAGGGTCTACGCACCTCTTTTTTCCGGCCAGAGTGTGCAGCTACATCATCCTTACTCGTTTGTTGAATTGTAAACAAGATTAAAAAATGATCTGTCTACAATTGGGGACTAGGGGGATTGCAGGCAAGGAGGTCAATGTTGGAAAAAATTAAGTCGAGAGTATGTCCGGCCCGGTGCGTTGGACCTTTAACTCTTTGAGTAAGGCCCAACAGGCCTAAATTATCTAAGAGTTTATTTACTCCTAAACTATTTAGGTCCTCTTCATGAAAGTTAAAATCCCTAATAGGAGAAATTTTTTTGATGCAAGGACATGTGTCGCTATTAATTCAGCCAGTTGATCACTAAAATTGGCCTTGTAGCCTGGGGACGATATATCAGTGCTCCATACCAGCTGTCTGTTGGAGATATAATAATCTTAAAAATACCCAATTCCATATCCTCGTTGCTAACGGTCAACACCCAGCTAACGTTAAGGAAATTTCTAAAAGCAATGGCAATACCACCGCCCGATTTTCCTAATCTGTCCAAATGTAAAAATTTGTAGCTATCTGGAATGGCTAAATTTACCTTAGGATGGTTCGTAGAATTCAGCCACGTTTCTGTAAAAAAGCAAATATCAGAAGAATGAGTAGTGACCATGTCCCATATTTCAATGGGATGCTTAGCTAATGATCTTACATTACATAGAATCGCCGTTAAACCTGGTATTTCAGGGGCTATGCTCGTAACCAATGCATCTGGGCGTGAGACTGGGACACGTATACTGGGCAAATCCAGGTCCCCCTGAAAGTGGCAGTGCCGACAAGCTACCACACCCTCTAACCCGGTTGGGAACCTCCAGGGGCAGCATACGGCCATCACATGATTCACTTCGTCTTGAGATCTTATCCGGTGTAATGATTCAGCGGAATAAGACAGACTAATATTATTTGAGCCGTTTACCTCCTTCCGGCCAGCGTGCCAAGGCTCTGGGCTCGGTCGTGCGCGGACGGGCGCAGACGGGCTTGCCTTAGGCGCGCCTTCGGTGCGCCAGCGGTGCGCCCGCTGCGCGGTTGCGTTTGTGCGGGCATTTATGATGACAGAAAAGTAACTGAAACGCTAACCCGGAGCCCCCCACCAAAGATGGCGGCTTACTTCTACTAACGGACTCCGAGTAACAGGTGAGCAATAATGGCAATAATGAATTTCTATTTAAAACAGGGATAAAAAATAGAAGCCTGTAAGTTGATTTTTTAAAAAGGCTACACGCTACGATACAAAAACAGTGCAAATAGCAAACACGAAGCAAAAATCCTCTCCCGGCTTCCGCCTCAGGAGTCTCTGCGCTAGATAAAAACTAAAAACTGTGCAAAATAGGCAAGATCGAACAGATAACCTCCCGGCTTCCGCCTCAGGAGTCTCAACATTAAATGCTGCACGGTCGCGTTTGTGCGGGCATTTATGATGACAGAAAAGTAACTGAAACGCTAACCCGGAGCCCCCCACCAAAGATGGCGGCTTACTTCTACTAACGGACTCCGAGTAACAGGTGAGCAATAATGACAATAATGAATTTCTATTTAAAACAGGGATAAAAAATAGAAGCCTGTAAGTTGATTTTTTAAAAAGGCTACACGCTACGATACAAAAACAGTGCAAATAGCAAACACGAAGCAAAAATCCTCTGCCGGCTTCCGCCTCAGGAGTCTCTGCGCTAGATAAAAACTAAAAACTGTGCAAAATAGGCAAGATCGAACAGATAACCTCCCGGCTTCCGCCTCAGGAGTCTCAACATTAAATGCTGCGCGGTCGCGTTTGTGCGGGCATTTATGATGACAGAAAAGTAACTGAAATGCTAACCCGGAGCCCCCCACCAAAGATGCTTAACGGCCCTTTTATTCCCCATCTGGGAGCTACTTGGACCCGCCACCACCCGATCTGGGTCACTGAACACCCCAGGGATGCTTTTGCAGCTTATCAACCTGATCCCCAAGAGGAGCCAGCGCCCTAGAAATAGCCAGAGAGAGGGCTTGGTCCACTGCTGGAGGGAGAAGTTGGGGGGCCATTCCTCCTCCACTTCCTGGTGTGAGCACAGAACAAATGCCCTTAAAATCTTTAAGACAGCCCCCTCGCCGGTGCTCCAACAGCTGGGCTTTCCCCGAAGCTGTTATAAGAATAGACTGAGGCGCAATACCAATTACCACCACCAGGTGGCGCTGGTCACTAACGTGGCCATGTGGGGAAATCACCGCGCAGCGGTGTCAAAATTAGGCAAGGATTGGTCGGGAATCAAGCGGACACTAAAGGAGTGACCGGATTCCCAAACGCGCGTAAAGACCAGCGGGAGCGCTCGACGGAGCTGCCTCGCTCGGACCAGACGCGCCTGACAGGATCTCACCGCGCGCAGAGCACTCAGTGGGAGAAACTGCGAGGGGGAGGACGCGCTCGGGCAAGAGCCTGCTGCACAGGGAATATGAAACAATACCAAGGCAATAATGCTAATAACGTGCACAAGAAACCGCTATACAAACAGCAACAACGTCAGATTAAGCCAAGAATGTAAGGAATGCACTTAACTGACGAGCAGTGAAGAAAGAGGAATCGGAAGGGACGTCACGATATTATATACGATGGACTGTGATATGATTGGACTATAGTTGCCTTGGAGACTACCCCCTAATGGTTCATGGGTTGTGTAGTCTTTTGTTTGATTGTTGTGTTACATTTTCTTTGAACTGCTATGCAAATAAAGTGAGGAAAGATATGCATAATCCTCGCCTCCGTCCTGCCATAGAATTCATTAAACTTTATTTGATCTGATTTAGAAACATAGATCATAAAAGTGTACATAAAAACAGTAAATCCTCTTTCCTAATACAATACAGTGAGAATTAATTAAAACCAGTAGGTAAAAACGGGTGTTACAAAGCCCGGTTCAGAGCAACTTCAGGTTAACAGAATCGTAAAGTTCAATGTTTCGCAAGATCAATCTCATGTACTTCGTGCAAAATACGCAATAAGGGGTCCAAGTAAGATGTAACGCTCCAATACCTGACCAGTTTGCACTATATAAAACTGCAGAAAAACTAAAAATAAAAAGTGTTTTGCACACTTCTGTCATTGGGCTATATGTGGGCTACATCTGGGAGATATTTGTGCTACATTTGGGCTCTTTTTTCTCTGGTGCCCATCTTGGGAGACTTGTAATGAAGTTTCCTAATTTCGTCATTTACTGCAGTCTCCTCAGTAGGAAATGCTTTCAGTTTTTTACTTTGATTCCATCAAGAAGGCATTCAGATGTGTCACACATTTGCCATAAATTCAGAATGTTAGCACTCTAGTTGTTCATTAGATCACTGTAGTAAAGCTACTGCTCACCAGGGAGTTAACTGGAAGTCTACTGTTGGTATTGAAAGTGATTGTTTCAGTCTGCATGTCAGAATTTTCTAATGAAATAGAAGAGGATTTGAGATCTCACTTAAAACATGCCCTAAATTTTCTTTCTGCAGCACTAACCATAATTTCTATGGCAAAATGAACCCCCTCATTTTGTTCCTTTTAAATTAAATGTTTTAAGTGTTACCAGTTTATTCCAATCAAGATGGCTTCAGGTGTGCCATACTTTTGTCATAAGTAAGGCTGTTAGCACTCTAGTTGTTCTTTAGAACACTCTGGGAAGCTGCAGTAGAACACAAAGGAATCAACTGACAGTCTCTGCCTTTGTTGGATGTACATGTTTACTGAGAATGTCAGACTTCATTCTCACATGACTGAGAAAGATAATGTGAATTTACAGAATATATGCTCTCATTTTAGCTTCTGGAGCACCTTCCAAAACTGTATGGGACAAGCATGTGAAAATAGTTTTCTCTCAAACATGATTCATGATGTCCCAGCAGAAGGTTTTTCACAGGGTAAAATCACCTTAGAACACACCACAATTCCTGAAATTAGTATGGTACCATCAACAAATGAATTCTAATGTAACTAAATTCTGTTATCACCCTTTATAGTTCTCCTTTTGGTAACCCTCAAAATCTTCGATTCACTACAATGCATTTCAATGGGGTACTATCATTTATATTGGTCCCAAGATGGCTGCCAGCAATTCCAGGATGAAGTGCTGACAGCCAATCAGATCTCACGATGACATGTGTGGTTAGGCTCCGCCCAGATATAAATATGTGTTTTCTTTTTCAAATTTCTCAGGAACTACTGAACGGATTTACACCATTTAACTAAAAGGCACGACTCTGAACCAAGGGCTACCGTTTTGCCAAATTTGGTGTAATTCCGTTCAGCAGTTCGGGCTGTAGCTGCGACTAAAGGTCCCTATGGAAAATTGCATGGGGAAAACACGTTTTGGGACCCCCCTTTTTTCTCGGCCCCCACTTGACGAATCACCCCGAAACTTTCAGGATAGGAGCGTACCGGAGCGGGCCATAAGTTTTGAGAATTTCGCGAAGATTCGTCAACCGGCGCCAAAGGTATTGGAAATAGAATGTTGCGAATTTCCTATGGAAAAAAGGTCCTAACTATAACTATCTACTGGCGACCGCCAGTAGATAATATATATATATATATATATATATATATATATATATATATATATATATATATATATATATATATATATATATATATATATATATATTCACTGAAAAAACCATAGGTTTCAGGGGCGTTATAGTTAGTTGGACATTTCACTCGTACAAAACCATAGAAATTCCCCCGTTATAGTTAGTTCAGCTAACTATAACTCGCGCGCCCGCAATGCACTGCTGATGACGTCACATATTACATCACTCATGACATGGTCAGTGACATCACTCATGACATCACTGATGACATCTCAAATGACATCACTGATGACATCTCAAATGACATCATCCAGTGACTGTGTGTTTCTGTAAAGTTTAAATATGTTTAATATATATAGGGAAAGGCGTATTGAAGAATGAGTGGGTGTATAAGTGTCTGAATGGATGATTTAGTACGTGAGTGACTGACTCTACAAGTGAGTGATTAAACGTATCTTACTGAATGCATGGGTTAGTGACTAAACTGTGTGAATGTCTGTATCCGTCTGTTTGTTGGTTGTAAGTGGATGCATGGATTTGCGAATAGCTACATGAGTGTCTATATGGGTTATTGATTGGTTCTCTGAGTATCTGTATGGCTGCCTGAGTGTTTGTGTGGGTGGGGTGTGTGTGACTCTATACATAGATGTGTGAGTGGGTGATTCACTGGGTGCATGATTTCAAGAGTGCATCTGTGATGGACTGCTTGGGTGGGTGAGTGTGTGTATGGGTGTGTTAGTGAGTGAATGTATAGCTCAGTGGTACATGTGCGAGTAACTACATATGTAAAAAGCAGTATATATGTGTGTTAGAGTATTTAAATGGCTATAAGTGAGAGTGTGTTATTGTGAGAGTGGCTGTATGGATGCGTGTGTGCTTGTATCAGTTATTGTATAAGAGCGTAAGAATGTGCTAGTATTTGTATGAGTAAGTGAGCTGGTGTGTGTATAACTGTATAGGTGAGTAAATGGGTGTGTGATTAATTTTTTGCATGACTGACTAGGTGTGTGAGTACCTCTATGGATGAGTGGCGGTGTGTGAGTATTTATATAGGTGTATGAGTGCATATGATAGTCCTGTACTGAGTGACTGTAAGTATGAGTGACTGTACAGGTGAGTGAGTGGATGTGTGTGTAGACCTAAGAATCAGTGAGTGGGTATGTAGTTTTTGGTGTTGGAGTGTCTATGGTTTTGAGAATGGCAGTCTGTAATTTAGAGTGGGTGTATCAAAAGTTATATTAGGGTGTGAGAAGATGCATGAAATTATCACATGGATGATGTCATCAGTGATGTCATTTGAGATGTCAGTGATGTCATCAGTGATGTCACTGACCATGTCATGAGTGATGTCACTGACCATGTCATGAGTGATGTAATATGTGACGTCATCAGCAGTGCATTGCGGGGGCGCGAGTTATAGTTAGCTGAACTAACTATAACAGGGGAATTTCACAGGTTTTGTACGAGTGCAATGTCCAACTAACTATAACTGTCCCTAAAACCTATGGTTTTTTCAGTGAATTTCAAAGGTTTTTTAAATGCTAATTTCTAACTATAACTTGTCTGAAACCTATGGTTTTTTCAGTGAATTTCAAAGGTTTTTAAATGCTAATTTCTAACTATAACGTGCCTGAAACCTATGGTTTTTCAGTGAATTTCAAAGGTTTTTTAAATGCTAATTTCTAACTATAACGTGCCTGAAACCTATGGTTTTTTCAGTGAATTTCAAAGGTTTTTTAAATGCTAATTTCTAACTATAACGTGCTTGAAACCTATGATTTTTAAGTGAATTTCAAAGGTTTTTTAAATGCTAGTTTCTAACTATGCCAACAGAGGTAGGACATGTGAAGAAAGAAGAAAAAACGCACAGAAAGAAGCAAAAGATGTGCAGAAAGAACCAACAGAGGAGCAGAAAGAGGCCTTGTTGCAAAATCATCCTGTGCCCACAACTTTTTCAGACGGGTACTGGTGGTAACTGACTCTGACTAACCAGAGCCAGTGCGCGTTTGCACAGTGGTGAAGGGGAGGGGCCTGAGGTGACATGTGTGCAAACGCGCCCGTGGCGCGTTTTAAGTTGCGGGATTAAGTCCCCTTGAATCCTGAGGGTCCCTGAGGCCCAACTAGCCCCCCAGGTACCTACAGTTAGGACCACAGAGCTGAGTTGCAGAGAGGCGTTCCGAGGCCACGCACCTTTTTCACCTCTCTGCAACGCAACTCTGTTGTGCTTACTGAAGGTACCTGGTGGGCTAGTTGGCCCCCAGGATTCAAAGGGAATTAACTCCCCAACTTAAACGCACCACAGGGCGTGTTTGCGCACATGTCACCTGAGGCCCAGCCCCTCCTTTCACCACTGTGCAAACGCGCCCCGTGGCGCGTTTTAAGTTGAGGGATTAGGTCTCCTTGAATCCTGAGAGTCCCTGGGGCCCAACTAGCCCACCAGGTACTTCCAGTAAGCACCACAGGCCTGCGTTGCAACGCCTGTAACAAATTGTGCAGTTGTGTTTAGGTAGTGAAGAGGGTCGTGCTGGTGGTAGTGTTTTAGGGTTTAGGGTAGTGCAGTGGTGTTTGTGTAGTGTAGGGGGTCATGCTGGGGGTAGATTTAGGGTTTAGGGTAGTGCAGTGGTGTTTGGGTAGTGTAGGGAGTCATGCTGGGGGAGTGTTTTAGGGTTTAGGGTAGTACAGTGGTGTTTGGGTAGTGTAGGGGGTCGTGCTGGGGTTAGTGTTTTAGGGTTTTAGGGTTTAGGGTAGTGCAGTGGTGTTTGGGTAGTGTAGGGGATACTGCTGGGGGTAGTGTTTTAGGGTTTAGGGTAGTGCAATGGTGTTTGGGTAGTGTAGGGGTACTGCTGGGGGTAGTGTTTTATGGTTTAGGGTAGTGCAGTGGTGTTTGGGTAGTGTAGGGGTTCGTGCTGGGGTAGTTTTTTAGGGTTTAGGGTAGTGCAGTGGTGTTTGTGTAGTGTAGGAGGTCGTGTTTTAGGGTTTAGGGTAGTGCAGTGGTCTTTGGGTAGTGTAGGGGTTGTGCGGGGGTAGTGTTTTAGGGATTAGGGTAGTGCATTGGTATTTGGGTAGTGTAGGGGGTCATGCAGGGGTAGTGTTTTAGGGTTTAGGGCAGTGCAGTGGTGTTTAGGTAGTGTAGGGGGTCGTGCTGGGGGAGTGTTTTAGGGTTTAGGGCAGTGCAGTGGTGTTCGGGTAGTGTAGGGGGTCGTGCTGGGGGAGTGTTTTAGGGTTTAGGGCAGTGCAGTCGTGTTCGGGTAGTGTAGGGGGTCGTGCTGGGGGAGTATTTTAGGGTTTAGGGTAGTGCAGTGGTGTTCGGGTAGTGTAGGGGGTCATGCTGGGGGTAGTGTTCTAGGGTTTAGGGCAGTGCAGTGGTGTTCGGGCAGTGTAGGGGGTCGTGCTGGGGGTGGTGTTTTAGGGTTTAGGGCAGTGCAGTGGTGTTCGGGCAGTGTAGGGGGTCGTGCAGGGGTGGTGTTTCAGGGTTTAGGGCAGTGCAGTGGTGTTCGGCCAGTGTAGGTAGTCTTGCTGGGGGTGGTGTTTCAGGGTTTAGGGCAGTGCAGTAATTTTCGGGCAGTGTAGGCGGTCGTGCTGGGGCTGGTGTTTCAGGGTTTAGGGCAGTGCAGTGGTGTTCGGGCAGTGTACGGGGTTGTGCTGGGGCTGGTGTTTCAGGGTTTAGGGCAGTGCAGTGGTGTGCGGGCAGTGTACGGGGTGGTGCTGGGGCTGGTGTTTCAGGGTTTAGGGCAGTGCAGTGGTGTTCGGGCAGTGTAGGGGTCGTGCTGGGGGTGGTGTTTCAGGGTTTAGGGCAGTGCAGTTGTGTTCGGGCAGTGTAGGGGGTCGTGCTGGGGCTGGTGTTTCAGGGTTTAGGGCAGTGCAGTGGTGTTCGGGCAGTGTAGGGGGTCGTGCTGGGGCTGGTGTTTCAGGGTTTTGGGCAGAGCAGTGGTGTTCGGGCAGTGTAGGGGGTCGTGCTGGGGGTGGTGTTTCAGGGTTTAGGGCAGTGCAGTGGTGTTCGGGCAGTGTAGGGGGTCTTGCTGGGGGTGGTGTTTCAGGGTTTAGGGCAGTGCAGTGGTGTTTGGGCAGTGTAGGGGTCTTGCTGGGGGTGGTGTTTCAGGGTTTAGGGCAGTGGTGTTCGGGCAGTGTAGGGGGTCTTGCTGGGGGTGATGTTTCAGGGTTTAGGGCAGTGCAGTGGTGTTCGGGCAGTGTAGGGGGTCTTGCTGGGGGTAGAGTTTCAGGGTTTAGGGCGGTGCAGTGGTGTTCGTGCAGTGTAGGGGGTCGTGCTGGGGGTGGTTTTTCAGGGTTTAGGGCAGTGCAGTAGTGTTCGGGCAGTGTAGGGGGTCGTGCAGGGGTGGTGTTTCAGGGTTTAGGGCAGTGCAGTGGTGTTCTGGCAGTGTAGGGGGTCATGCTGGGGGTGGGGTTTCAGGGTTTAGGGCAGTACAGTGGTGTTCGGGCAGTGCAGTGGGTCGTGCAGGGGTGGTGTTTCAGGGTTTAGGGCAGTGCAGTGGTGTTCGGGCAGTGTAGGGGGTCGTGCTGGGGCTGGTGTTTCAGGGTTTAGGGCAGTGCAGTGGTGTTCGGGCAGTGTAGGGGGTCTTGCTGGGGGTGATGTTTCAGGGTTTAGGGCAGTGCAGTGGTGTTTGAGCAGTGTAGGGGTCTTGCTGGGGGTAGTGTTTCAGGGTTTAGGGCAGTGCAGTGGTGTTCGTGCAGTATAGGGGGTCGTGCTGGGGATGGTGTTTCTGGGTTTAGGGCAGTGCAGTAGTGTTCGAGCAGTGTAGGGGTTGTGCAGGGGTGGTGTTTCAGGGTTTAGGGCAGTGCAGTGGTGTTCGGGCAGTGTAGGGGGTCGCGCTGGGGGTGGTGTTTCAGGGTTTAGGGCAGTGCAGTAGTGTTCGGCCAGTGTATGGGGTCATGCACAGGGTGGTGTTTCAGGGTTTAGGGCAGTGCAGTGGTGTTCGGGCAGTGTAGGGTGTTGTGCTGGGGCTGGTGTTTCAGGGTTCAGGGCGGTGCAGTGGTGTTCAGGCAGTGTAGGGGGTCGTGCTGAGGCTGGTGTTTCACGGTTGAGGGTAGTGCAGTGGTGTTCGGGCAGTGTAGGGGGTCGTGCTGGGGCTGGTGTTTCAGGGTTTAGGGCAGTGCATTGGTGCTCGGGCAGTGAAGGGGGTCGTGCTGGGGGTGATGATTCAGGGTTTAGGGTAGTGCAGTGGTGTTCGGGCAGTGTAGGGGGTCGTGCAGGGGCTGGTGTTTCAAGGTTTAGGGCAGTGCAGTGGTGTTCGGGCAGTGTAGGGGGTCGTGCTGGGGCTGGTGTTTCAGGGTTTTGGGCAGAGCAGTGGTGTTCGGGCAGTGTAGGGGGTCATACTGGGGGTAGTGTTTCAGGGTTTAGGGCAGTGCAGTGGTGTTCGGGCAGTGTAGGGGGTCGTGCTGGGGGTGGTGTTTCAGGGTTTAGGTCAGTGGTGTTCGGGCAGTGTAGGGGGTCTTGCTGGGGGTGATGTTTCAGGGTTTAGGGCAGTGCAGTGGTGTTCGGGCAGTGTAGGGGGTCTTGCTGGGGGTAGTGTTTCAGGGTTTAGGGCAGTGCAGTGGTGTTCGGGCAGTGTAGGGGGTCATGCTGGGGGTGGTGTTTCAGGGTTTAGGGCAGTGCAGTGGTGTTCGGGCAGTGTAGGGGGTCGTGAAGGGGGTGGTGTTTCAGGGTTTAGGGCAGCGCAGTGGTGTTCGGGCAGTGTAGGGGGTCGTGCTAGGGGTGGTGTTTCAGGGTTTAGGGCAGTGCAGTGGTGTTCGGGCAGTGTAGGGGGTCATGCAGGGGCTGGTGTTTCAGGGTTTAGGGCAGTGCAGTGGTGTTCGTGCAGTGTAGGGGGTCGTGCTGGGGGTAGTGTTTTAGGGTTTAGGGTAGTGCAGTGGTGCTTGTGTAGTGTAGGGGGTCGTGCTGGGGGTAGTGTTTTAGGGTTTAGGGTAGTGCAGTGGTGTTTGTGTAGTGTAGGGGGTCCTGTTTTAGGGTAGTGCAGTGGTGCTTGGGTAGTGTAGGGGATCGTGCTGGGGGTAGTGTTTTAGGATTTAGGTTAGTGCAGTGGTGTTTGGGTAGTGTAGGGGGTCGTGCTGGGGGTAGTGTTTTAGGGTTTAGGGTAGTGCAGTGGTGTTTGTGTAGTGTAGGGGGTCGTGCTGGGAGTAGTGTTTTAGGGTTTAGGGTAGTGCAGTGGTGCTTGTGTAGTGTAGGGGGTCGTGCTGGGGGTAGTGTTTTAGGGTTTAAGGTAGTGCAGTGGTGTTTTTGTAGTGTAGGGGGTCATGTTTTAAGATGCAATGCTCCAATACCTGACCAGTCTGCACTACATAAAACTGCAAAAAAACTAAAAATAAAAAGTGTTTTGCACACTTTTGTCATTGGGCTATATGTGGGCTACATCTGGGTAATATTTGTGCTACATTTGGGCTCTTTTTTCACTGGTGGCCATCTTGGAAGACTTCTTTGTTATGAAGTTTCCTAATTTCTTCATTTACTGCAGTCTCCTCAGTAGGAAATGCTTTCAGTTTTTACTTTGATTCCATCAAGAAGGCATTCAGATGTGTCTCACATCTGCCATAAATTCAGAATGTTAGCACTCTAGTTGCTCATTAGATCACTGGAGTAAAGCTACTGCTCACCAGGGAGTTAACTGGTAGTCTGCTGCTGGTATTGAAAGTGATTGTTTCAGTCTGCATGTCAGAATTTTCTAATGAAATAGAAGATGATTTGAGATCTCACTTAAAACATGCCCTAATTTTTCTTTCTGCAGCACTAACCATAATTTCTATTTTCAAAAAGAACCCCTCATTTTGTTCCTTTTTAAATTAAATGTTTTAAGTGTTACCGGTTTATTCCAATCAAGATGGCTTCAGGTGTGCCATACTTTTGTCATAAGTAAGGCTGTTGGCTCTCTAGTTGTTCTTTAGAACACTCTGGGAAGCTGCAGTAGAACACAAAGGCATCAACTGGCAGGCTGCTCCTGTTGAAATATAACAGGAAGATATTTGAGATCACACTTGAAATATGTCTTAATTTTTCTTTCTACAGCACTAACCATAATTTCTATGACAAAATGAACCCCATCATTTTGTTCCTTTTAAATTAAATGTTTTAAGTGTTACCAGTTTATTCCAATCAAGATGGCTTCAGGTGTGCCATACTTTTGTCATAAGTAAGGCTGTTAGCACTCTAGTTGTTCTTTAGAACACTCTGGGAAGCTGCAGTAGAACACAAAGGCATCAACTGGCAGGCTGCTCCTGTTGAAATATAACAGGAAGATATTTGAGATCACACTTGAAACATGTCCTAATTTTTCTTTCTACAGCACTAACCATAATTTCTATGACAAAATGAACCCCATCATTTTGTTCCTTTTTAAATTAAATGTTTTAAGTGTTACCAGTTTATTCCAATCAAGATGGCTTCAGGTGTGCCATACTTTTGTCATAAGTAAGGCTGTTAGCACTCTAGTTGTTCTTTAGAACACTCTGGGAAGCTGCAGTAGAACACAAAGGAATCAACTGACAGTCTCTGCCCTTGTTGGATGTACATGTTTTACTGAGAATGTCAGACTTCATTCTCACATGAGTGAGAAAGATAATGTGAATTTACAGAAAATATGCTCTCATTTTAGCTTCTGGAGCACCTTCCAAACCTACATGGGACAAGCATGAGAAAATAGTGTTCTCTCAAACATGATTCATGATATCCCAGCAGAAGGTTTTTCACATGGTAAAATCACCTTAGAATACACCACAATTCCTAAAATTAGTATGGTACCATCAACAAATAAATTCTAATGTAACTAAAGCCTGTTATCACCCTTTATAGTTCTCCTTTTGGTGACCCTCAAAATCTTCTATTCACTACAATGCATTTCAATGAGGTACTATCATTTATATTGGTCCCAAGATGGCTGCCAGCAATTCCAGGATGAAGTGCTGACAGCCAATCAGATCTCACGATGACATGTGTGGTTAGGCTCCGCCCAGATATATATGTGACTTTACTTTTGATTTTCTCAGGAACCACTGAACGGATTTACACCATTTAAGCAAAAGGCACGACACTGAACCAAGGGCTACCTCTTTGCCAAATTTGGTGTAATTCCGTTCAGCAGTTCGGGCTGTAGCTGCGACTAAAGGTTCCTATGGAAAAATGAATGGGGAAAACGCGTTTTGGGACCCCCTTTTTCTCGGCCCCCGCTTGACGTATCACCCCGAGACTTTCAGGATAGGAGCGGACCGGAGCGCCCCAACAAGTTGGAAACATTCGCGAAGATTCGTCAACCGGCGCCAACGTTATTTCAAATAGAATGTCGCGGATTTCCTATGGATAATAGGTTTTAACTATAACTATCTACTGGCGACCGCCAGTAGATAATATATATATATATATATATATATATATATATATTCACTGAAAAAACCATAGGTTTCAGGCACGTTATAGTTAGAAATTAGCATTTAAAAAACCTTACAAATTCACTGAAAAAACCATAGGTTTTAGGGACAGTTATAGTTAGTTGGACATTGCACTCGTACAAAACCCGTGAAATTCCCCCGTTATAGTTAGTTCAGCTAACTATAACTCACGCCCCTGCAATGCACTGCTGATGACGTCACATATTACATCACTCATGACATGGTCAGTGACATCACTGATGACATCACTGATGACATCTCAAATGACATCACTGATGACATCATCCAGTGACTGTGTGTTTCTGTAAAGTTTAAATATGTTTAATATATATAGGGAAAGGCGTATTGAAGAATGAGTGGGTGTATAACTGTCTGTGTGGATGATTTAGTAGGTGCGTGACTAACTCTATAAGTGAGTGATTAAACGTATCTTACTGAATGCATGGGTTAGTGACTAAACTGGGTGAATGTCTGTATCCGTCTGTCTATTGCTGTGTAAGTGGCTGCATGGGTTTGTGAATAGCTACATGAGTGTCTATATGAGTTATTGATTGGTTGTCTGAGTATCTGTATGGGTGCCTGAGTGTTTGTGTGTGTGGGGTGTGTGCGACTCTGTGCATAGATGTGTGAGTGGGTGATTCACTGGGTGGATGGTTTCAAGAGTGCATCTGTGATAGACTGTATGGGTGGGTAATTGTGTGTAAGAGTGTGTTAGTGAGTGAATGTATGTCCCAGTGGTACATGTGTGAGTAACTACATATGTGAAAGGCAGTATATATGTGTGTTGGAATATATAAATAGCTATAAGCGAGAGTGTGTGATTGTGAGAGTGACTGTATGGATGAGTGTGTGCTTGTATCAGTGATTGTATAAGAGCGTAAGAATGTGCTAGTATTTGTATGAGTAAGTGAGCTGGTGTGTGTATAACTGTATAGGTGAGTAAATGGCAGTGTGTTTAATTATTTGCATGACTGACTAGGTGTGTGAGTACCTCTATGGATGAGTGGCGGTGTTTGAGTGTCTATATAGGAGTATGAGTGCATATGATAGTCCTGTACTGAGTGACCGTAAGTATGAGTGACTGTACGGGTGAGTGAGTGGATGTGTGTGTAGACCTAAGAATCAGTGAGTGGGTATGTAGTTATTGGTGTTGGAGTGTCTATGGTTTTGCGAATGGCAGTCTGTAATTTAGAGTGAGCGTATCAAAGGTTATATTAGGGTGTGAGGAGGTGCATCAGATTATCACGTGGATGATGTCATCAGTGATGTCATTTGAGATGTCATCAGTGATGTCATCAGTGATGTCACTGACCATGTCATGAGTGATGTAATATGTGACGTCATCAGCAGTGCATTGCGGGGCGCGAGTTATAGTTAGCTGAACTAACTATAACGGGGAATTTCACGGGTTTTGTACGAGTGCAATGTCCAACTAACTATAACTGTCCCTAAAACCTATTGTTTTTTCAGTGAATTTGTAAGGTTTTTAAATGCTAATTTCTAACTATAAAGTGCCTGAAACCTATGGTTTTTTCAGTGAATTTCAAAGGTTTTTTAAATGCTAATTCCTAACTATAACATGTCTGAAACCTATGGTTTTTTCAGTGAATTTCAAAGGTTTTGTAAATGACAATTTTTAAATGTATTAATTGTTATATTTATTTTTTTGATACTGATTTACTACATTTTTTTAAACTATTTATTTTTACATATTTTATTTTTTAAATTACATTGTAATTACATTATACATTACATTACAAAATATACTTTCTCAGAATGAATTACTTTAGTTTAAATACTTTGCAAATAGGCAATAGACTTTTAAGTACAGTAGTTACAGTTGTTGCAATGGGCAACACAATTTCAAACACAATGCAACATTGAGCTCAATGTGAATTTCTAGTTAAATGCAATTAGTTACTTTATGGATTACTTTTCTAACCACAGGACTGGATCCTAGATTCAGTCCTGGGACATCTCCTGTAAACAGTTGAGTAAAAGCGTTTTGGTTACAGTAGTGATTTTTAAGGAATATTATTGTATTTTAAAAGTTGACACTTAGAAACTTTTTCACATAGAATCACCAATGTTATCCTATGGGAGGAAATTCACTTAGCAGGTAAGTAGTGTTATAGTTACTTTTTCTTACTCAGTGGTGGATCCTGGATCCAGCACTGGTGCATCTCCTGTAAACAGTTGAAAGAATGCGTTTAAGTCATACAGGCGATTTTTAAGGAATATTTAGTTTGTGAAAATCGACACTTTGAAACTTTTCTGCTGAAAACCAGACAATGGATTCCAATGGAAGGAAATACAAGTTACTGGTAAGTACGGTTAGAATTACTTTTGAGGATCAGTACTGGGCTGAAAGATGCAGCACTGAGGTCTCTCCTGATAACAGGTGAGTAAATCGGAATTCGTATTTCGGCTGATTTTAGAGGAATATTTTAAAGTTCCAAAACTCCACACTTAGAAGAATTTCCAAGTGAAACCAGTCAATGTTAGCCTATGGAAGGAAATTCAAGTTACTGGTAAGTACGGTTAAAATTACTTTTCAGGACCAGTACTGGGCTGACAGATGCAGCACTGAGGTCTCTCCTGATAACAGGTGAGTAAATCGGAATTCGTATTTCGGCTGATTTTAGAGGAATATTTTAAAGTTCCAAAACTCCACACTTAGAAGAATTTCCAAGTGAAACCAGTCAATGTTAGCCTATGGAAGGAAATTCAAGTTACTGGTAAGTACGGTTAAAATTACTTTTCAGGACCAGTACTGGGCTGAAAGATGCAGCACTGAGGTCTCTCCTGATAACAGGTGAGTAAATCGGAATTCGTATTTCGGCTGATTTTAGAGGAATATTTTAAAGTTCCAAAACTCCACACTTAGAAGAATTTCCAAGTGAAACCAGTCAATGTTAGCCTATGAAGGAAATTCAAGTTACCGGTAAGTACGGTTAAAATTACTTTTCAGGACCAGTACTGGGCTGAAAGATGCAGCACTGAGGTCTCTCCTGATAACAGGTGAGTAAATCGGAATTCGTATTTCGGCTGATTTTAGAGGAATATTTTAAAGTTCCAAAACTCCACACTTAGAAGAATTTCCAAGTGAAACCAGTCAATGTTAGCCTATGAAGGAAATTCAAGTTACTGGTAAGTACGGTTAAAATTACTTTTCAGGATCAGTACTGGGCTGAAAGATGCAGCACTGAGGTCTCTCCTGATAACAGGTGAGTAAATCGGAATTCGTATTTCGGCTGATTTTAGAGGAATATTTGCACAATGGTGAAGGGAGGGGGCGGGGCCTGAGGTGACATCTGTGCAAACGCGCCCCGTTGCGCGTTTTAAGTTGGGGGATTAAGTTCCCTTGAATACTGAGGGTCCCTAGGGGCCAACTAGCCCACCAGGAACCTCCAATATGCCCAGGGGCTGCGTTGCAGAGACGTGTAGAGAGGCCACACCCTTTTACACCTCTCTGCAACGCAGCTCTGTGGCGCTTTCTGGATGTACCTGTTGGGCTAGTTGGCCCCCAGGGACCCTCAGGATTGAAGGGGATTTAATTCCCCATCTTAAAACACGCCACGGGGCCTGTTTGCACACATGTCACCTGAAGCCCCGCCCTCCCTTCACCACTGTGCAAACGCGCCCGTGGCGCGTTTTAAGTTGGGGGATTAAGTCCCCTTGAATCCTGAGGGTCCCCGGAGTCCAACTAGCCCACCATATACCTCCAAAAGCGCCACAGAGCTGCGTTGCAGAGAGGTGTAAAAGGGGTGTGGCCTCTCTACACGTCTCTGCAACGCAGCCCCTGGCGCATATTGGAGGTTCCTGGTGGACTAGTTGGCCCCCAGGGACCCCCAGTATTCAAGGGAATTCGTTCCCCCTCTGCAAACGCGCCAGGGCGCGTTTGCAGAGTGGTGAAGGAAGGGGGCGGGCGTGCGGGCCCGATCGTTTAAAAAAAAAAAAAAAATTTTGTTCCCTGAAGGGGGCTGTGTGGCGCCCCTTCCTTTTTCCTGTTTTTATGCCCTGGGGACCCCATCCCCCAGGGCCTTACCCATTTTTTTAAATTTTTAATAAAAAAAAAAAAACGGGAAGGGGGCCGCGTGGCCCCCTTCCCTGGGCCTGTATTGGCCCCGGGGACCCCATCCCCCGGGGCATGGCCTTTTTATTTTTATTCTTTGGAGGGGGCTGCGTGGCCCCCCTCCTCTGGCCACTTAAGGCCCCGGGGACCCCATCCCCCGGGGCCGGCCTTTCCATTTTTTTTTGATTTTTCTTTTTTGGGGAGGGGGCCGCGTGGCCCCCTCCTGGGCCACTACTTGCCCCGGGGACCCCATCCCCCGGGGCTGGCCCTCTCCGTTGGGGACTGTGGGGGGTCCCCAATCCCCCACAGTCTCGCCGGCTCCCCACGTCCCTTGGGAGCCGGCATTGCTGTTCCACATGGGGAGCAGCTGACATGCTGCTCCCCATGTGGAAAAGCAATGTGCTTTGGATATTGGAAGAGAGAGCAGGTTTCCCTGCTCTCTCTTCCAATATCCAAAGCAGTTTGCTATGGCAGGACGGGAGCCGCGAGGCTCCGTCCTGCCATAGCAAACTACAGTGTCCCGGGGTAGGCACCCCGGGACACTGCAGGAGCCTGCCCTGGGGGTGGCGGTCCCCAGGGCCATCAAGGGCTCCAGGAGGGGGGCCGCGCGGCCCCCCTCCTACATGAGCACAGCCCCAGGGAGGTGGTGGTCCCCGGGGCTTCGGGGGTCCAAAACGGACCCCCATTTTAATTTGTTAGTGCCCCGGGGAGGTGGCGGTCCCCGGGGCGTGTGGGGGCTGGAGCCCCCACACAGGTTGTTACATTAATTTAAAAAAAGCCCCGGGGATGTGGTGGTCCCGGGGCTGCGGAGGCTCAGACCCCTCCCGCACCATTTTTAAAAAGCCCCGGGGGTGGCGGTCCCGGGGCTTGGGGGCCCTTGAGGCCCCCACACATTAAATTATCCCCCCACCATGCCCCCGGGACTTGGGCCACCCGGGGGCCAATTAACATCGAAGCGCGGGAGACCGCGCTCGATTTTTTTCGGCAGGATTCGCGCACCCTGAGCGCATCCTGCCGATTTTTTTAAAAAAAAATGCTTTTTGCCCAGGGGTCCTTGTGGGACCCCCTGAGCAGGCCTAGGGGTTAGGGTGTTTCTACCCTGCCCCCTTTGTGCGTTTTGCGCACTTGTTTCTTTTTTTTCTCGGCGGGATACGTGCACCCTAAGCGCATCCCGCCGATTTAAAAAAAAAAAAAATCTTTTTCTGCCCAGGGGTCCTTGTGGGACCCCTGAGCAGACCTAGGGGGTCAGGGTGTTTCTACCCTGCCCCCTTTGCGCTTTGCGCACTTGTTTCTGTCCCTCGGTTCTACCGAGGGACAAAATGGCTGCCAACACTTCTTGATTTGGAGTGTTGACAGCCAATTAGCATGCAGCTCGTGATCGGGAGAGTACAGCGGATCCGACGCGCCCATAGATATATATGTGATTTTAATTGTGAATTTCTCAGGAACTACTGAACGGATTTACACCATTTTAGCAAAAGGCACCAGTCTGAACCAAGGGCTACCTCTTTGCCAAATTTGGGGTAATTCCGTTCAGCAGTTCGGGCTGTAGCTGCGACTAAAGGTTCCTATGGAAAAATGAATGGGAAAACGCGTTTTGGGACCCCCTTTTTCTCGGCCCCGCTTGACGTATCACCCCGAGACTTTCAGGGTAGGAGCGGACCGGAGCGCCCCAACAAGTTGGAAGCTTTCGCGAAGATTCGTCAACCGGCGCCAACGTTATTGCAAATAGAATGTCGCGGATTTCCTATGGATAATAGGTTGTAACTATAACTATCTACTGGTGACCGCCAGTAGATAATATATATATATATATTATCTACTGGCGGTCGCCAGTAGATAGTTATAGTTACAACCTATTATCCATAGGAAATCCGCGACATTCTATTTGAAATAACTCTCTTGCCGGTTGACGTATCTTCGCAAAATTTTCAAACTTTGTGGGGCGCTCCGGTCCGCTCCTACCCTGAAAGTCTCGGAGATTCGTCAAGCGGGGCCGAGAAAAGGGGTCCCAAACGCGTTTTCCCATGCAATTTTCCATAGGAAACTTTAGACACGGCTACAGCCCGAACTGCTGAGCGGAATTACACCAAATTTGGCAAAGAGGTAGTTCTTGGTTCAGAAAGAACCCTTTTTGTTAAATGGTGTAAATCCGTTCAGTAGTTACTGAGAAAATCAAAAGTAAAAAGATAGATATATCTAGGGCCGCGGATCCTCCCGAGCACGAGCTTTATGTTAATTGGCTGTCAACACTCCAAATCAGGAAGTGTTGGCAGCCATTTTATCCCTCGGTAGAACTGAGGACAAGTAAAGTGCGCAAAGCGCACAAAGGGGCAGGGTAGAAACACCCTGACCCCTAGGTATGCTCAGGGGTCCCACAAGGACCCCTGGGCAAAAATTATTTTTTATTTTTTGTAAAAATCGGCAGGATGCGCTCAGGGAGCGCGAATCCTGCCGAAAAAAAAAATCGAGCGCGGTCTCCCGCGCTTCGATGTGAATTGGCCCCGGGTGGGCCAAGTCCCGGGGGCATCGTGGGGGTGGTTAATTTTATGTGTGGGGGCCTCTAAGGGCCCCCAAGCCCGGGGACCACCACCCCCGGGGCTTTATGTATAATGGTGCGGGAGGGCTCTGAGCCCTCCCGCAGCCCCGGGACCACCACCTCCCGGGGCTTCTTTTTTAAATTAAAAACCTGTGTGGGGGCTCCAGCCTCCCACACGCCCGGAGACCACCACCTCCCGGGGCACTAAGAAAAATTAAAATGGGGGTCCGTTTTGGACCCCAAGCCCGAGGACCACCACCTCCCCGGGGCTTTCAAAATGTAGGGAGGGGGCCGCGCGGCCCCTCCTGGAGCCTGTGGTGGCCCTGGGGACCGCCACCCCCAGGGCCGGCTCCTGCAGTGTCCCGGGGTGCCTACCCCGGGACACTGCTGTTTGCAATGACAGGACGGGAGCCTCGCGGCTCCCGTCCTGTCATTGCAAACTGCTTTGGATATTGGAAGAGAGAGCAGGAAACCTGCTCTCTCTTCCAATATCCAAAGCTGATTGCTTTCCACACGGGGAGCAGCATGTTAGCTGCTCCCCATGTGTAAAGCAATGCCGGCTCCCGTAGGACACGGGGAGCCGGCGGGACTGTGGGGGTTTGGGGACCCCCACCGTCCCCAACGAGAGCCATGCCCCTGGGGATGGGGTCCCGGGGCCAATACAGGCCCAGGGAAGGGGGGCCACGCGGCCCCCTTCCCGTTTTATTTTTTATTTTAATTTTTAAAAAAAGGGTAAGGCCCTGGGGGATGGGGTCCCCAGGGCCTAAAAATAGGAAAAAGGAAGGGGGCCACACAGCCCCCTTCAGGGGAAAAAAACAAACAAAAAAAAACGATCGGGCCCGTAGGCCCCGCCCCCTTCCTTCACCACTCTGCAAACGCGCCCCTGGCGCGTTTGCAGAGAGCGAATTCCCCTTGAATACTGGGGGTCCCTGGGGGCCAACTAGCCCACCAGGAACCTCCAGTATGCGCCAGGGGCTGCCTTGCAGAGAGGTGTACAGAGGCCATGCCCCTTTTACACCTCTCTGCAACGCAGCTCTATGGCGCTTTTGGAGGTATATGGTGGGCTAGTTGCACCCCAGGGACCCTCAGGATTCAAGGGAGTTAATCCCCGACTTAAAACGCGCCACGGGGCGCGTTTGCACAGTGGTGAAGGGAGGGGCGGGGCTTCAGGTGATATGTGTGCAAACAGGCCCCGTGGCGCGTTTTAAGATGGGGAATTAAATCCTCTTCAATCCTGAGGGTCCCTGGGGGCCAACTAGCCCAACAGGTACGTCCAGAAAGCGCCACAGAGCTGCGTTGCAGAGAGGTGTAAAAGGGGTGTGGCCTCTGTACATGTCTCTGCAACGCAGCCCCTGGCGCATACTGGAGGTTCCTGGTAGGCTAGTTGGCCCGTAGGGACCCTCATGATTCAAGGGGACTTAATCCCCCAACTTAAAACGCGCCACGGGCGCGTTTGCACAGATGTCACCTCAGGCCCCGCCCCCTCCCTTCACCATTGTGCAAATATTCCTCTAAAATCAGCCGAAATACGAATTCTGATTTACTCACCTGTTATCAGGAGAGACCTCAGTGCTGCATCTTTCAGCCCAGTACTAATCCTGAAAAGTAATTTTAACCGTACTTACCAGTAACTTGAATTTCCTTCCATAGGCTAACATTGACTGGTTTCACTTGGAAATTCTTCTAAGTGTGGAGTTTTGGAACTTTAAAATATTCCTCTAAAATCAGCCGAAATACGAATTCCGATTTACTCACCTGTTATCAGGAGAGACCTCAGTGCTGCATCTTTCAGCCCAGTACTGATCCTCAAAAGTAATTTTAACCGTACTTACCAGTAACTTGAATTTCCTTCCATAGGATATCATTGCCTGCTTTTTGCTGAAAAAGTTTCTAAGTGTTGATTTTTGAAACATACAAATATTCCTCTAAAATCAGCCGAAATCCGAATTCCGATTTACTCACCTGTTATCAGGAGAGACCTCAGTGCTGTATCTTTCAGCCCAGTACTGGTCCTGAAAAGCAATTTTAACCGTACTTACCAGTAACTTGAATTTCCTTCCATAGGCTAACATTGACTGGTTTCACTTGGAAATTCTTCTAAGTGTGGCGTTTTGGAACTTTAAAATATTCCTCTAAAATCAGCCGAAATACGAATTCCGATTTACTCACCTGTTATCAGGAGAGACCTCAGTGCTGCATCTTTCAGCCCAGTACTGATCCTCAAAAGTAATTTTAACCGTACTTACCGGTAACTTGAATTTCCTTCATAGGCTAACATTGACTGGTTTCACTTGGAAATTCTTCTAAGTGTAGAGTTTTGGAACTTTAAAATATTCCTCTAAAATCAGCCGAAATACGAATTCCGATTTACTCACCTGTTATCAGGAGAGACCTCAGTGCTGCATCTTTCAGCCCAGTACTAATCCTGAAAAGTAATTTTAACCGTACTTACCAGTAACTTGAATTTCCTTCCATAGGCTAACATTGACTGGTTTCACTTGGAAATTCTTCTAAGTGTGGAGTTTTGGAACTTTAAAATATTCCTCTAAAATCAGCCGAAATACGAATTCCGATTTACTCACCTGTTATCAGGAGAGACCTCAGTGCTGCATCTTTCAGCCCAGTACTGATCCTCAAAAGTAATTTTAACCGTACTTACCAGTAACTTGAATTTCCTTCCATAGGATATCATTGCCTGCTTTTTGCTGAAAAAGTTTCTAAGTGTTGATTTTTGAAACATACAAATATTCCTCTAAAATCAGCCGAAATCCGAATTCCGATTTACTCACCTGTTATCAGGAGAGACCTCAGTGCTGTATCTTTCAGCCCAGTACTGGTCCTGAAAAGCAATTTTAACCGTACTTACCAGTAACTTGAATTTCCTTCCATAGGCTAACATTGACTGGTTTCACTTGGAAATTCTTCTAAGTGTGGAGTTTTGGAACTTTAAAATATTCCTCTAAAATCAGCCGAAATACGAATTCCGATTTACTCACCTGTTATCAGGAGAGACCTCAGTGCTGCATCTTTCAGCCCAGTACTGATCCTCAAAAGTAATTTTAACCGTACTTACCAGTAACTTGAATTTCCTTCCATAGGATATCATTGCCTGCTTTTGCTGAAAAAGTTTCTAAGTGTTGATTTTTGAAACATACAAATATTCCTCTAAAATCAGCCGAAATCCGAATTCTGATTTACTCACCTGTTATCAGGAGAGACCTCAGTGCTGCATCTTTCAGCCCAGTACTGGTCCTGAAAAGTAATTTTAACCGTACTTACCAGTAACTTGAATTTCCTTCATAGGCTAACATTGACTGGTTTCACTTGGAAATTCTTCTAAGTGTGGAGTTTTGGAACTTTAAAATATTCCTCTAAAATCAGCCGAAATACGAATTCCGATTTACTCACCTGTTATCAGGAGAGACCTCAGTGCTGCATCTTTCAGCCCAGTACTGATCCTCAAAAGTAATTTTAACCGTACTTACCGGTAACTTGAATTTCCTTCATAGGCTAACATTGACTGGTTTCACTTGGAAATTCTTCTAAGTGTGGAGTTTTGGAACTTTAAAATATTCCTCTAAAATCAGCCGAAATACGAATTCCGATTTACTCACCTGTTATCAGGAGAGACCTCAGTGCTGCATCTTTCAGCCCAGTACTGATCCTCAAAAGTAATTTTAACCGTACTTACCAGTAACTTGAATTTCCTTCCGTAGGATATCATTGCCTGCTTTTTGCTGAAAAAGTTTCTAAGTGTTGATTTTTGAAACATACAAATATTCCTCTAAAATCAGCCGAAATCCGAATTCTGATTTACTCACCTGTTATCAGGAGAGACCTCAGTGCTGCATCTTTCAGCCCAGTACTGGTCCTGAAAAGTAATTTTAACAGTACTTACCAGTAACTTGAATTTCCTTCCATAGGCTAACATTGACTGGTTTCACTTGGAAATTCTTCTAAGTGTGGAGTTTTGGAACTTTAAAATATTCCTCTAAAATCAGCCGAAATACGAATTCCGATTTACTCACCTGTTATCAGGAGAGACCTCAGTGCTGTATCTTTCAGCCCAGTACTGGTCCTGAAAAGTAATTTTAACCGTACTTACCGGTAACTTGAATTTCCTTCCATAGGCTAACATTGACTGGTTTCACTTGGAAATTCTTCTAAGTGTGGAGTTTTGGAACTTTAAAATATTCATCTAAAATCAGCCGAAATACGAATTCCGATTTACTCACCTGTTATCAGGAGAGACCTCAGTGCTGTATCTTTCAGCCCAGTACTGGTCCTGAAAAGTAATTTTAACCGTACTTACCGGTAACTTGAATTTCCTTCCATAGGCTAACATTGACTGGTTTCACTTGGAAATTCTTCTAAGTGTGGAGTTTTGGAACTTTAAAATATTCATCTAAAATCAGCCGAAATACGAATTCCGATTTACTCATCTGTTATCAGGAGAGACCTCAGTGCTGCATCTTTCAGCCCAGTACTGATCCTCAAAAGTAATTTTAACCGTACTTACCAGTAACTTGAATTTCCTTCCATAGGATATCATTGCCTGCTTTTGCTGAAAAAGTTTCCAAGTGTTGATTTTTGAAACATACAAATATTCCTCTAAAATCAGCCGAAATACGAATTCCGATTTACTCACCTGTTATAAGGAAAGACCTCAGTGCTGTATCTTTCAGCCCAGTACTGGTCCTGAAAAGTAATTTTAACCGTACTTACCAGTAACTTATATTTTCTTCCATAGGAATCCATTGTCTGGTTTTCAGCAGAAAAGTTTCAAAGTGTCGATTTTCACAAACTACAAATATTCCTTAAAAATCGCCTGTATGACTTAAACGCATTCTTTCAACTGTTTACAGGAGATGCACCAGTGCTGGATCCAGGATCCAACACTGAGTAAGAAAAAGTAACGATAACAGTTTTTACCTGCTAAGTGAATTTCCTTCCATAGGATAACATTGGTGATTCTATGAGAAAAAGTTTCTAAGTGTCAACTTTTAAAATACAATAATATTCCTTAAAAATCACGACTGTAACCAAAACGCTTTTACTCAACTGTTTACAGGAGATGTACCAGGACTGAATCTAGGATCCAGTCCTGTGGTTAGAAAAAGTAATCCATAAAGTAACTAATTGCATTTAACTAGAAATTCACATTGAGCTGAATGTTGCATTGTGTTTGAAAATGTGTTGCCCATTGCAACAACTGTAACTACTGTACTTAAAAGTCTATTGCCTATGTGCAAAGTATTTAAACTAAAGTAATTCATTCTGAGAAAGTATTTTTGTAATGTAATGTATAATGTAATTACAATGTAATTTAAAAAATAAAATATGTAAAAGAAATTGTTTCTAAAAATGTAGTAAATCAGTATGAAAAAAATTAATATAAAAATTAATACATTTAAAAATTGTCATTTAAAAAACCTTTGAAATTCACTGAAAAAACCGTAGGTTTCAGGCACGTTATAGTTACAAATTAGCATTTTAAAAACCTTTGAAATTCACTGAAAAAACCATAGGTTTCAGACACGTTATAGTTAGAAATTAGCATTTAAAAAACCTTTGAAATTCACTGAAAAAACCATAGGTTTTAGGGACAGTTATAGTTAGTTGGACATTGCACTCGTACAAAACCCGTGAAATTCCCCCGTTATAGTTAGTTCAGCTAACTATAACTCGCGCCCGCAATGCACTGCTGATGACGTCACATATTACATCACTCATGACATGGTCAGTGACATCACTGATGACATCTCAAATGACATCACTGATGACATCATCCACGTGATAATCTGATGCAGCTCCTCACACCCTAATATAACCGTTGATACACCCAATCTAAATTACAGAGTGCCATTCGCAAAACCATAGACACTCCAACACCAATAACTACATACCCACTCACTGATTCTTAGGTCTACACACACACATCCACTCACTCACCCGTACAGTCACTCATACTTATGGTCACTCAGTACAGGACTATCATATGCACTCTTACTCCTATATAGACACTCAAACACCGCCACTCATCCATAGAGGTACTCACACACCTAGTCAGTCATGCAAATAATTCAACACACTGCCATTTACTCACCTATACAGTTATACACACACCAGCTCACTTAATCATACAAATACTAGCACATTGTTACGCTCTTATACAATCACTGATACAAGCACACACTCATCCATACAGCCACTATCACAATCACTCACTCTCAGCTTATAGCTATTTATATACTCCAATACACATATATACTGCCTTTCACATATGTAGTTACTCACACATGTACCACTGGGACATACATTCACTCACTAACACACTCTTACACACACTTACCCACCCATACAGTCTATCACAGATGCACTCTTGAAACCATCCACCCAGTGAATCACCCACTCACACATCTATGCACAGTCGCACACACCCCATCCACACAAACACTCAGGCACCCAGTGATGTCACTGACCATGTCATGAGTGATGTAATATGTGACGTCATCAGCAGTGCATTGCGGGGGCGCGAGTTATAGTTAGCTGAACTAACTATAACGGGGGAATTTCACGGGTTTTGTATGAGTGAAATGTCCAACTAACTATAACTGTCCCTAAAACCTATGGTTTTTTCAGTGAATTTATATATATATATATATTCACTTCGGCATATATTTTAGCATAAATGTCCAGAAGCCTGATTAATCAATACATTTTTCTGTAGATCTGGACCTTTTTTGTAGATCTGGACTAGGCAGTGCCCTCTCTGTTATTCTGGGAATATATTTCTAGTCTGCCCTGCTGTAAAGAGGATAACCATCAATGTAAAAACGGGGTTCACATATTTTTACAATGTATCATTCAGGAATCTGTTAGGGTTTTCCATTTGTCCTGTGTTAAAATGTATAATAAGTAATAATTGGTGGCTGGCCTGTACAATCCGTTCCATTTCATGTTTTTCCTTTTCACCTTATGCTTGTCATTCTTTTTTGCCATATTGTTATGTTTATTTGTATAGTGCCCTATCACCTGTAAGGGTATCCTGGTGCTGTGCAGGGGCACTTCTATCACTAGGAGCGGGTGAAGAGTTACTTGAAGAGCCAGGTCTTCAGCTCCTTGTGGAATTCAAGAAGAGTGGAGTAGGCTCTGGTATGTAGTGGGAGATTGTTCCAATCTTTGTGAGCAATGTAAGAAAAGGCGCAACATCCGGTTCTGCTTCTGTGAATGCATGGGATGTGGGCTACTAGAAATCTGGCTGAGCGGAGGTGCCTGATTGGTTGATAGAAATGTATGCAACTGTTCAGGTAGCTTCAGCCCATATTGTGTAGTGCTTTTATGCTTGGGTGGGGAGCTTGAACTGTGCACGCTTGTATTTCTGGAGCCAGTGTGATGTGTGTCCTACCTGAGTGGTTAAAGACGGGTCTGCCTGCTGTGTTCTGGATGGTTTGCAGTCTTCTCGAAAGGTGTTTGGTGATTCCTCCATAAAGAAAGTTCCCTTAGTCCAGCCTTCTGGTGATGAGGGTTTGGGTGATGGTTTTTAGGTTTTGTAAGGTAGCCACTTGCCGATCTTTCACATCATCTTCAGTGTGTGTAAACAGGAAATGGTGATGGTGTTGACCTGGGGAGTCATGTCCAGCATTTTATTAATGGTGATACTAAGGGGTCCAGAAATCTTTCCAGAGCTTCCGGGGGAACCCTACAAACACAATACTTCCTTCCATTTACTTCTAACTAATCCATTTAACCCCTTCCCTGCGGATGACGGAACCACGCCGTCATGAGCCACGGGCGGCATGTGCTCATGACGGCGTGGTTCCATCATGATGTGGCTGCTCCGCCCACGCGGGACTGATTCCCCACCTGTGCGGGCGAATTAGTAAGTGGGCGGGGTCGTGACTGAACCACGCCGTCATGAGCACAGCTCGCCCGTGACTCATGACGGCGTGGTTCCGTCACGAGCATGGCGGCGCCGCGCTCACCCCCCGCCCCCCCAGCGCCGTGGCGGAATTACCGCCGGCGGCCAAGGGGTTAATCCCCAAAAAAGCTTCCAGGAATTTGAATGTCTTTTATTGATAAAACATGTATGCTAGAATGTAGACTTCCTAATAATATTACCACATTTCACTTCTTCTATTATTTGTACTTGTTTTTTTAGTTAGAATTATTTTTCTCTGTTTGGCAAGACTCCTTATAAAATTGTTGAACCACATAACTATTTTCTTTCTTTCTCCTGTGTTTGGACTTTTATTTCTGAATTTTGCTTTATGAAAATTGAGCAACCACTCGCAGATCACTGTTACCTCAGCTTTTGAATTTGAAAGATTACTAAATCTCGATTATTAACTGAAATTAGATTAATTGTCTGAAATTAGGCCGTAGCTCATTCCATGCAAGTATATTCTTTTGAATTAAATCCTCAATTTTGAATACCACCCTAAAGTACATATCTAGTTCTAATATTTTGGGGGGTGAGGGAAGACAATTTTGAGACTGAACTCAATCTTAAAATAGAGGTTTGAAATTCATAATTGAGATGCCTCAAAAATATATTCATTCCTTGGGACTGGTGGCCCACCCACTCTTGTTACATGGGCTAGTCTATTCTATTACTTACACCTATTTATCATTAATAGCTCATTGTAAGTAAGAAGTATAAAACATTTTCCCCTTTATCATTCTAGGGTCCCATTCTGATGTTTCCCAGCAAGTATATTACAAACTGGCTCTAATATATGATGTTCCTGCTCTCAGTGAGCAATAAGAGAATACATCCATTGAAGATACATGTAGCATTGCAATTCATATACTAAACCAGGTTAAATTCATTTACAAAATGCTATTCAAGGGGGAGAAGTGCCTTATTCTCCTTTACCAATAACATTTGGTATCAACATGCCTTCAACAAGCTTGAGCTGTTTGTCCCTTGTGTTTTCTTGTTCCTGTTTAACCACCTTAGAATAATTACAGTAACTTTATGCTTTTCAACTTCTAATTCAACTTGTCTTTAAATGGTATTACTAGTCATCTCCTCAAATGACCTCTTTTAGATGTTAATTGTTCCACACTCCATTTGTCCTAAATCCTTTAAACAATGCATCCTTGGTTTTCTATATTTCCTTTTTAGCCAAGATCACAAAAGACTTCAGAAATCCATTATGTTGCAGTGTGAGATTCTATATTTGTAACTACCAGTGGTTGTTAGTTGGTTATTTTGAAGTTGAGACAGGTTTGTGTGCCATGCTGGTAATGACTCGCCTACATAGTGCTGTTAATAAGTTAGAAGTAAATGTTGCAAGCATTCTCTGTAGCAGGTTAACAATAATTGGCCTTCAATTCAAGAATGTAGAACAATTCATATCGTTTTTTTATTTTATCTATAAATCATAAATGTTTGATTGTAATATTGTTCTCTTTTGATACTATTCTTGTGATTATTTGTTGATGAAATCTAGCTGACCTATTTTGCTTTTACCTCATTAACTGTGCAGCTTTCCTCTGATTGTCCATCTGTCTCTGAGGCCTACCGATAAAGACAGAAGAGGACCAAAGAGGGATAGTAACAGTGAAGGCTCCATTGATCAAAGTAACTTTAAGATGTGGATATCCTAACCCATTTTATTTTTTTGCTCGTCTTACTTAAAGAAAAAGTGCCTTAAGAAAGCTTAATGACTAATATGACCATAACGCAACATATATAGGATGTGTTCATTTGCCTTCAGTTAAGGGTTCACGAGGCATGTAGATGTTGCTGGCTCTTTTGGGTGCCTTTGACTCCATTAACCATGATAACTGGAACTTCTAGATGAAAGGGAAGGGATGTCAGATGGGTATTGTGGTTGGCATACATCTTGCTTGACCAACTAAAAGGTTTTGGTCTGGTACAGAAATAATTTTGCCCTTGCTCTCTTTTAGGTGAAGTGTCCCTCTAGGATCGTCGTTACTGATATGTTGTTTCCCCAAGAGTTGCCTCTGTAGGTTACTTTGTGATTTATAATAGAATGCACCTGCTCTATTGGGCAATATGGTTTAATTGCCAGTATAGCAGGGGTTGTTGCTATTGGGGAGAGGAGTTGGCCTAAACGCTAGGGCGGTCGACCTTGAATCTGGGGAACTGGGTTCGAGTCTCGGCAATGACGCTGAACATCCTGAGATTCTGGACAAATCACTTAATCTCCCCGTGCCTAACAAAAATGAATGTGTCCTCATGTAACGCAACTGGTGCTATGTAAAGCGCTCTGATACCCGATACCTTTGGGTCAAGTTCGCGCTATATAAAACTCTGTTAAATAAAAAATAAAAATAAATAAATGAAATGTACCTTTTAATTTGTTCAGGTTTGCCTCGGGCATTGCCTGTTGTATTCAAATTGGAATTTGAGTGTCGGATTACTACACACCATCAATGCTTCATTCTCCTATTTCGCTTTAGAATTTGTGAGCAAGACCTATGAGCTTGTCTATAGGTAGCATAACTATATGAATTCTGTTTCGTATACACACTTCAAACAGCTGCATCTGCTAGATTTTAACTCTTTATTTTCCTTCATGACGGGGTAAATGTGCTTTTATTATACAATGCCCACATGATGCCACATCATCCATTTAATTTATTTCTATTGTGATAGTGTTGTGTATATGGGTATAATTAAGTATTCAACATTGTAGCTGCAGTACCAGGTTATTTGGGATGAACAAAATCGTAGTTTGTGCTTCAGGGGCTATGTATTTGAGATGATGTGCCTTTTAAATGTGGTGTGCTGTAAATTCTGCTTGTTTTGAGATTGAACTAGATGTTGTGTCCCATTTGAGCCACCCCAAATCTGTAGCCCTTCGATCTCCTCTCAAAGCTTCTGGGCCCAAAACTGTCTTTCTTTAACCACAGATAGTGAAGTCAAGCTAAGTGAAGTTATTCTTAGTATTTTCGCCATTCGAGTTCAGAAAAGAGAAATTCAGCATATTACTTTGGCTCTCTAATAACATGATGCCCTGTCTCCAGCACCTCTCATCCTGCCAACTCACCAAAACAGTGGGACTTTGTCTTCCCCAAGAAATCAACCATCCCCTCTATTTCCCTGTAAATGTGTTCTTTCCTACTTCTTTGCATAGAAGTGATCAAGTAGTCCTTATTTACGATTAATCAGGCTCTTTAATCTGGATATTTGTATGGGAGCTTGCAGATTTCTCAGGTCCAGCTAACGTTGAATACCAAGAGCCTGGCTAAATTCCAAAAGCTAGGGGCCAGAATGTGAAGGAAATCCTGAGGCACCTTTCCACTGGCTTGTGGACATTCCTGAATGCGCTTAAATAGGTTGGCGGGTCTTGATTCAGTGTTCTGGATCTCCAGTTGGACTCTTCAAGAGTACTGCTGCTGGCATAGCAGTGTGAAGTAGCAGAAAGCACTAGACTGAAGCACCTGTGTTCCCCCATATGAACATGTATCCATAAAGTGGCAAATGTTTCTATCTAGTGAGATCAAAATATTACTACATTCAAAGGATGATCTTCTTTGTCAGTGGTGCTTCATGTGTGGAGGTTGACTCTTCAGGTTTGGTAACTTTCTTGGGACCACAGAATAATTATTGAGAAAGGCATGCCAGTCTGAAATCTGGAAGAGTTTTCATGACAGAGGTTAATGTGAAAATGACATTTGATAGGATGTTTTGTCTACGTTGGCATTCCAGTCTACTATCGTATCCAAAGATCTGAACATGTAGGTTTTCTCACTTTGTTTGAATCATCAATGAAGGTTTCTTAGGTTATTTTCGCCAAAGAAACGCTGTTCTTATTTTTATTAGAGATAATGTCTACATGTAGTACACTGAAGTAGTTTTCACCGAATGTCATACTCTGAGACCTTTGATGCAAGGCATCCAAGCGGAAGCGGTTGACACAAACTTGTCCCAAATCAGGTGACATTTTGAAATTTAGAGATGATTGAGTTCTTTAGTTATTTGTACTTCATTTGAGTATTTCACCAATCACCTGCATCCTGTAGTTCTATTCATCTATCTTTCATGGCAGTCAGCCTCACTTCTTTGAGTGATGTTAGTCCTACCATATTTGCCAATAGTCTCAAACGAGAAACTCGGTCTGTTGCCCTAGCTATTTAATGAAAACATGTCTTCTCTCCAGCATCTCCCTTTCTGCCACCTCCCCGTGACAATATGGACTTGCAGAGTTGATTGGGGCAAGTAATGTATGCATATAGACATAACAAACATGAAAAAACCTTTAGGATAATGGGAATATAGTAGACACCCTGGCTGTAACTGCCAGTTGTAACCTCCTTGGCAATTATTGATGTTCTTAATACTTGCTATATGTCTTTCAAATAATCAGCAAGTAGTTCTGAATAAAAGAGCTTCTTTTTCTTACCCCAAAGTAAAAACTTCAGAATAAGTATACTTTCACATGATGTAGCCACAGCCGACGTGTTTCACTCAGGTGTACAATTCCAATCAGCTTCTTCATGTGAGAGAACACCTATGTAAATTCTGTCAGGAAAAAAGGAACAAGTGCAACAAGTTTGGTCGCTGTGTGGCTCAGGAGATTGTTTAGCCATTGCGATCAAAATAGTGTCACTACTACCTGTGGAAAATGGTCTGTCAAGGGTGAACTATAAAATAAAATGCACATAAAGAATAAACATCGATTTGTTACTTTTTATGGTATTTTGAGGTGCACTGATTTTTAATTTGTACATTATAAATCCTGAATAATTTCTACATGTATATGTTCTTATATAGCAAATGCTTATCAATCTATTGGATTAAAAAGAATAATCATGCAAGCAGTTATGTTAATGAGCATGTGGACTGCATTCACTGACAAGCAGATCAGTTGTTTCATCTGGGGTTAGCTTTTTGTTGTTTACAGTGCCCTTCTGTGTTTTGCTTCATGGTCCTGGACATCTGCTTCAGTTTCTAGTTTATCACCTAATGCTGCCCCTGTTCTTCCCTGCTTCAGTTTCTAGTTTATCACCTAATGCTGCCCCTGTTCTTCCCTATCTCCATCTTCCTTATTTTAGTCTGGGTGTTGCCTCTTTCATCTATAGTTTTTAGGTCTCGCCTAGCGATGCAGCGCCATGCGCTGCTCGCCAGGCGAGATCTATTGTTGCCGACTTGCTTTGCGATGCGGGACAGGACAGGTGCACGCGTACGGCAAGTCCTGGACAGGAGATGTGCACGCGTATGGTGCGAGCAGGAGTTGTAATAACGCCGCAAGATGTACGCGTGCACATCGACTGTCTGTGCTCAAGCTTAACAGACAGGAGATGTGCACGCGTACGGCTCGCGTCTTTTTACAACTCCTGCTCGCACCATACGCGTGCACATGTCTTGTCCAGGCGCGGCGTCCAGCATGCCTCCCGCTCAACCCCACTCACTCTGCGCTGCTCCCAGGCTGGTCTCCTCAATGGCAGGGGGGACTCGCCTCTTCACCCGGTCACTGGCGCAGCAACACGCGGGGCTCCGTCTTGCTCACAGGAGCCCCGCCTGAAATCTTGCTCCGGCCGCACCATGCGGCATTCACGAAGGCGGGGTGGGCTCCCGCCGGACTTCCCTCTGCGGGGTGGGCTCCCGCCGGACTTCCCTCTGCGGGGTGGGCTCCCGCCTCGCTTCTCCAACACACGGGGCTCCCTCAGCTCACGGGAGCCCCGGATACCTCCGGCCGCGCGCTCCATGCCCCGCCCTTGCCCCACGCAACTGACGTCGTCGCAAGCCTTAAGCAGTTTCGCTTTTTAATGCGCACGCACGCTCAGCTCGTGATGTCCTCAGTAGGTAAGAACTTTCCCTGTGCGTCTCGCGCTTGTTTCCCTTCCTGTAGCATCCTTCCGTTTGCTTAGCTCTGTATTCTACGAAGTGAACTCACTGTCAGTAATTTGTTCCCTGATATTTCGTACTGCTTGTTTTTAAGTGCAGGTGAAGTTTGTGTGATGGGTGAAGAACATTTGCTGTTCCGAACTTGAGGCTGTCACAACTGACAAAGACCTGGGCAGATCACAGGTGTATTAGGGGCCATGCAAAACACTTTCACTCTTTGTGCACATCTAGGTAGAGAGTGAAACAAAACAGACATTCATGCCTGCATTAGTGGTGATCTGCAGTTTCAGGGTCCTATTAGGTACCAATTAACTCAGGACCTCCCAGACAGTCTCTCACAGTAGGCAAGCACAGGAGTAGGTAAGAGCTCTTAACTGTGTTGGGTTCTTGTATTTATCTAGCCGCTTGCCTGCGCTTCCCAATAGAATAGTCAAGGTTCTGGAATTTTGAGCAAGCTTTTGCTAGTTTCTCTTCGCCATTTGGTTCTCGGGTTGTTCCCCTCCTCTGCCAAATACATCCATCACCGTTTTATTCCATTCTGCATCTTTTTGCACTTAAATTAAAAGCAGAGGGTGAACTGAGTGGTCCAATTCTGGTAGCTGGCTTCAGCTCATGAGGGATTTGACATGAGAACAAACTCTCTCTCAGACTTCCATTTTGTTAAAACCTTCATTCTGCCTCCTTCTCTAACTTTCAACCTGACTTCGTCTCCAGACTTTAGCAAACTTCCTGCACCAGTTTTCAACTTGTGTCATTTGCCAGTCGTAACTCTTACTTCAGCTCCAGACTTTCCTTTACTTCCTGAGGAAGCTTTATTCTAGCTTTTGAGCAGCCAGCCTTATTCTTCTTTGTGCACCATCCTTTGGTTTATATACTGTTCCAGCCTTAGATCTCTCATTTACTACAGGAGTTCAGTCTCTTGCTTTAACATTTACCTTCCCTCTGTGTCCATCTTGCATCTCATCACTTCTCTGCAGCTTTTGCCCTACCCTTCACACTGTAGTGTTTAGCATGTCCCCATTCTCCAGATTTGTTCTACTTCTAGCCTTCTTTAGCATTCTGGCTTACTTTGTTTCCCAGATTTTGGTTTGCTTCCTTTCTCAAGCCTTTCGTCTGCTCTAATATCTCTATCTTCTGGTATTTGACACACTTTTCTAGCTTTTGGTCTACTTGTTATTCTTTCCCTGTGTGTTCTTTCTTAGGCTTTTAGACCACATGCTTGCTCCATATCTTGGTCTGTCTCCTACATCCACCTTATAGGCTCTGCACTGTTTCAGTTCCCATGATCATTTACCAAATCTGTGAACAATGTAGCTCTCGAAATCCCAATTGTCTAGTATCTGATGTCCTTTACTTACTCTCTTCTTTCTCTTTGACCTCCGGTTCTCTTCTTTCAGCTGGAAGACTGCTATGCACGAAATACACGTTATATCTTGGAGGAGGGGAGGGACAATCGACTGTCTGCCTTAGTTTATGATCTAGGCAACTTTCATGAACCAAAATGATCCAGGATTGAAATTGGGTGTGTTGTGAACCTTCTTATATGCTGCACTGCAGAAGGGGTGGGTGGATCTGTATGAGGAGGGAAAGAAGATAGAGTGCAGTTCTGGCCTGAGATAGAATATGTCTACCCATCAACTACAGAATTCCACAGCATCAACAGTATTAACCACTTTAGGAATTGAGCGGGAGGTGTGCAACTTTCAGATGTTTGTCTGCTTCCTATGCTACTTGAACTCTGGACAAACCTGTTTGTTTGTTATCATATTAGAAGTGGCTAGATGTCACTGCGTGGGACTAGAAACATGGATTGTTCTAGTATCACTTTTATCCCTTTCTACCTTCTAGTCTACTTGGACTTTCAACAACTTACCCTGGATATTATCAGGTAAAAGTGACTGTATACAGGACATTTTGGATTAGCTTTGATTAATGTTTTCAGTTGCCTGAAACCTTATTCTCCAGCCAACAATTATTTGCTTCATGTCTCTTTGTGAGTACTGAATTTGTGGCTTTAGATTCTTGATACCCTTTGCAACATGTAACTGTAGACGTGGACGTGGGTTCCAATTCGTGGCAGTATATACTTTTCAATGATCAAAAATGGATAGTCTCCTGACAACCGGGCAACTGGGAGGCATCTGTACACTACAGTAAAGGACCCAACTATCTTGGTACCATTATTTTGCTAAGGGATACCTTTATAAAGCTATTAAAGATGTGGCACCAAGAATGTGAAAACAATTACAAAAAAGCCCTGTAACATATTTTATCTTGTCAATGTGAATGTTTGTGTTCTTTGACTTGGTGTAGTGTCAATAGTGTTTTGCTGAAAGAGGCCAGTACTGGTGATGGTTTAGACTCTATTTATTTTCTGACTAGCGTGGAGTATCTGGGTTATATGGGGAACGTGAATGAAATGGGTGCTTTGAAAAGTGTGGTATAAATAGTTAATATTTTGATAGACGCTGCTTTTTTGACATAATAGAGATGTGTCATTGCCTTTAGTAGCGGGTGAGTAAAAAAATGGTGAACTATTATTATGTAAATGTTTGAGGGTTTAAAAGGACATCATTGAACCTTCCGCGGTACCAAAACCAGTAAAATAATACTACTCTTTGTTTAAACTGGGATTGGGATCCAGGTGTGGCACACATAGAAAGGTATCTTGGTTTAGCAATCAGCTGGGTCTATAAGAGGTCTTTTTAGTTATTGATAATATTGCCAAGTAAATTACAATTCTTTAACTTAACTTAGTTAGTTACAAGAAGACAATTTAACTCAGAAAGCAAATGACTATCTTTCTCCTAAGGAAAGAGGTGCCAGAATTTATAGTATAGCATGATAATTAGGGGAGTAGATCTATGGGTTAATATATTTCATGTTGATACTGGTCATTCATAGAACCTGTCGCACAATTAATTAAAATCATTGCAATTTTAAAAATAAATTTCCAATAAATAACAAAAAGCACTCAAACAAAAGCATGAGCCCAATCTACAAAGAGCACAGTGAGCATAGTTACGTCTTCTGGCGTTCCTATTGGAAGGCATCAGGAAAAATGTGGATTTAATGAGACAAAATAAAATAACTCGATCTTTCTTTAACTTCAATCTACCATCTTTCTATACAGCCCAAGCTATAAAAACACACAAGAAAATTCCCTACGCATTAGTTAGTTAAGTCTTTAGCTCAATTACATGGTTAAGTAGCTTGACAGCTTCACTGAAGCACATCACGTCCCATTACTAGGAGCAAACGCATTTAGATGCTTTTACAGTTTTGCTTCTGCTGTTGTTTTGCCTTGCCCGAAAGTTTCTTAGCGAGTTGTTTTAATATCAGTTTCCGGCAGCCACGGAGTTGTTAGCCCCCCTCCCCTACCCCCTTCAATACTAAAATGTTTGCAATCACTCCTTGGAGAGCATGAGAAAGGTATTTAAGCTTGGGCAAATCCATCGTAAGAATTCCTGTGCTCAAATATGTGAGTTTCAGTAAAACTCATTGACAGAGAAATATGAATACGCTATGAGAAGGCTGATAAAACATTAACTTTGGCTATACCTCAGTTAGATTTTTCTCGGTAATCAAGATTTGAGGCTCTTCTGATTGCCCCAATAACGTCTAACTGGTGTCCGAAATTTCTTGAATCCCGGCAAAATGAATAAGGGGATGAAATTAATCATATTGTTATGTAACACAGTGGGTTTTTGAGGCACTGAGATGGTGGTTTTGCATTATAGAATTTTAAAAAGATACAATGTCAGTTTGCTACAAGAACATGTTCTGTTGATCAGTTAAACCTATCTAGTTACCCCCCCCAAAAATTGTTTATGGCTGAAAGGTTCACAACTAAAAGGGATTTAGATCCATTTGGAGTTTTCACAGGATATGTAGGAGATGCTGCTATTCAAGCCGACACCGTGGGCTATCTTTGTACTCGTGAAAAATACATACGTAGCAGTAAATTGGTTTCTGTGAGCAATTGTGGGATGAACCTAGTTCCAATATCCTGGATTAAGGCTACTCGGAATGAAAAGAATGGATTGCACTAGTCCAGAAATTGAAATCATAGCTTATTATATGCACTTACACTATATAAAAAGGTCTAAGCATGCAGTTTCTGAAGCCATTACTTAAACTTAATAATGTGGTCAGGGTGGCAGCATTTCTATTACTGTAAAGTAGAAAATTAGGATTTCCACCTCGCTGTACAACTGTATGCTCCGGTTCAAATGTAGAAAAATAAGCGGTAGATCAAATTAGTAAGTGTAATGAGATTGCTAATTGTCCTGCTAAATTAACATAAAATCTACTGAAAACAGTTATGCTGGATATCATTTTAAGTGAAACTTTATAATGCATTATTATGAAACATCCCAGTCTTATTCAGGCATTGCAAATTGAGTTTTACAATAATCGAATGCACTAAAGTAAGTTTAGAGATGTTCTGCCAATCACACTGTCGTATGATTGATTGCCAGCCTCCTAATAGGGACAGCCCTGACCATTAAGTTCTACCACTGAATACCTTGGTTATTGTTTTTTTTGTGGCTACATTAGGAGGATATGACCAATGTGTAACAATTTCGCAGCAGAGATTGCGATAAAGAATTCCAGTACCTGCTAAAGGGTTCCATGTTTTAAAAAAATGTGTTTTAAGCAATGTCTCCACTGTCATAGATACCTTCTCAGTGCTAATCAGAAAATGTTTGCTTCCGAAGTTACTGGCAACCACAAAATGGTTGAAGGGCATAGGCCTATTCTTCCACTACATTGAGCATATTCATCTGCCCAACCCTTCTCAACAATTATCTTATGTTAATATGTTTACATTAGTTTAAATGTTTGGCACAGTTGTTGCTTGTTAGCGGAACAGATTGTTGAATGAAAAAGTGATGGCAAGACTGGATCATATTGGGAACAGTTACATTTGCAATGCATGGGACGAAAACGAGTAGGCTTCATGCCTGGGCTAAGTCAAGATATCTAGGTTTTCGCGGAAGGCAATACCAAGCAGGACAGTGGCAGGTATGCTTCTTTTGCAAAAAGGAGGCACACGGCGATTGATTTACTGATAGGGTATTCACGGGTACTTGAAGCATATGTCTCTCTGGATTAAGAGCTTCCATGACATTAAACCAGTGCTTCAAATGATCTAATGTGCAAACAAAGCATCCTGCAGCGGATGAAGTTGTTACATGAATGCTTGGGTAGAATGAGGAAAGTTCATTAAAGGTAGTATTCCTCTAATTGTTTTAAGATGAAAAAACACACTTTTCAAACATTGGGTGTTTGTGGATCTGTGGTCTGACATAGACTTTTGTTAAGTTCTTAACTTGTAAGTACCCAGGGCACTTTCCGGATGGTTGTGGGGATCAGGCCCCCACACCATGAACTGGTTTTGCCAGATTTTTCTATAGTTATTTCAGCACCCTATGCCAGTTAATGAACTGTATCTGAGGGAGATGAAGGGGTAGGTGTAGGGGCGATTACAGAGGTATCCTCGTCGAACACACGCCTTTAGTTGTAGTAGGGGAGAGCTGAAAGATGCCGCAGTGAATGAATGGAGTCATCATTGACTCTTGAGTCATACTAATGTGATGGTGACTTCCTCTTTTTGAACACAGTCTACATATGTCCTCCTAGTGCTAGTGGACTACCTATCCAGAAATCCCTTCTGGGCTAATGTGAAACTTCACTTATTTGCCCTCTCAGTACCCTTCTTTCTTCTGTTTCCTGATCACAGTACTTAGCTTGTTGTCACAGCTCTGGTCTCAAGTTAAACGAATGCCCATGTCCTAGAGGGCCGCTTTCTATGTACCTGAAGCCACACGAAAAGGTGCCCCTGCTCTGTTAACTGCTGCCGACTGATAGGTTGATTGCACAATATCATTATTGACTGAGATTTGAGTGCTTGACATAGATACAAAAGAATAAATACAAACAACAATATGTACAGGTAACAAACACAATAATTAGAGTGAAATTTGAATAAAAGGCTTCTTCAGTGTGCTTGTTGACATCTTCGCTTAATCCATAGCCACATAGGAGGAAAGTGTTTCACCTCATCATACTCAACTGCTGATATGGCAATAGCAGAAGTCCCATTATCTCGGAGGGTGCAGAATTAATAGGGATTACAGTTTGAACCCTGTGAATTCCTTGGGGAATGAGGATTTACTAGGGAAATCTATCATTTCGCGTCTGATTTGCCTGGCAAATTTTCAATCTTTCCTACAGTTTTCTGGGTTTTCAGCAGCCAAAATATCTTGGGATTCGATGATAGGCCTGCTGTAATTTTAGAGACCACATAATTCCCAAAGGGGCCGGTAACACGCTCAATGCCTCCATTAGGAATTATGGGGCTCTCCTAATGAGGGATAGAGCGAGCTAGTGCTTGTGAATTTCTTGCTGAATAAAGCGGATTGTTTAACAGGAATTGCTTAATTCCTTTCTTGAAGGCAGTGTTTGAGGTGGCAGTCTTAGGCGATTGGGAATCCTGTTTAGATTTTTGCACAGCTCCTGAGAAGGATTGGAAGAAAGTTTTTTTGTGTATTGAATTTCATTTTTCTAGAGTGAGCACCTCCTTGGTTGTATGTGTCACCAGATTTCCAATTTAGACCTTGCTATACCCTAGCATACCGACTTACTAATTCTAAATCTGTTGCATTTGTATGATAGTGTAAAGTACTATATCCTCTCTTGCGTTTTCCTTCTTTTCGTGGTACATATTTTCTACTCTGCGGCCAGGTCTATTTTTGTTTCATTGTTTGTAACTGTGCCTGTTTCACAGTAAATAACTTTGTAATTGAAGTCCCCTTCGAATACCATATTGATTATTCACGTCTTACTATTGTGATGTATTGCATGGCCCTATTACTCCTCCTTTCTGATGTGAGTGTGGGCTGGTATTGAACCATTTCCTGGCGTGTGATTAACAAACGATTTTTTCCTCATCTTCTGTTTACTTTGCAGCTACCTACAAACATATTCGTACTATGCATCGTGGATTACCTCAATTCCTTTACGGAAAAAACATCTTTGTAGAATTGCATTTTTACAAAAGCATCACTAGCCCATTTAACAGTTCTATAAATGAGTGCGTTTGTGACTGTACTTTCTCTATACCTGCCTCTAACGCCATGCACGAGTTTCCGGTCCGGGTCAGCGCAAGGATCAGCGCGAGGGCTCTCGAAACCATCCCGGACCGCACCGCAGCTCTGTTCCACCTTCAGCCTTTAGTTTATGCCCCCCCCCACGGAGGCGGCCTGGTGAGGAGACCGGGTGTGAATTGTGGGGGTTTGCGGCTCCACTCTGCTCAATCCGATTATCCTTCTGCTGTAGCAGCAGCAACAGTGACAGTGACGCCAACAACGGTGCCAGTCCCAGCACCAGCAGGGTACAAGGGTGGTACACAGACAGCGGGATGGGTGGCTTTCGGGGGACTGTAACCCCCAGTTATCCTTGAGCCAGGGAGTCTCCACTGCAGTTCTCCCACCCTTCTGCCAGTTTAGTGCTTTTTTCCTCCTGCTGCACGGGATACTGCAATGGACACAGACACTGGACACAGACAGCGGGACCGGTGGCTTTTGGGGTCAGCAACTCTCAACTATCCTTGCACCAGGAGGCACCCACAGCAGTTCTCCCCCAGCATTTATTAGTGCGTTCTTCCACCTGCGGGGTGGGAGACAGACAGTGGAACTGGCAGCATTCTGGGGCTCCATCCACCAGCTCTGCCTGCGCCAGGAGGCGCCTACAGCAGTTCTCCCACCCCTTCGGCGAGCGCTCATCATTGCATTCATCCTCCTGTTGCGCAAAGCGGGCCCATCTTGCATCCTTCATCGCCCGGAGGAAGCTGGGTCACCCCTTTGACATCTGCAAGGCCAGATGATATTTGTGTGATCCAGTAGTGGATCTGTGCTCCGCGCTCTGTGGCCTGCCGGGCGGGGTGTAGTGAAAGAGGCAAGATCACAGAGGAGCTGGAGGGCATATGAGGCTAAGGTACCTCTTGTCTCTCCGTCCCGTCCCGCCCCTCCTTGCTCTGCTCCTTGGGGTGAGTGTAAAACGGGCAGGCAGCAGTGGTAAAGCTAGTGCTGCAGCTCCTTTCCGGCTGCGTGGTGATAGCCCGCATTAGGTCGGTGCGGTTTGCGCGTCGGTGAGGTCCGCCCCCGCTCCTGTCTTCATTTTCTTTCTGTTCAGATCTATTGCTTCCTCACACTCCTGCGCCCTTTGTAAGCCTCTGCTACACTCTTTGAAGAGGTTGAATTTATTGCTGGAGAAGGAAAGTGGTGCAGAGTGAAGGGCATAGGGAATCAGATAATATGTGCCGTTCCGCCCCCCAAAATCAGGTATCCGGGGATCAACACCCCGTTGTTCAAGGGGAAAACGTAAATGCATCTGTACTCGGGAATTCTCCAACGATTTTTCCTAATTTTAAAAAAGGGGTCACCTGTATGTCTCGATATATAGGCCCATCAAATGACCCTCACTTTGTTAAGCAGTCTAGGGTCAAATTAGATGATATTCCCCCTGGTTTGGGTGCCTCTCATTCAGACTGTAATGGGTTAAAAGTACAGAAGGAGAAGAAGAAAAGGATTCAGTGCATTACAAAACATAAGCCAAGAAAAATGAGGTTTCCTCAAAATGGAAATGAGTCCAAGTCTGTTGAGTCTCATGTTGGTCAGGAGTTTAAGTGCCTGGAAGCCAGGGGCGTAACACAGGCCCCCGCGTTGCGGGGGGGCCCCCACGCTCCAGGGGCCCCCTCAGCGGAGCAAGCAAGCACTACAGGTATTTGGTAATTAAAAGGCTACACGCACCAGCACCTCGCCGTGGCCTCTTCTTATTGGTGCGCGGCGCGCAGATGTCTCCGCATCCCCGGCTGCGCAGTGTTCACCCTTAGGGTGGGCCTGGTCTGGTGACCATTTGTCTTGCGCATCGCGCACTTAAACTGGGCGTGACTGGTGAGCTGAGGGCAGGCGAGGCATCATAGAGGCCAGACTGAGACAAATGAGAGGGACCGTGCGGCATAATTTAAATATTTCTAGCCCCTGGCTAGCCTTGCAGTCTTGCCCTGTCTTCTGCCGCAGGACAGGTGAGTCTGTCTGTCCACGTCCGAGGAGCAAGCAGTCCGTGTCAGAGGGTGGGGTGGAATGGGATGCATCGTGGGGCGGGCGGCCGGGATTAAAAGTAAAAGCTACACCAAGACCTATTCATTCCTGTTACACACCAGGAGATTAAGTGGTTTGACCCGACTCATAGGATACTAGGCCATGAAAATCTCCGCTCACATTTTTTTTTTTTGTGTGTGTGTAACATTACCTCCAATGGATAGGAGGAGTTCACAGTTTCATATAGCGCGGACTCGGCCCGAGGGTATCAGAGCGCATTAGACGCGCACCGGCCGCGTTATACAAGGACCCATTCCTTCTTATTAGTCCCGGGGAGATTACGTGATTTGCCCCGAATCACTGGGTACTGAGCCGACGCCGTGGATCAAGCCTGGTTCCCCCACTCCCAAAGGCAGTTCTGACATTAGCCCCATGCTCTCCCACTGTCCAAACAACCCCTTTCTTCTTCTTGGCGGGTGGTTTGCCGGGAGACAAAAGAGGTGTCTTGCTACTGCACTGTGCCTCTGATTGCTGCTAGCCTGGGGCCAGGCGCCTAGCAGCCTTCCCCGCGCTCCCACCATGTTCTTAATAATCAGCCTGCTGCCTGACCCGCATCATCAGCTCAGTTGTAGAGCTTTCCTCTGGCTGATAGAAATTAGAATAGGAAGGCAACACTGTCCCAATAATACTAATTTAAACCTGTTTGCAGTACAGGAGTTTCTGAGTCATTAAGGCTCTGGCGCTGCTTATACGTCAGAGCGACTCGAGTTTTGCTATTTTTAAATCAATAACTGCTTGAATCTATAGCAACAAGCAGTGTTCTTTTGTGGCAAATATTTGGAACAAACAGCCAAGGTGAGCTTCAACAGTTGTTCTTATCCCTGGATGTGGCGCGTTCTCAGATTGTTGTAAAATGGCCACCATACATTGACATCAGTTGCTCAAATTGTTGTAAAATGGTTGGTATGACAAGCCTCCATACATTGACTTCAGTTACATGCAACAAATCTGCGAAGGATCTGGTGCCTGAAGTACCAAATGCTTTTTCCTCTGGAGAAATCCGACTCCAAAGGATGCAGAATTTATCTGGTGCAATAAACCGTGCCTAGGCTGAATATTTGGGGAATAACATCCGGAGATCTGCATATCACAGTAAAGAAGTGCTTCTTTTCCATGTTAAATTCTGGGTGTTTTGAACAGCTGAATTTTAACTGTGAGGACTTTATTAGACTCAGTGTGGGAAATTCAGCAGAACTTGGAATGACGACATCCTACGCAAATAGGTGTTTGCGCAGGATATTGGAAAACTGCGGCCACTCATAATATGAGCCTTGGTGAATGGAAAATTACAGTGTATCAAAATACACTGCAAGTTACAAATATTATAGTGATTTGCATACATTGCGTCTTGTTAATTGAAAGGAAATGATGGTGACAAAGGGAGGTCCCCCCATACCGTTCAACAGGAGAGAAGTGGAATTGACAGGTTATCGACCACTTCTCAGTCACGGGGTAAGGAATCAGAGTGGAAGCTTCCTTGGAGGACTGCTGTCTCTGTATTAGTGCCAGCTGTGGGCATCTGGGTGAGTAGAGCGAGGCCCCAAAGACGGCCTCATGCTCCCACAAATATCAAAATGCGACACTCATTGTGGATATTGCGACTTCTGCACCTTTAAGGCACAGGGTTGAAATTCCACCAGATTGTGAGAGAGAGAGTTCAGGGACAGAGGTCTGCTGTCATTTGCACTGTCTCTGTATTTGTAGCGCATAGCAAACATTGGCAGAAGGAATACTGCCTCATGAATATTATCACCATGTCTCCTGTTCTTGTCCTTACAAAGAAGGCCATGCTGTCTTCCTGAAGGACCTATTGAGACCCCCGTCTTTGTTCACACAACCTTTTTTCATTTACTTTCCTCTTCACTGCACTTGCCTGCCCTCATTGGAGTACTCCTTGAACCCCATAACGGGAGTGCGGGGGGCCTTCATTTTATTTGTTTGTTCTTGGACAGATCTCGCAGTAGTAGGAACGGCTTGGTGCTCAGGAGTGGGCAACAAGTCGTTCATAGGTAAAACGTTGCTAGGGGCTTTGGGCCATCTGTTTCCCTGGGCTCATTAATGTGCTTCCTTCCAGGTGCCTATTCTAATGCTTCGTCTGGTGTAGCTGTCAACTTCATATGGCCTATATCTGTATACTTTAGGGGTTGTCTTGCTCTTACCTTTGCTACTTTTTGGCCTGCCTGTGGTAGTAAGTTCCCTAAGGTTGGTGCACAGCTGTTTTATGTTTCGATCATTTTTGTGGTGTGAGTACTCTTGTCCTTTTTCTATGCTCCAGTGGGCCAGTGTGCTTTCCAATTTGCTGCTGGTGTCTTGTATGGCTCATAGAGTGGTTCTGACCTCTGTTTAGTTGGCATCTGGGATTAATCTTTGGATCTGTCACACTTCTATGACATCGGTTAAGCCTAGATGGCTTGTCAGTTTTCTTGATGTATGATGTTGCTGCCTGGCAAACACGAAAATGTTTTCCTCATTCTACCCAGTGGTTGCTAATGGTGTTCCTGTTGATGTCCACAACACGGATTAGTTGGCATCATGGCAGTAATGTCTAGCTTACTGGGGTAATACTTATTAAGCCTGTTCCCCTCTTCATTGTTCCATTCCTGGCTTCCCATCCTACCTACAGGGCAGGTAGGCAATTAGTTGGGATGTGACCTTGAATATCTCCTTAGATGTTCCAAAATGCAATGAGAGTGGAGACTCGCTCAGTGATTGGAAGGCTGGAGGAGCGAAGAGGAGAGGTAAATCAGAAAAAAGACTTCTCTTTATCTTTCCCTGGGTCTTCGATAGGTCTGTCAAGGAGGTAGCATTCCTCTTTTCGTAAGAAAGAGAACAAGGAAGAGGAGACAAGGTATAATGAGGATTACCTCAAGTAATCCAGACATAAGACATGATTCCTGCTTATCATTGTCCAAAGTCTATTTGTGCCACACTTGATTGATTCACCTCGCCCAGTGCAAAGAGTTGGCCAGGTGAGTATTAAACCTTTCCCCTAAGATTGATAACATGAGCAGAGAGTGAAAAGTGTCTCTCCAAACCAGTCTATGGGGAGCCTGATGGTTAGTGGGAGTCATTAAGGATTTTAGGGGTAGAGGCATTCCCCTCTATTACACTTGATTGAGGTTCCTATTGGACCTCGGGCACTGGACTTACCCGAACTACAGCGGTAGCAGAAGTGACATCATATGCCCTTTGGTTATCAAGTGACATCACAGCACGTGCATTTATATTATCTTTGACCCTGATGATATCACCGGAAGTGATGTAACTTGGGTGTTGGGTCGAATGGCTGTTGGTTAGGTTGCGGCACGAATAAAAGGATGAGAATATGATGCATATGAGGTTTGCACAAAACCCAGCTTCTGCTTAACCTAAGCAGTAGTTTCTAAGAGTGCTGAAACCACATATAAGCGCTTTTCCTCCAAACACTAGAAAAACGGAGCATTTGTGTGGGATCTTAAGTGCCTCACTCTTCTTTACTGTCTTCAAAGGGGGCTCCCAGATTTGTCCTGGCATCGCTTCCACCTGGCTTCCCCAGAAAGAGCTGATGCAACCTCAGCAAGCCACGCTCCAGGAGATTGCCACTATGATGCCATCTTCCACTCCTTACTCCTGATGCCCCGGCACCAACCTACTATGGGGTTGATCATCTCATGGGTGGAAACTTGATGTGGGATGAATCCATTTCTCCTCAAACAAAATTTTTTAGTTACTGAAGTCTAACTAGGGGGCACATGAGAACGTTTTTCTATTTTTGTGCTGTGCTGTGGCCAAAATAGAATAAGCTTACTATGGACTAATTATTGTTGCTATGTCAGTGCAAAATGAATTTGTTCTGTTTTTTACCTGGTGTAAAAGTGGATGTCTTATGTCCCGAAGTTGTAGGTCTGTTGTTTTTCTATTGAGATAGCTCCATAACTGAAATAAGAGGCATTTCTGGTATCTTCACAGTGGTGTAAGATAAGCCCCCGCAGCCCCCTCGGTGCAGGCTGGGCCCTCAAGCTCCAGGGGGCCTCCTCTGCAAAAGTAGTAGGTGGTGGTCCGGGGAGGGGGCCCCCTCCGTGTACTTTGCAGGGGGGCCCCCTCAACTTTCGTTACGCCACTGCTGGAAGCAAACCCTCTCCCTTCCTCCATTATGATAGAAGCACCTGCATTAGGTGGACAAGGGCAAGAGGAAACGCACAAGGGTATGGGAATAACAAGCTATATCAAGTGGGGGGGATTGGGCACTGGATTGGAGAATGTTAAAGCAAGGATAGACCTGGTTGATTCGGAGGGTATAGCAGTAAAAGTAAGTAAAGTTCTGCCAGAGGTAGGGCGGACCGTGGATAGATCTCCCCAACCCTCTCTCGTATGGATTCTCTACCTGTACAGATTGATCCTAATCAAGGGAGGTTTTATAATGGGAGGGCTGGTTTTCCCAATCCAGGGATGTTTTATGATGGGGGGGGGGGGGCTGGTTTCACTTCTCCATCAGTACAAATTTCGGAATCGGGGGCTGAGCAAAGGTGGCGCAATAGGGTAATTACAGGACCTGGGTCAGGACAAATATCTAACACTCTAATCTTTGTTTCCTTTTTCGATAGGGAATTGGGTCCATTTATTAGAAGTTTTCTACTGCAACTATTATCTGATATCGAGGATCTGAGATTGGTAACAAGTAGAGACATTGAGCGAGTTTTCCTAGACCCTCGAAGTGGACTCCTGAATTCCAGAGTAACTTTTAGCTCTGGGATAATTGCAATGCTAATCCTGGCCAATGTTGATCATTCTAGGAAAAATGGGATTGATGTTCTGCCATTCGAGATGCCAGTTGTTGCTCAGATAGAATCCCATAGGAAAGACTGTCAGGGCTTAGGTAGAGTTATATCTAATAGCAGGGGAGCTGTAAATCCGAAAGATATTAAAATCTCGGTTGGCATTATTACAGGGAAAAGAGTGATTAACATTGTGGGATATGACGACCCAAGGGTCATCGAATCCAGAGGGAAAGACGAGTTAGCCCATTGGAGTTGGGTAGCTGGTTAAATTAACGCATCTAAAGAAAGCATAAAACTCCCTATGCTGCAGAGGTAGCCCCCTGGGAAAAATTCTGTCCTGGAACATGTCCGGTTTAGGACACCCTAGCTCTAAGCTAAGTTCATTAATGATATTTGATCCAAAGATAATTTGCCTACAGAAAACATGGAGTTGTGCAAATTTTAATTTTGAGAACTACTTTGTTTTCTGTTGTGCAGCAAAACCTTCAGTAAAAGGTTATGCAAGTGAAAGTCTAGCTATTTTACTTAGCAGCAGTATAAATTGGAATCCTTTGGTTTTTGTCCATCCGTCAAATTTCTGCATGTGCATAAAACTGACTTTGGGTAATGTTATAGGAGGTCAGTACTCAACCTTTTTACTGGCAAACATATATATTCTTTTACCACATGTAGGATCCAAGGGAGAGCAACTGGGAACATATCACTCCCTAACTTAATCTGAAACTCACTCAAGATATGCTCTACCAAACTGGGAATTGGGATGTTGTGTGAGTGGAGATGCAAGGTCCTTAACGGACAAGAGCCCTCACTCACCCGAAGGTGACATGCTTCATCATTGGGCTCCCTCCGCACATCGGGGCCAGTCGGTCCCCAATGTGGGCTACACCTCCCCACCTGGTGTAGTTGTGTGGGGAGGAGCTGAGGTGTTTTAAGGCAAAGGGATGCCAAAAGAAGTAAATGGTGAGTGAGGGACAGAGTGCTGTGAATCAAGTGTTTGTGAAAACTAAAACTTTCTCTAGGGCTCAAATAATTTTATTTGGTAGAGTCCTCGGAAAGGATTAAAAGAGCAGAGGACAGGGGGTTCATAACAAATATCCCCCTATGTAGGTCAACATGTTTCTGCCTTTCCTTGGCTCCAAATGGAGTCCTTAGGCATTCGTCAGGACCATCTATTATAAAGTCACTCTGTATATGTGCATGCCAAAATCATCTCTTTCGTAATAAAAATGGCTATACTGGCCGTTTCCATAGGTCTTGTTCAGTAGTTTATCACCTCCATCTGTAACACAAGAAGGAGCAAGATGCATTTCGCCTTTCTAGTATCATTGTAAACGAATCATAACCCACAAACATCCATACAACCCTCCATCATTAGAATTATATTGTGTTAAGGAAGACATCCAAATGGGTCTCAAACATAAATGTGGTTACCTGTGGGAGGGAGCTGACTCTATTTCTCTAAAGCCAATTGGTACCCTTCTACCGCTCTGGCAAGCTGAACTAGAATTAAAAAGAAAGCAGAGAAACACAATAGCAAAGATGGATAAGGCAACTTCTAATATCGTTAAGTCATAATACGGGTCATGCGTATATATGAACCAGCATCCATTGGACAGTCATCAACAGCCAGTATATCTCAACGAAGGTAGAAAGAATCTCTTACAGGGATAGTAAGTGTGGTCTCACAAATCGATTTCTTACTAGTACTACGTGCTAATTAGTGAAAAAAGAATGTAGCGACGTATCTGTAGCATGCAAACAATGTTAAGTCTACTACAGTTCCCCTGCTGCTAAGATTACGCAATTGCATCTTCCCTGTACTCGGTCACGATACGTGTCCGATTGAGAAAAAGGGGTACGGGAAGTAAAACATCTAAAAGAGAGGCAGGTCTAAACGTAGACAACCCGAAAGTACTAAACAAAAAGACCACATGTATGAGCATCCATACTCTATGAGATTACGTTTCGTCCCTCACCAAGTTATTTTAAAGGCAACGACATCGGGGTGAAGGGACATTCAGGGGTACTCACCACAGTCCTCATGAGAGTAATCTGTGCAGTACGGGTCCTGGCAAGAACTGGGATCCCGAACGGAGACCCGATTCATAGGAGGCGGCGTCGTGCGCAGCAGCACCGTGACGCGGCGTCATTTCCGGACCCGCCAGGGATCCTGGGTGTTGAAGTCTAGGCGTGCCGAGGTTCCCATAGGTACACAATGGGACGCCAGCGGTAAAAAGAATAAACTGGCCATCAAATAAACTGACCCCACATACAAAATACACTGACCCCACAATCAAAAGACGCTCGATGGGGTGGAGAATATGAAAAATTAAAAAATTAAATAAATACAAATCGTGGAGAGATGACCCCGAGAATACAATTCTCGACCAGCCGGGAGAATAAATCAGCAGAGGATCCTGGGTGTTGAGGTCTAGGCGTGCCGAGGTTCTCATAGGTACACGGCGAAGCGCCAGCAGTAAAAGAATAAAAGAAAAGACTGGCCCTCAAATAAACTGGCCCCTCATTCGAAATATGTTCAATGGGGTAAAAAATATTGAAAAATAAACATAAATTGTGGAGAGAAGGCCCCGAGTATACAATTCTGAACCAACCGGGAGAATACATCAGCAGGTGTCTAGGGGCCCCCCTGGCGGAGGAGTGTAGCAAATACACAGCTAAAGCTCACCGAGTCTATATGCATACAATTCAACCTGAAATCACGCTCCAGCATAATAAAGACCGAGGAGGAGGAAAACAAACCTTGGGTGTCACATCTGAGCCTATAAATCCACCTTGTTCCCAGCGTATCGAGTTCGATACGCTGCAGAAAGGACAATACCAAACTCTAAGGCACTTCTTAAATCAGGGCCACACTGAGAATGATATACATTGGACAGTCATTGATAAGCCCAGATATGTCAAAGACATGGGCCCTCTTGAATCAGTCTTGTTCCGCAGGGAACAAAGGTGGATTTATAGGCTCAGATGTGACACCCAAGGTTTGAATGATGACATCCCTTGGCACACACTGGGTAGATGACCTTTGGGACGTGCATTGTCCAGGTATGGTTACTGTGCCTTGGGCGCCCTCTAAGTTCTTTCTCTGGGGGTGCCTGTTTGTTGAGATCCTGCTACATGCTAGCTTTGCCTTATCTGGTCCACTTTACATTGCAGTGCTCCAGTTGATTATGGAGTTTCCTTTTTAATACGGGCATTTGATAAGGGTAGACACTTTTATTGTTTTCCTCCTCCTCGGTCTTTATTATGCTGGAGCGTGATTTCAGGTTGAATTGTCTGCATATAGACTCGGTGAGCTTTAGCAGTGTATTTGCTACACTCCTCCACCAGGGGGGCCCCTAGACACCTGCTGATGTATTCTCCCGGTTGGTTGAGAATTGTATACTCGGGGCCTTCTCTCCACAATTTGTTTATTTTTCAATATTTTTTACCCCATTGAATGTATTTCGAATGAGGGGCCAGTTTATTTGAGGGCCAGTCTTTTCTTTTATTCTTTACCGCTGGCGCTTCGCCGTGTACCTATGAGAACCTCGGCACGCCTAGACCTCAACACCCAGGATCCCCTGCTGATTTATTCTCCCGGCTGGTCGAGAATTGTATTCTCGTGGTCATCTCTCCACGATTTGTATTTATTTAATTTTTAAATTTTTTATATTCTCCACCCCATCGAGCGTCTTTTGATTGTGGGGTCAGTGTATTTTGTATGTGGGGTCAGTTTATTTGATGGCCAGTTTATTCTTTTTACCGCTGGCATCCCGTTGTGTACCTATGGGAACCTCGGCACGCCTAGACTTCAACACCCAGGATCCCTGGCGGGTCCGGAAATGACGCAGCGTCACGGTGCTGCTGCGCACGACGACGCCTCCTATGAATCGGGTCTCCGTTCGGGATCCCGGTTCTCGCCAGGACCCGTACTGCACAGATTACTCTCATGAGGACTGTGGTGAGTACCCCTGAATGTCCCTTTACCCCGATGTCTTTGCCTTTAAAATAACTTGGTGAGGGACGAAACGTGATCTCATAGAGTATGGATGCTCATACATTTGGTCTTTTTGTTTAGTACTTTCGGGTTGTCTAGGTTTAGACCTGCCTCTCTTTTAGATGTTTTACTTCCCGTACCCCTTTTTCTCAATCGGACACGTATCGTGACCGAGTACGGGGAAGATGCAATTGCGTCATCTTAGCAGCAAGGGAACTGTAGTAGACTTAACATTGTTTGCATGCTACAGATACGTCGCTACATTCTTTTTTCACTAATTAGCACGTAGTACTAGTAGGAAATCGATTTGTGAGACCACACTTACTATCCCTGTAAGAGATTCTTTCTACCTTCGTTGAGATGTACTGGCTGGTTGATGACTGTCCAATGGATGCCGGTTCATATATACGCATGACCCGTATTATGACTTAACGATATTAGAAGTTGCCTTATCCATCTTTGCTATTGTGTTTCTCTGCTTTCTTTTTAATTCTAGTTCAGCTTGCCAGAGCGGTAGAAGGGTACCAATTGGCTTTAGAGAAATAGTCAGCTCCCTCCCACAGGTAACCACATTTACGTTTGAGACCCATTTGGATGTCTTCCTTAACACAATATAATTCTAATGATGGAGGGTTGTATGGATGTTTGTGGGTTATGATTAGTTTACAATGATACTAGAAAGGCGAAATGCATCTTGCTCCTTCTTGTGTTACAGATGGAGGTGATGAACTACTGAACAAGACCTATGGAAACGGCCAGTATAGCCATTTTTATTACGAAAGAGATGATTTTGGCATACACATATACAGAGTGACTTTTATAATAGATGGTCCTGACGAATGCCGAAGGACTCCATTTGGAGCCAAGGAAAGGCAGAAACATGTTGACCTACATAGGGGGATATTTGTTATGAACCCCCCTGTCCTCTGCTCTTTTAATCCTTTCCGAGGACTCTACCAAATAAAATTATTTGAGCCCTAGAGAAAGTTTTAATTTTCACAAACACTTGATTCACAGCACTCTGTCCCTCACTCACCATTTACTTCTTTTTGGCATCCCTTTGCCTTCAAACACCTCAGCTCCTCCCCACACAACTACACCAGGTGGGGAGTTGTAGCCCACATTGGGGACCGACTGGCCCCGATGTGCGGAGGGAGCCCAATGATGAAGCATGTCACCTTCGGGTGAGTGAGGGCTCTTGCCCGTTAAGGACCTTGCATCTCCACTCACACAACATCCCAATCCCCAGTTTGGTAGAGCATATCTTGAGTGAGTTTCAAACATATATATTCTCCCTGGGAGGGTGTCTGACTCTCTTGTTGAATCCATTTTCTCTTTTGTGCATGAAATTAGTTCTTCAGAAGAATGCACATTTATAATTATGGTGGGAGATTTTAACGCCAAAATTTCACATTGCTCCTCTTTGGCTTTTGGTAACCAAGAGTTGGAAGACGTATGGACCATCCCTGAAACAATTTTGCCCGGTCATATTAGATCAGATAGGCGAGGGTTGAGTTTTTGGATTGTCTGAGAACTAATGATCTTATTTTAAATGGGAGAGTTCCAGAGGACTCACCAGCTTCCATTACTTTTCATTCCCCTCGGGGGGAGTCACTAATTGATTATCAATTCCTTGGAGCATGTACACAGTTTAAGGCACTGAGGACACATCTGAGCTCTGGAATCCTAGAGATGATAATATTGTGTATAATAATACAAATGGGCGTACCTTTTTGTCTAATAAAAATTTGACATGCTTGGGGGGGGGCGGAGGGGGGGGTCTTGTTAAAAATGAAATCTTTGGTCCCATACAGGAAAATCCTATTGTTTGGTTTGAGAAGTATCTGGCTTTATTTAGATCATGTGGAAGTAAGAAACAAGCTAATGGTACTAACCACTTGGTAGCCACCTCCCTGGAGGTAAAGAAAGCTAAATCGGGAGCTGAATTCCTTAGCAAGGGACCAATTTAAGCAGTCATCATTGATGAAGCAAAGGGAAATTAATAGACTGAAATGGGTAAGATCGAGATTGAAGGCCTCTGAACGTAGAGGAGTGGAGGATCTAAAATAGATTAAACTGAGAGAGGTTTCACATTCCGGTGACTCACGTAAATATTGGGCTCTAATAGTCGAATATTGTGACTGTAGAATTAAGGCAGAAGCCATTATATTATCTGATGCTGAATGGATCCAATATATCTCACAGTTATATGCATTCAATTCTAGGGCCGGGTTTAATCTGGAGTCTGTCAGCGAGTCTCCTTTGGGGAATACTTATGGCCCCCTCCTGTAAGGAGATAGAGTGCTTCATTAAAGGAGCAAGGCATTCTGGTGCGATGGGCGTGGGCAATCTACCGATAGCCAGTATTACACAAGAAAGCTCCGCATGGGCTCTTTTTCTCTATCCTGTGTTTTATTACTGCTATGCACACGGGACTATTCCATCCTCTTGGAAAGGAAGCATAGTGGTTCCATTATACAAAAAGGCCCCAAAACCTCTCCTGCCAGTTTTAGGCAGATCGCATTATTGCAGTGGTTCCCAAAGTGTGCGCCGCGGCACCCCGGTGCGCCGTGATGAGAAGCCAGGGGCGCCGCCGCGCAGGATGTGGGTCGTGGACATTGCTAACATTTTACCGGCAGAGCGAGCCCGCCTCCGTTCTTGGCCTCTCTTGGAAGGAGTCGGCTTCACTTTTGCGCAGTTGTGAGGCGGCTCGTGCTGCGCAGTCAGATTCGCGCCTTTTCGTCTCCATTAGTATTTCTAACAAACTAGCAGTTTCGTCTCATTGCCTCGCGTTCTCCTGGCTGGTAATTCTCAACAGCACGGAGAATCACACCCTTTGAAGACGGTAGGGTAAAAGTTGAAACGTGTAGCCACAGGCATCCCTTTTCTGCATTTAGGGAAGCTAAGGTTTCACGTCCTTGTTTTTATATGCAGAATTATGTCAGCCAAAGCCCAGTAGGAGGCAGTCATGGAAGCTGTGCTGTGCCCCCTCCTAGCACTGCAGTGGTCCCCAGACCCTGCCTGGACTTAGTGCTGTCCCGTCACACCCCAGGACTGCCCATGCGCCTTTGGATCCTGTGCGTACGCTTGACCCTGAGCTGCTACTGGTCAGGCTCTCAGATTTCTTGAGCTTTATAGGGCACCGACATGTTGGCTCATGGCCACACCATACAGCATGAGGCTGAAGGCAAAAATGGAGAGCCCGATAGGGACCCATCTTGACACCTGCTTTTTAGAACTGCACCGGCAGGACCCAGCCCACTTAAAACACTGGGTAGATGGGATCTGGTGATCAGACCAGTGGTTCCCAAAGTGTGCGCCGCGGCACCCCGGTGCGACAGTAAAAAAATGGTGGGGAGCCACGGCCAACTGCCAATTAGGTCAAGGGAGCCACGGGTCATAAAAGTTTGGGAACCACTGCATTATTGGATGCAATCGGGAAACTGTTTGCTAAGAGTATACTTCTTCACCTTCAGGACTGGGCCTTTGGTAATGATCTTGTACCTGCAGAGCAAGCAGGTTTTCGTAAGCATAGTGGTACCTTAGATAACATTGTCGCCCTGAAAACTTTGATTCAAAAATATCCAATAGGAAAGGGTATGGCCATGTATGCTGCTTTTATAGATTTCTCCACGGCGTTCGACAAGGTTGACCGGGGGACGCTGTAGAGGAAATTGGCCACAACGGGGATTCCCGTGCCTCTGCTTAGATTGGTTATTGCATTGTATCCCTCAACTTGGATACATGTCCTGATGGGAGGGAACCAGGGCCTGTCGAGTAAAGTGGAAACCCATAATGGGTTGAAGCAAGGATGCTTACTAGCACCTCTCCTTTTTAGGTTGAGCCTAGAGTAGCGCGCAAGCGCTGCTTCTGGCGAAGACTTTATGTAGTGGGCATTTGAAAGCTGACCACACGCTCATGCACAATGGCCTTTTTCGTGCGGTTACCCGCACGGCCAGCATCTGTTTCCAATTATCGTGCCCTGACGCGGGAGCGATAATTGAAAACACATGGCCATTGTGCACGAGCGTGTTGTCAGCTCAGCAGGCTGCCGCGCTCGCTCGCCCCCACTCCTCTTTTCTTACTGCAGCCAGGACGACGTGCGCAGCCGAGACAAAGGCGGGCGCTTGTTAAATATTTCTTCTAGTTGTCCACCTATATTGAACGAAAACTGAAATCAGGAATGAATGTCCAGAGAGATCACCGCACATATTTAAAGGCAATTTCTCTGCCTCTAGTGCGTTCGATAAACCATCGAGTTTCGAAGACCCGCTGGCGCCATCTAGTGCTCGAAATGTCGATGTTACTGTAGCGAATCAAGGACTACGCGACTGATGGCGTCAGGCTGGCTGGTAAATCTAACTCGTGACGCCGTACTACTAACCAGCCGAATGTAACACTTTAATCTTAACTCCGGGAAACCCCCAGCAACGCTCTGAGAAGATGCTGCACATTTTAAAACCACAACCAGTGGTTCAAGAATATATTTAGAGTACATGAACCGTGTTTGTAAGTGCGTAGGAAGGCACTGAGCGTGGGGCCCAAATACACTCTTAACTGAAATGTAAACCTAGTATATTTGATCTATAAAGAATAAGATGTTTCGCTTTTGTTCCAGCACAGAATGTGAGAAGCTTGTAATACTTGAAACCGAATGTTGCACACTTGTGTAAATGCATTATTGGGACAGAGCTGTTTTACAAATTTTGAAAAGTGGCCAGTGTGTCTCTCACAGCTCCCTTCGGTAGGTGCAGTTGCTGAGTTTTCCCTTTGGGCTCAGAATTTATCACCTGCAGGGTACCCCCCCTTACACATCTCTACAGTAAAGGCTCAGTTGTTATTATGGGTTGAGTGGGGTCATGTGGAAGGAGTACTTAATCTCAAACATGAGTGGAGGTCTCCATTAGCCTAACACAAAGGCTTTTTGGGATTAGACACATATACCAGACACACAAACAAGAACTCGCAGGGGGCATACATATCCAGCAACAATCGCCAACAATGTTTGATTGTCTGCCATAGGTCTGAAACCTATTGTGACATCATTCACAGGATGGCCATATAAGGTATGAAAAATGCTTATTACTTTATTATAACTTTTCAACATGCTGCACAGCAGGTACACTGCTCTACAACATAGCCTAAACACATTGGCAAAGCCAATAGGTCTGGCAAAACACTTATAAGGTCCCAAAGGCGAGACCTATTGGCTATGCCTATGCTTGTTTGTCTTTATATATCAATGACTTGCCTAGTAGGGTGGTGCACTGTAAAGGTGACCCACCGAAGTTAGGAACAATGAAACTCAGCTGTCTACTTTACGCGGATGACGCCATCCTGTTAGACTTAACTTTGATAGGCTTACAAAGGCGTCTTAATGAGCTAGGCCATTATGCTGATGAATATTTTTTTTAAATAAATATCTCCAAAAGTAAAATCATGGTTTTTAGGTCCCGGGATGCAGGGTTAGGAAAAATATGCACTGGTTTTTGGGGAAAGATAAGCTAGATGTAGTTAAGCTGTACCTGTATTTAGGTAGAATTTTTTCAAGCAAGTGCTCTAGCAGTGATCACATTGGCCAGTGCAGAAGTAAGGCTATATCTCAGGCCTCCACAATTGGCAGGCTATATAAATGCTGTGGGCATTGACATTTTGCACATGTTTTATCGGTTTACCAAATTAAAATCCCGCCTTCACTGAGTTACGCTTCCGTATCAGTGGATGAACAGCAGTGGGATTTTTTTGAGAAGGCACATTTAATTTACTTAGAGATCTCTAATATATGGCATTATGTGTACCCAGAGCCTGTAAATTAAATGCTACTAGTGAGTCTCCAGCACTCATTGTACCTCCCACTAAAGTAGCCTTTTAAACCATGTCTCTGCAGCTTGTAGTGCAGTTTTAAACTGCCATTTCGACCTGCCAAAAAAACCATTTTACCAGGCCTAAACCTTCATTTTTAATACATATAAATCACCCCTTGGGTAGGCCCTAAAAGCACTTAGGCAGGGTGCATTGTATTTAAAAAGTAGGACATGTTTCGTAGGTTTTACATATCCTGGTAGTAAAACACTCCTAATGTCATTTTTCACTATTGTAACGCCGGTCTCTCACATTGTATAACATTGTGTTACCTTATACTATTTAGTGCTAACTTTTAATTGAGTGCAGATAGGTATGTCAAGTGTGAACTCAAATTAATTGTATTTTAAAAACCTCTTAAATGGTGAAGTTCGATTTTTAAGTCACAATTCTCCAAATGCCACTTTTAGAAAGTTGGCATTTTCTCGTACTAACCATTTGGTGCCTGCTGCCAGGGTCCTGGGCCACATGACTGTGAATAGCTTATGTGTTGGCCTTTGTGTATTCCTCCCAGAGAGTGAAACAAAGGGAGAATAGTGGTTGGAAGGATGGACCATCTTGCCAGGATGGTTGGGGTGAGGCTCTTTTCCTGCCCCACTTAAATATCAAAGGGCTGCCTCCAGCACACTCACCTGACACTAATCTTTTGTCACCCAAGACTTCTTGGAGCCTTGACAGGGAAAGGGATGAACTTTCCAGAATGGGATATGAGGTAGTATAGGGAACCCCCCCACTTCAAAGGCTGGCACCAGGTATGAATATTGGACACTCAGAACACCACTTTAGTACACATTTGCACATGTGGACATTATAGAAGAAGGACTACCTTGTTTCCCAGCTGACTGTTCTTCTGCTTGAGGCTTGCCATGTTCCCCAGAGGACTGCCCTGCTGCTTGAGGCCTGCCTTGTTCCCCAGAGGATGGCCCTGCTGCTTGAAGCCCTACCCTGATCTGTGAGACGAAAGGCTGGACCTGTGTCCTTCATCCCTGGCTCAGGCTACCTCAGTGATTCCAAGGGTCAGTTGGGTAACCTCCTGACACAACAAGTTCTAGAGGCCTCCCTCCAAATGTCCAACTGACCTACTGCAAATGGACCTGTTGCAGCTATGCCTGCAACTTGACCTGCCTGAGCCCTGTGGACCTCTGCTGGAGTGTTTTCCTGATCCCCAAGTGGAGCCTCTTAGGTCCTGGAACCTTGGTGTGGCATCAGAGTGCACTCCTCTGTGAAAAAAAGGAAAAATCCTGAGTTTTTGGGCTCTTCATGACCATGAATGTGCCAGTTTGCACTGAAACTCTTCCGCCCCTGAGGACTGCCAAAGCAAAGATCCGGTGAACTCCTCTCTTTGAACTACAGCGTAGACCAGCAACACTTCGCATTACAGCAAGGACAGCATGTGGTGACCAGCAATTTGAATCTCCACCAACGACCATCTGCGACCTCGAACGACCATCCGTGACGCTCTCCCTGCTCCTCGTGGCCTCCTCCACTGTGAACTGTACTCTTTGTGCCAGACTTTGAGAAGGTAACTTTTTCAGCAGGACTAACCTGGTCCTTGTTTCTGGCCCATAATTCATTGTGGTCGACCATGATTTCTGACTTTACCCCATCCAGCATTACCCAGTAAATGTGAGTTGCTCGTTGTGCTTTTAGGTGCTATATCTAACTAAAACCTTGAACTTGCAGAACTCCGGGCCACCTGATTGCATTTTTTGTCGTTCTGGTGGCATTTTATTTATTAACATTTACTCTATTTTTCTAAATTGGTTTGAATTTTTCTTGTGTTCTGTTTTCACTTCATTACTGTTAGTGTGCTGCATAAATACTTTATACTTTTCTTGTAAGGTAAGCCTTACCTTTTTTGTGTCAAGCTACCAGAGGGTTAAACACAGGTTAATTTAGTGATTTTGTGGTTCACCCTGACAAGGATTTTGGTTGTTGCTTGAGAAGGGTTTACCCCCTCTCCACTCAATCAAGTCAAGTCAAATTACTTTAATTCGATTAATACAATATTAGTCATAAAAGTTCAAATATACATCATAGATATGTACAGTAAAAACAGTTAAAAACCAATTAAAATATTTAAATAAAGAAAGCAAATCATCTCAGCAAATGTGCAGTTTCCTGGTTTTCAGCGACAGACATAGAAAGGAGGCAACACAGAAACAGGTTAAAGGGTCGGGCAGCATTCGTAAAAAATATAGGGCCGGGCGACATTGACTAAAATTGTACTTGCGCATAATGGGGATCAAAAATCTCTTCTTAAGATGTTCACAATAAAATTTGCAAAAAAGAAAATGTGCAGATCGGATTGGGACAGGCAGCCATCGCATGGGCAACATGAGAGATTATTTGTGGAGTAAGTGCCAGTAGGAAAGCCCAACATGCACGTAATAAGGTTAAGGCGAAACCTTAGCAAGATAAATCTGTGACGAGGGTTTGTTACAAATTCCAAATAGGATGGTACTCCCTCCCGTGCATTGGGGCCTCAAGATACTCTTGGACCGCAGATTTAATGGTCTGAGCAGTAAATCTGGCATAATTCACGAATTTTAAAAAGCGGGTTTTTATGGCTTTTTTGAGATAGACTAGCATTTTTCTGGGGTTTCGAACAGACTCCCTAGATCTAAAGCGTAAAGTGTATTTTTGACATACGCTAACCACAGTACACTCTGTGTGTGTTCTAGTGACAAACAGTCCACAATGATCTGTTGGGTGAGGATAACTGTATCTCTTCTCCATATTGAATGCCAGAGGAGAATTGGTGCTACATTTATTTGGTCAGTAATGTAGGGGATGTTCAGCTCATAATGTAGGTTAAAGTTAGAGCAACTGATGGGAAGGCTCATCATTGTTTTCCAAAAAAGAGTCTTCAATTGTTTGTATCACCTTTACATTAGCATAACCCCATACTCCAGCACCATAGGAAGCTACTGAACTTAATTTAGCCCCGTATACATTTTTAACCATATCTAAATGTCTTGAGCCCAGCTTTTTAGTAAACAAGTGGATTACATTAGTGCTCTTTTCTAGCATAATCCCTCGGTTCGCCACCTTATTGGTCCAAGATAATCTATGATCAAAGGTCACCCCTAAGTATGAAAACAACTCCGTCTGCACCACTTTACGGTCAGAAATATAAAAGGAAAGGGGGTTCTTCACCTTTAGACCTGCAACTAAAATATAGGACTTGGCCTCATTTGTTTTCAAGTCCAGACTTTGCATGAAGTTTACATAAGTGTCTAGCAGTTTCTGGAGGGCCCTTCCCGTGCGTGCAATTAAAACTGCATCGTCTGTTTTGTTCAAAATACATGAAAATTGCTTGTACTGCATATATGATCTAGCAGAACTGCTGTGCCCCATTTCGGGGTTGTATAATTTGTTTGTTACAAGCTGCACAATAAAAAGTAAAAAAAAACAAAAAAAAAAAAAAACTATCGTCTGCATACAATAGAATTGGAATACACGTCTTTATTTTAGGGACGTCTATGGTTGATTCTAGCAGTTGAGACTCTACTCCATTTGTATATAAGGAGAACAGAAAAGGGGCAAAAACGCACTGTTGGCGGACCCCCCTGGAAATTGGGAACCATCTGGTACACTCCCCCTGTTGCCCATAGCGTACTCAGGCTTCGGCCTTTGAGTACAACTGTCTTATAAAAGTAATTATTTCTTGGTCCACCCCCACTTCCTTCATGATCCTCCAGAGATGGGAATGGGCAATGCAGTCGAATGCTGCGCTTAGGTCCGTGAAGGCCATGTATAGATTACCTTGCTTGGCATGGGTATACTTTGCTATAAGCAGACTCAAGTTAAGACATTGGTCTTGTGTACCTCTACCCTTTTTAAAGCCATATTGGGCAGGGATCAGGATGTTATTTGTCGCTGCCCAGGCCTCCAATCTGTTTAATAGTACTCTGCCCATAAGTTTCGCCATGCTATCTAGGAGGGAGATTGGCCTGTAGTTTCTAGGATCGGATTTATCTCCTTTTTTATGGATATGTATTAAAATTGCTTTATACCAAGAAACAGGCGGGCCCTCTTTGGCTATTGCGTTGAACACATTAGTCAGCACGCGCCACCAGAGTTCGGGAGAGTCAGTAAAAAAATCTATTGGGGTGCCGCCTAGACCAGGGGCTTTGTTACTAGTGCATTGTGCTAGGGCTCCGCTTATCTCCAAATAGTTAAAAGTGAGAGCAATGTTGTGTGGTAAGACGAAGTCCTTGTGCAGCGCCCGAGTACCCTCCCTCTTACCATTAAAATTTTTTACTAAAGTGCTCCACGCAGGAGTCCTCATCCACATGATTGTTAATATTGGGGTGTTAGATTTGGGGGTCTCTAGTTGGCAGAGGTATGTACCTTTGTCCAAATAGGGACCCTTGAGTCTAGTCAGGGAAAGTAGGTACACTCCTGAAATAACCCCTGCTCACCCTCTTGGTAGCTTGGCACGAGCAGACAGGCTTAGTTCAGAGGCAGTGTGTAAAGCATTTGTGAACACATACAGTAATCAAGTGACAACACTACAAATGGACACCACACAGGTTATATATTTATAAAAATAGGTATACTTTATATAGATTTATCACAAGACCCTAAACGACAAAAATAATCCACAATACTGTTAAGAATACTTAGTTCTGATCAAAAAGGCTTAATTCAAGGTTCTGTGCGAGTCGGTAGCCTCCTCCGGCTACGGCGATGTCGAGAACAAACAGAGTCTAACAAATCCAGCTGACCGCGTCGAGACGGGCCAACACAGCGTAGACAGACTCGGTCACAGTACCTTTACTTGAAGCGGCAGGCACGGGCGTGCGAGCCGGATGGCTGTTCGTCGCGGTCGCGATGCAAAAATGGAAGCGTTGCAGGACGCGTTGTCCCTCGATGCGGTGCAGGCAGCGGCTCGTTGACGTCGTCGAGACGGAGTCGGTGAGACCAGGGCCGTGCGTTGCAGGGCGAGACGGTGCTTCGATGCGGTGCTGGCAGGTTGCGGTGCGGCGACGGAGCCGGATTCAGGAGCTGGCGTCGATCAGTCCGGACAGCGGTGCGAGTCGGGCGGTGCGTCGCAAAGCGTGCGAGCGGTGCCCAACTCCGGTGCGGTCACAGGACTCGAACTCAGCAGCAGTGACCGTGTCGGTCGGACCAGTTCGATTCGGCGTAGCGAAGCGTTGCAGGACGCGTTGTCCCTCGATGCGGTGCAGGCAGCGGCTCGTTGACGGAGTCGGTGAGACCAGGGCCGTGCGTTGCAGGGCGAGACGGTGCTTCGATGCGGTGCTTGCAGGACACCGAGTCGGTCGTGAGAGTCGGTCACAGCTCCCTACCTCTGTAGCCACTGAAACAGGTTTCCAGCAGCAATTCACAAAGGGGTGAAGTCCAATGGTCCTGGGACTTCGGTCAGGGGCAAGCTCTCTTCCAAGCCCTTGGAGATCCTTCACAAGTTGAGGAAAGTCACAGCAAAGCAAAAGTTCCTTTCTCCTCTCTTTGGCAGTCAGGCAAACCACTGCAGGCCAATCCCCCAAGCAGCACTTCAGGCTTAGGGAGAGTCTCTCCTCAGTTTCTTCTTGGTTCCGCTCCTCAGCAAAGGTTTCTTCTTGTTCCCAAAAGTGATCTGATCTTCCTGGGGTCTGGGTGCCCCTCTTATACCCTGATTCTCTTTGTTCTCTGGAGGCAGAGAGGCCTCTGCCTAGTCCAAAACCAGTTCTGGTCAGTCCTGGAGCACTTTGTTTTTCTGACTCCTTCTTTCCTTTCAGAATGTGGGGCAGAGTGCTCAGCCGCCCGGCAGGAGGTGGAGCCAGCATTGTGGAAGGCAGGCACAGCCCTATTCAGACCTGCGCTGACTCACCCTGTCTCCTGTAGCCACCCCCAGCCCCTGTCACTCAATCTCCAGACAAGGAATACACAACCTAGCAGAGGCAGGCTTGGATAGTTAGGCAAGAAAATACCCACTTTCTAAAAGTGGTATTTTCGAACACAGAATGTTAAAACCAACTTCACTAAAAGATGTATTTTATCATCCTGAGTTCAGGCATACTAAATTCGTTTTTCTACCAGGTTCCCTGGGTCAGTTCTGACTATCAGGTGTAATAGTCAGTCTGCCCATTCTGGCCTATGGGGAGCAGGTAGCCTTGCAATAGTGAAAAACGAAAATGGCTGTAATTCACTATTAGGACATGCCACACACACCAGGGCATGTCCTACCTTATACTTACAATGCACCCTGCCCTAGGGCCTACTTTAGGGGTGACCAACATGCAGTAAAGGGAAGGTTTAGGGACTGGTAAGTGGGTGTACTCACCAAGTCGACATGGCAGCCCGAGGCTGCACACAGGCTCTGCGATGGCAGGCCCGCGACATATTTTACAGGCCGCTTCTGTGGGTGGCACAACCAGTGCTGCGAGCCCACCAGCGGCATTGGATTTACAAGCCCTGGGCACACTGAGTGCACTGTACTAGGGACTGACAAGTAAACCAATCATCCAATCATGGAGTCACTAATACATGTATCAATTAACGATAGGGAGCACTTGCACTTTGGCACTGATTAGCAGCGGCAAAGTGCCCATGAGCATCTAGTCCAGCAAAAACATATCGGCAACCGTGGAGGCATTATGAAAAAATGGAAGGGAGACCCACGCCAAGGATGCCAGGTCTAACACGTGTCCCCTCCAGCTGAAATGTGGGGAGAACTATCCTACCCCTAGGGAGTTCTCATCGCTAAGGCGGAAAAATCTGGACAGTCCATCAGCATTGGCGTGTTCTGTACCAGGGCGGTGTTCCACCGTAAAGTCCATCCCCTGTAGGGAAATGGACCACCTCAACAGCTTTGGATTCTCACCCCTCATCTGCATCAACCATCTGAGGGGCCTGTGGTCTGTCTGAACCCGGAAGTGAGTCCCAAACAGGTATGGTCTCAGCTTCTTCAGTGCCCAGACCACAGCAAATGCCCTCACGCTCAATAGCACTCCATCTCTGTTCCCGGGGAAGTAACCTCCTACTGATGAAGGCTACAGGTTGGTCTAGGCCCTCCTCATTGATCTGTGATAGAACAGCCCCTACACCATGCTCTGAAGCGTCGGTCTGAACAATGAACTCATTGGAGAAGTTGGGTGCCTGGAGCACAGGCGCCGTGCACATGGCAGTCTTCAAGGTGTCAAAAGCTTTTGACAGGCGTCAGTCCAAATCACTTTCCTGGGCTGCTTCTTGAAGTCAGCTCGGTCAAGGGGGCAACAATGCTGCCATACCCCTTGACGAATCTCCGGTAATACCCGGTGAGTCCTAGGAAGGCTCTCACCTCTGTCTGGGTCTTGGGGGCTCCCAAGCCAGAATGGTATCAATTTTCGGTTGGAGGGCGCCACCTGGCCGCTCCCAACCTGGTGTCCCAAGTACACCACAGAACCCTGCCCAATCTGGCACTTACTCGCCTTGATTGTGAGGCCTGCCCTCCGCAGCGCCATCAACACTTCCCAGAGGTGGCGCAGATGCTCTTCCCAACGGGCACTGAACACTGCGATGTCATCCAGGTAGGCGGCACTGAAATCCTCCAGTCCAACCAACACCTGGTTGACCAACCTCTGAAAGGTGGCAGGGGCATTCTTCATCCCAAAGGGCATCACCCGGAACTGGTAGTGCCCATCTGGTGTGGAGAATGCTGACCTCTCTTTTGCCCCATCAGTCAAGGCGATCTGCCAGTATCCAGACGTTAAGTCAAACGTGCTGAGGTACCGCGCAGCCCCTAACCGATCTATGAGCTCATCAGCTCTGGGGATGGGGTGGGCGTCAGTCCTGGTGACGGAATTGAGTCCCCTGTAGTCCACACAGAACCGGAGTTCTGGTGTGGCACCAGGCGCGGCAGCTTTTGGAACCAAGACCACGGGGCTGGCCCAAGGGCTGTTAGAGGACTCAATCACCCCTAGCGCAAACATCTTGGAGACCTCCTCCTTGATGCAGGCTCTGACCCTGTCAGTCACCCTGTAAGCCTTGTGCTTCACAGGAAGACTGTCCCCAGTGTCCACATCATGGACGCACCAATGGGTGACACTGGGAACCAGGGAGAACAGGTCAGGGAACTGTCCCAACAGTTGGCGACAGTCACCCTGCTGCTCAGGTGTCAGGGAGGTAGAGAGGTTTACTCCCTCCACTGATCCATCTTGCTCTCGGGCTGACAGGAGGTCAGGAAGAGGCTCGGTCTCCTCCTCCATTCCATCATCTGTAGCTAAGAGCATGCCCACTTGGGACCTCTCCAAGTGGGGCTTCAGGCGGTTCACATGCAGGACCCGCAAGGGGTTCCTGGGAGACTGCAAGTCCACCAAATAGGTAACTGGACTCTTGCGCTCCACCACCGTAAAAGGGCCGGTCCACCTGTCCTGGAGCGCACAGGGCTCCACAGGGGCCATGACCCACACTTTCTGACCAGGCTGAAGCTCTACCAGAGTGGCATTCTGGTCGTACCACCGCTTCATCTCCTCCTGGCTGGCTTCCAGATTTGCCTCAGCAAGCTCTCTGAAACGCCTAGTCTGGTTCCTGAAGGCCAGCATGTAACTGTATACATCCTGGGGAGGTTTCCTGGGAGATTGCTCCCAGCCTTCCTTGACCAAACTCAGAGGTCCTCGCACCGGGTGTCCATAGAGGAGCTCAAAGGGACTGAACCCTAGAGACTTCTGTGGCACCTCCCGGTATGCAAACAACAGGCATGGTAAGAGGACGTCCCATTTACGCCTCATGGGTTCTTCCAGACCCATAATCATGCCCTTGAGGGTCCGGTTGAATCTCTCAACCAGACCATTTCCTTGAGGGTGGTAAGGAGTGGTGAACTTGTAGTTACACCGCACTCCTGCCACAGGGACTTCATGTACTTGGACACGAAGTTGGTACCTCTGTCAGACACCACCTCTTGAGGGAATCCCACACGTGAGAAAATTCCCATCAGTGCCCGTCCCACCACGGGGGCCGTCACTGTCCTCAGAGGGATGGCTTCAGGGTACCGGGTGGCATGGTCCACCAAGACCAGGATAAACCTGTTGCCCATGGCTGTCTTGGGGTCCAGTGGCCCCACAATGTCAATACCCACCCGTTCAAAGGGGGTGCTGACCACAGGGAATGGCTGGAGAGGAGCCTTGTGCTTCCTCCCACTTTTTCCACTTGCCTGGCAAGTCTGGCATGTCCTGCAGTGAGTGGCGGCACTCCTGCGCATCTGGGGCCAATAGAAATGGGTAACAAGCCTGTCAAAGGTCTTGTCCTGCCCCAGATGTCCCGCTAACGGTACATCATGAGCCAACCCCAGTAGGAAGGCTCTGAAGCGCTGGGGTACCACCAGCACACGGGCTGACCCAGGCTCAGCAACCTTAGGCTCTGAATACAGGAGACCATTCTCCCAGTAAACCCAATGTGATCCAGACTGATCACCTGCTGCCTGGTCTGTGGCCTGTTGCCTCAGACCCACGAGAGAAGGGCATGTGTTCTGCTCCTTGCAGAACTCTTCCCTGGAGGGTCCTCCTTCTTGCTGCCAATGGGTCAGCTCAGGTAGGTCCCCCAGTTCAGCTACCTGTTCCCCTGTAGGTTCCAGGGCATCCCCCTCAGGGTCTGCCTCCTCCTGGACCGTGGGAACCTCGGGGCCGGTTTCCCGCGCCCCCTGCCTCCTCTCTCTCCGGCAGGCACCTGGGCCTCCTCTCAGGCTCCAGGTCCTCTTGAACACCTTTAGCTGCCATTGACCGGGTGGTCACACATGCCCAATCAGGCAAGCCCAACATTTCTAAATGCGCACTCCGCTCCACCTTAGCCCAAGGTGAGCTCTCCAAATCGTTCCCTAACAAACAGTCAACAGGCATGGCTGGCCTCACAGCTACTTGAAGAGTACCCGAGACCCCCCACTCAAAGGGAACCTGAGCCACCTTGCAGTGACTCTCTGTGTTGTCAGCGGCAACAACCGGATAGAATGCATCAGGGATAACCTGCTCTTTAGACACCAGGTGACACTTGACAGCTGTCACACTGGCTCCTGTGTCTCTCAGAGCCTCCACCCTATGGCCATTGATGGTCACCCACTGCCTGTATTTCTTAGTGTTCTCAGGCAGCGGGGTCCTAGGGACCATCTCAGAGTCTCCTAATGAGACAAGGGAAAACACTGTGGGATCCCCCCACCTTGGGCACCCAACTCCTCCCCCAGGGCTACACTAGCCAACTGCCGGGGGACTGCACTGGTGGGTGCTGGTTTTCCATGCAAAGGGCAACGAGGATCGTTTGCCTTGTGGCCAGGGGCGCCACACTTGTAACATACCAGTGGTCCCTGGTGAACAGGGGGCCTGTCAGGGCCACTGGCTTCTTCTCAGGGGGAGGCTGGGAACCTTTCCCTTGGTTCCCTTGGGGTCTACTTTGGGGCCCTTTATGGAACTCCTTCTGTTTACCCTTGTCCCCCCACTCTTCTGCTGGGGACCCTGCCCACCCTTGGCGGAGTCTCCCATGTGACCCTTGTGGACCCGGGTACTCACCCAGCGGTCCGCCTCCTCAGCAAGCTGCCTAGGGTTAGTCAGCTTACTATCAATCAGGTGCTGGCGTAGCTCAGGAAAACAATTACCGGACAAGTGCTCCCAGGCAATCAAATCAAAGAGCGCCTGAAAATCAGTCGCTTTGCTACCCTTTACCCAACCATCCAAGGCTCTGCAAAAGAAGGTCACATATTCAACCCAGGTACTGCTTTCAATCTTACTACAGTTCCTGAACCTTTGCCTATAAAGCTCAGGGGTCAAACCATATCTAGTCATTAAGGCATCCTTCATGTGGCTGTACGAATTATAGACTTCAGAGGGCAAATCCAACAAGGTATCCCGCCCTTCACTGAGGAACCGTCCCCACAACCCCGCTCCCCAATCCTTCTCAGGGACCCGGTGGGAAGACATGGCTACCTCATAGGCTTTGAACCACTGCCCTATGTCGTCATTTTTAAAAAACTCCTTCACCACATCTTTGGGAATATACACCCTAGCTTCAAGAGGCACAGGCGGTACACTGCCACCAGAGGGAGTAATCTCTAAGCTCTTGGCCTTCAATTCCAACTCCCTCAAAACTTTCTCATGTTCAAACTGCATTTTCTTTTCCTCTAGGGCTAATTTCCTTGTTTGCATTTCGAATTCTAACTGCTTATTCAGCTTGAGTTTGGTCAGCTCCATTTCGTGCATCCTACTCTCTTTCCTGTCCTCCAACTCCTCTGGAGACAGTCCTCTGGCAGAAACACTGCTACCTACTGGGGAAGGTGGTCTTCTAGCCCCTAGACCCAATAGCCCCTCCAGCTGCCCTTCTGCATTCTCAGCCCCCTCCACAGGGGCACTCCTTGATTCGACCCAGGCCCTCAGCGCCTTTTGGAGGTCCTCCTTCCTGGAGATCCCGGTCATGGACACTTTAAACTTTTTGCAGAATTGCTTGAGCTGCTTAAGGGTGTAGCATTCTAGCCTCTCTTCTTCCCAATCACATTCAACAGAGGCTACTGATGCTGGTTTCTCCATAGTGACTGAACTTGGCATTTGCAAAAATAGGAAATCCCAGAAAAAATGCTATTAAAGTATGTGGTTGCGTTTTGGTCTGCACTCACTAAGTAGTGTTCACCAATCACTGTACATGAGTCACAAATGCAAGTCCAGAATCCTCACCGCTGACCACCAATGTTAGATTTGGGGGTCTCTAGTTGGCAGAGGTATGTACCTTTGTCCAAATAGGGACCCTTGAGTCTAGTCAGGGAAAGTAGGTACACTCCTGAAATAACCCCTGCTCACCCTCTTGGTAGCTTGGCACGAGCAGACAGGCTTAGTTCAGAGGCAGTGTGTAAAGCATTTGTGAACACATACAGTAATCAAGTGACAACACTACAAATGGACACCACACAGGTTATATATTTATAAAAATAGGTATACTTTATATAGATTTATCACAAGACCCTAAACGACAAAAATAATCCACAATACTGTTAAGAATACTTAGTTCTGATCAAAAAGGCTTAATTCAAGGTTCTGTGCGAGTCGGTAGCCTCCTCCGGCTACGGCGATGTCGAGAACAAACAGAGTCTAACAAATCCAGCTGACCGCGTCGAGACGGGCCAACACAGCGTAGACAGACTCGGTCACAGTACCTTTACTTGAAGCGGCAGGCACGGGCGTGCGAGCCGGATGGCTGTCTCGTCGCGGTCGCGATGCAAAAATGGAAGCGTTGCAGGACGCGTTGTCCCTCGATGCGGTGCAGGCAGCGGCTCGTTGACGTCGTCGAGACGGAGTCGGTGAGACCAGGGCCGTGCGTTGCAGGGCGAGACGGTGCTCGATGCGGTGCTGGCAGGTTGCGGTGCGGCGACGGAGCCGGATTCAGGAGCTGGCGTCGATCAGTCCGGACAGCGGTGCGAGTCGGGCGGTGCGTCGCAAAGCGTGCGAGCGGTGCCCAACTCCGGTGCGGTCACAGGACTCGAACTCAGCAGCAGTGACCGTGTCGGTCGGACCAGTTCGATTCGGCGTAGCGAAGCGTTGCAGGACGCGTTGTCCCTCGATGCGGTGCAGGCAGCGGCTCGTTGACGGAGTCGGTGAGACCAGGGCCGTGCGTTGCAGGGCGAGACGGTGCTTCGATGCGGTGCTTGCAGGACACCGAGTCGGTCGTGAGAGTCGGTCACAGCTCCCTACCTCTGTAGCCACTGAAACAGGTTTCCAGCAGCAATTCACAAAGGGGTGAAGTCCAATGGTCCTGGGACTTCGGTCAGGGGCAAGCTCTCTTCCAAGCCCTTGGAGATCCTTCACAAGTTGAGGAAAGTCACAGCAAAGCAAAAGTTCCTTTCTCCTCTCTTTGGCAGTCAGGCAAACCACTGCAGGCCAATCCCCCAAGCAGCACTTCAGGCTTAGGGAGAGTCTCTCCTCAGTTTCTTCTTGGTTCCGCTCCTCAGCAAAGGTTTCTTCTTGTTCCCAAAAGTGATCTGATCTTCCTGGGGTCTGGGTGCCCCTCTTATACCCTGATTCTCTTTGTTCTCTGGAGGCAGAGAGGCCTCTGCCTAGTCCAAAACCAGTTCTGGTCAGTCCTGGAGCACTTTGTTTTTCTGACTCCTTCTTTCCTTTCAGAATGTGGGGCAGAGTGCTCAGCCGCCCGGCAGGAGGTGGAGCCAGCATTGTGGAAGGCAGGCACAGCCCTATTCAGACCTGCGCTGACTCACCCTGTCTCCTGTAGCCACCCCCAGCCCCTGTCACTCAATCTCCAGACAAGGAATACACAACCTAGCAGAGGCAGGCTTGGATAGTTAGGCAAGAAAATACCCACTTTCTAAAAGTGGTATTTTCGAACACAGAATGTTAAAACCAACTTCACTAAAAGATGTATTTTATCATCCTGAGTTCAGGCATACTAAATTCGTTTTTCTACCAGGTTCCCTGGGTCAGTTCTGACTATCAGGTGTAATAGTCAGTCTGCCCATTCTGGCCTATGGGGAGCAGGTAGCCTTGCAATAGTGAAAAACGAAAATGGCTGTAATTCACTATTAGGACATGCCACACACACCAGGGCATGTCCTACCTTATACTTACAATGCACCCTGCCCTAGGGCCTACTTTAGGGGTGACCAACATGCAGTAAAGGGAAGGTTTAGGGACTGGTAAGTGGGTGTACTCACCAAGTCGACATGGCAGCCCGAGGCTGCACACAGGCTCTGCGATGGCAGGCCCGCGACATATTTTACAGGCCGCTTCTGTGGGTGGCACAACCAGTGCTGCGAGCCCACCAGCGGCATTGGATTTACAAGCCCTGGGCACACTGAGTGCACTGTACTAGGGACTGACAAGTAAACCAATCATCCAATCATGGAGTCACTAATACATGTATCAATTAACGATAGGGAGCACTTGCACTTTGGCACTGATTAGCAGCGGCAAAGTGCCCATGAGCATCTAGTCCAGCAAAAACATATCGGCAACCGTGGAGGCATTATGAAAAAATGGAAGGGAGACCCACGCCAAGGATGCCAGGTCTAACATGGGGTATATAAGTGATTTTAAGAAGGGGGCATTAACCACTGTCCAGAAGTCCCTCGAGTTATTTGTGGCAGATGCTTGGAGCAGTTTGTCCCAGGCTTCTTCCTTCAGCATCTTTAGCCTGTTCTTCCTGGCTGTGGTGTACATTAGGCGAGCCTGTTTGACCAGGATTGGGTTTCTTGGCGCACATACTCAAGTGTTTGGTGTAAGTGAGAAAGTGTTTTAGTGCAATGCCGGTCAAACCATTTCTGGCTCTTACTTTTTAGGGACCCACCACTCTTCGAGAGATTTTTTTTTTACTTCTAGCAGGATGGTTTCAAAGGCCACGACAGTGCATGATGGATCCGGGTTTAGATCGAGGCAAATTGCTATTTCTTTAAACCTGCTAGATACTAACCGGGGAATGAAAACTGCCCTGTCAATACTCTCCCACTTAAGTGTTATCCCATTCTTCCTTGCCACGTAAGGTTTTATATGTGAGATGTTGGAACCATGGATTCCTACCCAATACATTTTACAAGATACGGCCTCATGGTCGCTGAAGCCTAAGAAATTAGCCGTAGTATTACTAAGAACCCCTCTCAGAGAAGCTGAGGCTATTATAAAATCAATAGTGGAGCTATTTAGACTAGAACGGAAGGTTTAAAATGGATGACCGAGCGGATTCCGACAAAGGGTTCATTATCTCCAGATGTTTTGTGATAATGAGCTTATTTAATACTTTCCCATATTGGTTGTGGCAGAAGTGCACACTACCCCCTCCGTCCTCGTCTGTTAGGCCACATATTGAAGATAATGCAAAGGGGCAAGAATGTACATTAAAGTCGCCCATCCACAACACTTCTGGATCTTTTTTTGCAAGAGCTAATTAACATGTTCACTTATTCCTCCACTAAGGTTGCGACCTTATGCATCTTGCCCCCAAATACATTATTATAAAAATTGACTAATAAAATAGTGTTGCCAACGGGACCTTTAAGATGCAGCATATTAAAATATTGGGAATCATTAAGGGAAGAAAGTACTTCAAATCTCAGGGTATTCTTTAAAAATGTCACGATCCTGTCCCTCGCCCGACCAGACTGGGAAGCAATTGCAGGGGTATAATATGATCTGCAATCGTCTATGTAAATAGGTCCCACTGCCCAAGTCTCTTGCAGGCAAACTAGATCAAGGTTGAAAATATACTTAAGCCAATCTGGATCCATCAATTTGTATCCCAGGCCTGCAATGTTCCATGTAATGGCTGTAAGTTTTTCTATATCCTTTGGCAGAGAAACTTGAGAATCCATGCATTCCGGGGCACCGATAACTACTGCAATTTGTGACCTCTCCTTAGTTGTCCGTCAATCGTAGGCATCCAGGTCCGACAACACCAAGAATCATCTGGAAGTTGATATGGGTGGTGCAGTGTTAGCTCTGCACCACGTACACGATTGGGCATCCGATGTAGGTGGAATGGGGTTATGGGACCTGTATCCCTTTAAACGTGGCTGATGCAGCATCAGTTTGTAAAAAAAGAAAAGAGGTAGGGCAAATATTTTTGTTGATGCTGTCAGCACATTAGGTAATAAGTGTAATAGTTTTTCTGCCATAGCAGGAGTCTTAAAAGTTAAAACTACACAGTCCCCCATGATAGATTGGTCTTGATTGCCCAGACAGGAAACTCTACGTGCCATTAAAAATTTTAAAAGACCCTCTGCCTGATCGTTGGTATATGTGTGTATCCAGTGTCTGGCTTTGTAGATTAATTGGGTGGTAGTTTCTATTTGATCACTTTTTAGTACAGGGGCATTCGCTAGAATAACCACATAGGGACATGCAGCTGGAGGAAGATCTAGTCCCTCGTCCGTCCTTTGAGTAAAGCGTGGGCCCCCTATCCTTGTGGCCGAAATACCCTGATCTGCATCCCGTGGATGAGGTTGGAATCGAATGGCCATCCCTGGCTCTGCTACTTGGCTCGCGACTGAAGCCGGAGGTAAATTGATGTCAGTAAACAGGGGTGCAGCCTGGGTTAATGAGGCCATAATATAGGGTTGTCAGTTCGCCAGGGGTAGGATACTTTGGTCATTCTTAGATCCTGTGGCTTCACGCCGATTTCTTATGCTGACGACACCCAGCTCCTCTTTTCGTTCAACAAATCCTCCTCGTTGGCTCAGTCTTCTTTCTCGGCGGGTATGACAGCTACCGCAAATTGGATGAAAAGCAACTTTCTTCAACTTAATGCTGAGAAGACCAAGATTATGCTCTTCGGTGAGGCTCCTCTGCTGTGGTCACCTGATTGGTGGCCACAGACCTCAGTTCTCCCCCTGCCCCGAAGGCTCTTGTTAAAAACCTGGGCATTTGCCTCGATCGCGCGTTGTCATTGAAAGAGCACGCTGCCCACACTGCCAGCGGTTGCTTTTATGTGCTGGGTTTGCTTCGACGAGTCTTCCCGCTCCTCCCGGACTCTACTCGCAAAACCTTTGTTCAGACCATGGTTATGAGCCAGTTTGACTACTGTAATGCTCTCCTGATATCTGCTAAGGAGTCCTCGCTAAGCAGATTGCAGGTGGTCCAAAACATGGCTGCACGTCTTGTTATGAATGCCCCGCCAAGAACTCCCTCCCTTCCCTTGCTTCAACATCTACACTGGTTGCCCATCCGCAAGCGGGCTAAATTTAAAGTTTGCTGCATTGTATACAAGGCCTTGCATAACAAAGGTCCTTCTTACATTTCCAGGAAACATAAGCCTTATGCCACTATCAGGTCTCTTAGGTCGGGAGACAAGGCGCTTCTTGTGGTTCCTCGGGTGAGGAAATCGAGGCTAGGCGGGAAATCTTTCTCCTACCTCGCTCCCTTCTATTGGAACCAGCTTCCCATCAACTTGAGACAGTGCCCTGACTATCTGCGTTTTAGAAAACTTCTCAAAACTGCCCTATTTCCTTAAGGTCCGTCTGTCTGGCCAGTGCAAATCCTCAGCGCAGAGATACCCCTTCGGGGGTGATTCAGGCGCGCTATAAAACCTATAAATAAAATAAATAAATAAATTATTATCAGTTACGTTATCACCCTCTGGGGTATGTTGCTTTGGACCTATGGAACTACCTCTGACCCCAACTTCTCGGGGTGGCGCAAGTCTTGTTACCGCTAGCTCCTTGATTGCTTTTTCGATGGATTCTAAGCGTTGGCATATTGGAGATAGGAGCCCAGTGATTTTTTCAAGAAGATCGTCCAGGTTCGAAACCTTTGGTGCCATGACATTAGGCTGGGGTTGCGGGTTCTCCGTAATGCCAACTGACGGATTTACTGGAGGTAGTTTGCATTTTCTGGGTCTCTTAAAGTTACTGGCACAAAGGGCTGTGAAAGAGCCCCTCTTTCTTTTGTGGGCAGATATTACAACAGGAGGTGTTGTCCCCTCCGGCATAAGTTTGACGGTGGCAGCCCTGGTAGAATTGGGGGGGGGGGGGCTGGTTACCTCCATTTGTATGCTCGGTGTCTGACCCTCATTAAGTGTCAAACATGTTGTGTCCCTAATTATGTCGTCAGTCATGCCCGTCGATAGTCTCCTCTCCACACGGGCAATCTCTATAGCTATGGCTGATGAGGCTTTTGCTAAAAAAGTATCTAAGGATGTAAGGGTTACCTCTTCTGCTGGCGGGTGGGGTGTCTTCTTCCTCCCCATCCTTTCGGGAGTCTTTTCACCGTCTTCAGGCTTCCCTTCCATGAAACGTTAGAGGGGGGCCCAGCCCAGCCTCTTCTGGGCTCCGACAGGCGTGGATGGGCCCGGCCAAGTCCCCGCGTGTGTCCCGCACCGTGGGAGCAAGGCTCGCTTTTCAGCATGAGTCCTTGTCGCGGGGATGATGGGAATTGGAGACTCCCCAGCGGTGGCAGGCAGCGGCACAGCACGGCTCTCCCCCAGCAGGAAACGGATTGTAAGCGGCTTACCATTCAATGAATAACCTAATTTTTTTCAATGCAGTTTTACTGCACTGAGTTTGTTTGAGCTGCCCATTTACTGACTGTTTCTTAGCTGCTTTGAAATGTCAGTGCTGAGAATACCTTGTGTAGGTAATTATTTAACTGATAATTATTAAAAGCTGAAATATTTATAATGTATTTTTAGAAATTGAATTTTGAATTTGTTCTGAAATTAGATATTTTTACATTGAATGGGCTTGAGTAATGCTAACTAAAAATACAGTGGTGTTGAGCCTCTCTTGTTACCTGTTTTGGGAGCCGAATTACTAGCTACAAAGTTTAAAGGGAGAACATTTTCTTTAGAATTTTACCGTCTCCTTGTGTGGCTTGCACCACTTTGCCCATTTATTCCATGTGCTTCATTATCTTTAGTGCTTAATTTAGAAATGAAAGAAAAGAGCAAGAACCCAAAGTTTTTCTTCGAAGCCTACTGCTATCAGAATGCTGGGGTTCTCTAATACCATGCTTGCCTAGTCTTGATTGAATTTCCTACCTGTTTCTTCCACTCCCTACACTTCCTCTCTCTGTTACTTAATCATGATGGTTCTTTTCATCCCGTTCTTTCCTTACCACTGTTTTCCTCCTTTTCTCTTCCTTCTTTCCACCTTTTCCGCCTTTTTCTCTCTCGGTCTTGGTAGAACTCTGATGAAGAAAAATATGCCCCAGTCCCCAAAATTAAGTGCTGGTACCCAACAGCTGTACCCACCTGCACAAATTAAGCACTGATTAGCTTCAGAGTCACCTAAGCCTGATGCTTCGTTTTCTGTACTTCCAATGACACAAGCACAGTCTGCCTTCCAAATCCTTTAAGAAACATGAATCTGATCACTGTTTCATGCCCTCCACTAGATTTTGTTTTCTGCTCCAAAAATGATCAAAGCCATGCCATGCAGGTGGGTGCTTTCTCTGCAGAAGACTTCCTTTAACATTTCTGCTCATGGGTGCTTCATCATGCCTTTTTAGGTCTGGCTTGACAAAGCAGCTGTATTCATGAAAATAAACAGAGTGTGCTTTCACTTTACGTAGAGGAGCATTATTCTCCCTCCCCGCACTATTGGCTGTTTGGTGTATCATTCTGCTACCTGTAGAGTGCTTGCATTGCCATGCACGAGGGACTATTTCACATCTCATAAGTATACTGAATCATTACATATTAAATTCTTTATCTCACAGATGCATTATATACAGAAAACTGTTGTTTTGTTTTTCAGTGCTACAGGCTTTTTTTATGTTTTTAGTCCGGACTGAAAATATAAGCGAGGGCCAATTGTCTATGCCAGTGCTTGTTTAATTAGATTCCTTGTTCATTTATATTCTCCCCCTTGGTTTTTCTGTTTGGTTTGTGTAGGGTTCTGCTAACTCCCTCCTGGAGCACCTAATAGTTAAAAAAAAAATTTTTTTTTATTGAGTTTACAATTTACATCACACAAATAATCATACAAGCTACTGCTGGGCATTAAACCTCCGCAACATCAAATCACTTATCTTGCAGGGGAGACATCATTACAACTGCTGAGTTTGGCATAGAATTAATAATCAAGATTCGACATCTATTGTTGCAAGTAATAGACAGATTCTAGGGAATCCGCTTCTCATGTGTAGAGACCTAAGCTGAGGACAAGCGTCCAGCTATATGCATAGTAGTTACTCTTAAACCAACAAACAACAACTGCACCCAGTAGAGCCAGTCTGGCTAACTTTGTAACAGCATAATTATCCTTGGGACAGGTAGATTATATATACATTCATTGATCTGTTATGTTCTAGGCTATGTCTGCTCCAGAGCTATAAAGAGGCAGTGAGATGTCTTCTTGGGCGGAATATGTTTTTATATTCCTTGATCATATTGGTATGGTGTGCTGTGTGGGTTAAGGAGAGCTACTCCTGTCCTCTACATCTCTCGCTTCCCGCTCCCTCAGTACTTCTGACCATAGGTCTGCTATGCGGCGGCGCCTCATCCCTCTTTTATCTTCCTCAATTAAGGCTCTTTCCTCTGCCCTAGCCCATGCCGTGACATCTTTTTCCCAAGTTGCAATGCTGGGGCCTGAGTGGGATTTCCATCTTAACGTAATTCTTCTTTTGGCCAGGACCAATGCCAGATCTATAAATCGGGTCCCTACCTTTTTGGTCCTTGGCCTGGGAAATAACCCCCAACAGGCAGGGAATGGTGCGTGCGAGGACCTTGTACAGTACTGCCAGGACATGCTGCTAATATTCGGGCAGGGATGGGCAATCCCACAACATATGTTTAAAATCCACGTCTATGTGTGCGCAGCGTGGGCACTGCAGTTCACCGCTTCCCAATATTAAGTTAAGTTTGTGTGAAGTGAGATAAGTCATGTGGAGGATATTAAATTGGGTGTATTTAAAGCGGGCGTTTCTACTCATCTTCTGGGGCGATCTGCGTGCCTTCTTCCAGTCAGCTTTAGACAAATTGTGTTCGAGTGCCTCCCATTTCTGTAATAGGGTTGTTAAAGGTTTTTCCACCATCTCCCTCTGGGCCCGGTATAACCATTTAATGAGGTGCCTCGCCGATCCCAATGAGATCAATGCCTGTAAAAGCGCTTGTGTTTTTGGTTCTTGAGTACCACCGCCCAATAAATGCTGAAACGATTTCTGCAGCCCATGGTAATTTAAAAATTGCCCAGCGGGCAGCTCATACTGAGAGATTAACTCGCCTAGGGGGATCATTGCACCCTCTAAATAACAGTCTCCCGCTCTCACCAAGCCCACCCTTTCCCACTCCCTCAGTTGGTTCTTGGTGAAAAATGAGGAGGCTCCTCCTCGTGGTATTTCAACCAATGGGAGGTCAGGTGAGTATAAAGGGGTTTCCGCGGTGCGCTTATTGCTTCTGCGCCGGCAACACAAGGTCACAGTGAACAAGACGCCCTGGGCTTGTGCCTGCTTCCTAGGGAGTAATAGCCTAGCTATCAGTTTCCCCTTAAGGTCATTACCAGGTGGCAAGTCCAATGTTTCCAGCCCAATCCCCTCTAACCACTGAGCCAGCCACTGCAGTTGAGCAGCTAAATAATAAGCCTCAAAGTCCGGTGCTCCCAATCCTCCTGTCTCTGGCGCCCTCTGGGCAGTGGCCAACAACACCCTGTTAAGTCCCCCGTCCCAATCAAATCCCTCAGCAATGTGTCCAGTTCGTTCAACCAGGTCTTCGGGATGACCACCGGCAAGTTGGCAAAAAAGTATAGTAAGCGCGGTAGCATGACCTTTTTGGAAAGTGCCATCCTCGACATAATGGGGAGTTTAGGAGAGTGCCAAAATGTCACTGATGATTTCAGAGATCGAAGACCCGGGTTCAAGTTACCTTCAAAGAGGTCCTGTTGTTCATGGAATATCTGAATCCCAAGATATCTAAAGGACCTGGGGGACCATTTAGTGTCCCTTGGAAGTGGCAGGGGGTCTTAGGGTGAAAGGGGAAAATGTGAGTTTTGGACTGGTTTACTCTCAAGCCGGTTAGGGAGGCATAATCATTCAAGATGTCAATTGCAGCATGGACCCTATGGTCCCCTCTCTGCAGATATAACAGGATATCATCTGCGTAAAGAGAGATCATGAATTCTCTCTCATCCAGCATCAGGCCCAGTCTACCAGTCTCCTCTCTAAATTGCACAGCCAGCGGCTCCATCGCTAAAGCAAACAGGAGCGGGGACAGGGGGCATCCGTGTCTCGTCCCCCTGCACACCTCGTATGTGTTTGAGATTATACTGCCCGTTCTGACCCTGGCTGAGGGGGATGTATATAGGAGCTTGACCCAGTTAAGCCATCCCTCCCCGAGTCCCATAGCATGCATTACCTCGATCAGGAAATCCCACCTTAAACAATCAAAAGCCTTTTCGAGGTCCACCGCCATAGCCACTGCCTCGGGATAGTTCCTGGTGAATCAATACACTATAAAAACGTGTAAGGCTACCTGACGTAGATCTGTTAGGGATAAACCCATTCTGATCTGCGTGGACCAGGCTACGCATGTAAGGGAGCAGTCTACTAGCAAGGATTTTACCTAAAATCTTAAACTCCAGATTTAGCATGGACAACGATCTAAATTCCGTGACAGTAGGAGCACCCAACTTTACTTTTGGGAGGGTTACCACCAGGGCTTCCCTGGTCATCGATGGTAACCGACCACCTTTCAATGAATCAGCATATAGTTTCTCGAGGAGGGGGGCCAACTAGGCGCTGTATGCCCCATAAAATTCTGCCGGGATGCCGTCCGGGCCTGGGGTCTTCCCCCTTGCCATGTCTTTAATCGCTGTCCTGATCTCAGGTATTCCTATGACGCCCCCTAAATCCTTCTGAGCCGTAGGGTCAACTTTCTGTAGTTGGATTCCGCCCAGGTAGGTGTGGATGGCATTCACTGGTATTTCCGGCGGGGGTTCGTAAAGGGCCGTATAATAGGTTAAGAAGCAAGTATTAATGATTCTAGGGGAGAAAGTTGTGGACCCGTCTCCGGTCTGGAGCTTGGTTATGGGTGACCCTTTGCTTTCTGGTTGAATCAGCCACGCGAGGAGTCAACCTGCCTTCCCGCCCTCAGCGTGTTGTTTCTTCTGATAGTCTTTATAATCAAATGTTCTCAGTCTATCAAGTGTTTTATTATAATTGCTCTTGGCTCTGGACAACTGAGTAAAGGCGTCTATTTGAGCCCCCAGCTAAAGCTCGAGCTCATGTATCTGGGTTTCGTGGTTCTGAAGTTCCCTCACCAACTCCCTTCTGGCCCCCACTGTTTGCCCCATGCAGTGACCTCTAACAACTGCCTTGAAGGAGTCCCACTCTATCAGTGAGGAGCTGGCCGTACCCTGGTTCCTCAAAAAATAGTCCGAAATAGTGTCCTGGAGGGACTGTTTAAAGCATGCATCTTCCAACATGGTTGTATCTAATCGCCAAGTTGGGATGGCCAACACTTCGGGTGTAATAGAGAGGGTTAAATGCAAGGGGCTGTGATCTGACAAAGTGCGACCCAAATACTGGGCATCCACCACCATTAGACTAATGTGAGATGAGCAGAGAATCATGTCCAATCTAGTATGCAACTGGTATAATGGGGAATAGAAAAAGTAATCCTAGCCTGATCGTGTTGCAATCTCCAAACATCCACTAGACCCCAATGATCCATCTACTCTCGGAGAGCTTTTGCGTTGGAGTTGTCATAGTCCTGTGCAGTGGCAGAGTGGATCTATCTATGTTGTTGTCTACTACACAGTTATAGTCCCCCCCCACCCAGTATAATGTCCTGAGTGGCTATCTCTGCAAGTGGACTGGAGAGCCTGCGAAGGAACCGTGACTGCTCTTGGTTAGGCGCGTAAACGCTGCCCAGCGTTATCTCCTTGCCCAAAAACCTGCCAATAACCTGCCTGCCAGCAGCGTGGGGAGGAAGGGGACTCCCACATCAACTCTGCTGTTTGGGGTTACCATGCCTCTCCTCCCTTTCAGTCTAATGCGGTTTCCCTCGGGTCCCTTCCTTCTGCCACCACGCCGGCAATCAGCCTCAGGTATTGTACCTATTTGGTTGGCGGTACTCACGACCTGCCCCTCGCCGACCAGGTCCAGTCCAAGCCAGGCTCTCACCCAGCGCAGGTCCCAAAAGATGTTAAAGGGACTCTTCTACGATCGGTGTCCTCCCCCCCCCCCCCTATGGGCTGTATGCTCATGGATCGCGGCAGAAATCCCAGCACTTCTAGGGGCCGTCTCCCCTGTTCGGCCTACCACCTCGGCTATTCCGCAACACTCACCGGACCAGCCGCCCAGGTCCTCACAGGGTCAACACGGGCCGAGCTGCCCGTCGGGAACCTCTGCTGTGCCTCTCACTACCCTCGGCGTTTCCTGGAGCGGTCGTATCAGGGCCTGCTGCGTCACTTCACTAGGCCGCACGCGGCCGCTCCGCCCGCTTCTTCAGCATTCGGCTCCCCAAGGGTTGCAGCAGGTCACTCAGCCCCAATCTCGGCGCTCTTGCCGGCGTCCAGCTCAAGAATGCCCCGATCGGGGGTCAGCAGACTTCAGAGTCATCTGAATGTGCAGGCTTTATTTTGGCGAGCCGCCGCGTTTCTCATGTCGTGCGCCCGCCCCACTATAGCTCCGTCCCCGGCATCTGCTTCTCGGCCCTCCGGGCTGTCAGGGCTCACCCGCTTTCGGCGCCGCTCGTCTCTGAGGATAGGGAAGCAGGGTGACCAATCCTGCCTCCCGAGAGTACAGAACGCCGTCTGCAAAGCAGGATAAGTCTTGGGCCAAAGCTCCGCTCTCACACACCCGCCATGCTGCTTAGTGTCTAAGCCACGCCCCTCCTGGAGCACCTAATTGTTAAAGGACTTTGTTGGCATGTGGTACATTACAAAGAGACCATCACATAAAGCAAATCCCTAATTTCATCTTTTACATAGTAGAAAGTCCCTAAAGTGAGCTTAGTTTAGCAAATAATCCTGTTTACATTTTAAGATGAGGTGAAATGCTATATGAGCCAGAATAAAAGAACAATATAGACTTGAGAAACAAATTCCCAAAAAATGCCACAAAATATGGGAGAAAAGAAGGAAGGGAGCACAGTGGGAAAAAAAATCAATCCAGCTTTTAGAAATATCAATTTTGTACGCCTCCGCCAGTTAAATACACTGCCCTGATCTCTGGCTACATCACTGACAAATAGATAGTATAGCACCCAAACATCGCCCTCTGTACACTGCCTTCCAGTATTGACCTCTACAGAATGGCTTATTTTGCAGAAGGGTATTGTCACAAATCTCCAGGGATACCACGACAATCAAAACGGTAGATTTGCTAAGGCCAGTTATTCTTCTAACCATCTTCCTGTCGCCTGCACTTGGTTTTACTCTGTATTCTGTTGTCCAGACTGATTCATGCGTTCATCTAATCTGAACCCGTTTTTGCTTTGTTTTTTTCAAATTGCTAACCCACGGTGGCTCCAACCTCTACAAATACAAAAATGTATTACATTCTAACAAAGAAACATCGAATCGCAGTTGTGAAACGGTTTAGTAATTATGGGTAATCATGATCTCCAAGACAATTTTGTTATCAAGACATAAATTCTCGGGATGCCATTATAAATAAATGACATGTTCGAAGCAGATTTTTGACACACCTTTGACATATTTCCCTTTCCTCGTGAGCTCTCTCACCAGCTCATGCATTCCTGAAAACTTGACTCACCTACACTAATCTTGTGTTAAGATATTTTGTATTATGTGGTCACACATAATTAATATAACTAGTCATCGTGCTACTTGAAGCTTGAAGTTTTGCCTGTGGTCCAGTTCCTCATTAGATTATGGACATGCGACTGTTGTGGTAGTGCCCAAGTCCACCCACTCACCTTACCCAGCCTTAAAAGAATGGCACTGCCTGTCCACTGACATCAGAATCAAATTTAAGCAATCCCGCATAGCCTTCAATGTCATGAACTCTGACCAGCCCGATTCCCTGTGCTCCACCCTTAGAGTATAGGATGGAATAAACATCTAAAAACCAAAGGTCATCTTGTACTTAAGTCGAAAAACTGAAAGCACTTGCATCCGACTGCCATTTTATCTCTGGAGCAGCGCCATTATTTTAGAACTCCATCAGAATGGAAAAATGTTCTATCCAAATTCCTCCTGCATTAGGGACCCATCCGCTTCCAGATCCTCCCATCTGTCTGGAATTAGTGTCCTTTCCAGTCACAACTTCTCTGCACTCTACTACCTCCCTCCCCAGCCCCTGTCTTTACCCCCTCACCCTACTACAACGGTAAATTGAACTCTGACCTACATTTTCTCTACTACCAGCACCATGATTCATTTATGATATGAATATTGTTGCTACTGTAAGCGCAAGAGCCACTTTGGCACACTGTTTCATTGTAACCGGAGAACTCCGTCGCCAGAGTTTATATCACTGTAAAGTACACTAACATTTCTCGTTTAAAGAATATATAGTACAGAAAAATGTTAAACAAACGATGCGCTCATGATCCACAAAAAAGCGGCATGTTTTTCATTCCATTTGAATAACAAAAAAGTACCTCTATTGTTCCTTGTGCTGACTGGAAATACAGAAAGCTAGCTAGTGTTATTCAATGCTTTGGTACTTGTTTTTGTATTAATCCTCCATCCTGAATCTGCACAAGTGTCCTCTTATAATGCTTTATGTTTCTTTCCTTTTCGTTTAGATGATGTATTTCTAGTTTGACAGTCACAAATGATATAATTGTCACTTCGTGTATGAAAGTTATATGTCTGTTCATATTTCAAAAGTAACAACATGTTTTTTTAATAATATACTTAACCCAGGAATGCACATATTCCACAGAGATAGTTTTATAAACATTCTAATATTGAATTGGAATGCACATATTCCACAGAGATAGTTTTATAAATATTCTAATATTGACTTCTTTAGTACTTGAAAAATTCTAAAACGAATATCATCTTCGGAAAATGAAGTCTGTGCCATAATATGCAAAGCCGCAATGTGTGGTAAACACCGCCGACTTGCTATAAAACGATTGCTTTTGTGCCTAAAAAATAAATACAAGCATCTCTTTTCAGAAAAGTGTTAATGACAATTGTGATACATCAATACCACATATATATAACATTGTAAGACATGGAATTCTTTTTTGTGGTGGGTGACTACCCACCTTAAGGAATAATCACAACCCTTGTCAGAGCAAACCCTCAAAGTCACTAAATCAACCTGAGGTCACGCTTTAGTCCAGTCCACCGCAGGAGTACACTTCTAAAGCCCTCCGGGACCTCAAAGAAGGCACTTAGAGACTCAGAGTGTCAGACGAGGCCATCAGCAGGTTCTAGTCCAGGTCCAGTTGCCACTAGTCATCTTCACAGTAGCAGCAAAGGCCTTGTGTAGCTTGTTGTGTTACTGTTGCTTGAACAGGAGGTCAGCCTTATGTCCCTTGGATTTCACTTCTGGATGCAAGAGGGAGCAGGTCCAGTCCTTCAGGGATCCTTTCAGGTCACAGACAGCAGGCCCAGTCCTCTTCTGTTCTTCCATAGGTCCAGGCAGGGTCGGCTCTAGGCTGGTGCGATCAGTGCCACCGCACCGGGCGTTGACTTGGGGTGGGGGCGTCATTTTTGAAAATGTATATTATCATTTTAGAAGCACCTGCTGCGGCGTTCCTGGCCTCCAGCAATTTTCAGACATCAATTAAAATGTCAAGATAACTCTGGGCATTAATCATCTTTCTGGAAAGAGGAGGTTTTTCTTGGCGAAGTTTTGACTCTACTAAGGTAGCGCAGAGGGTTAAAATGCCTGCTGCTAAGAACGTGTATTATGCAGATAACAAAGGGCATATAATGTAAATAGATCAGTGTGTTACTGCTTCTGTAAGAGAGCTCCTTTTGTGACTTGTCGTTTTTAAGTCAAAATCCTAATATAGAACATTGAGTTATTAATTGTCATCAAAGAGCTGCATGCAAACTGCAAGGTATATATTAGAGCTACATGTTTTTTTGCCCAGTCTTTTATCGTCTTAATCTTGTGAAAAGGGTTCATTTGGGTAGAAAACAATTCTTATTATTAAAGAGAACCCCTAACAATGATGTTACGTTTTAAATTCTGAATTTGTGGTTTTCCAGAATTAGGCCTCAAACTATATTGCCTTCCAGTATAGATGACATGTCACTCCTACACTACACCTTGTAGTCCTGTCTGATCTAACATTTCCTACACACTGCTTTACACATGTATGATTGTCTATGTGCAATGTGTGTGTGATGTAAAGTGCTGCGACACCTTACACTGGTATGAGTGGCGCTATAAAACTAAATGAATCTGAGAGACAGTGGTTATGGAGACTTGAGGGGCACTGTTAAAGGGTGCTAGTGAGGGAATCCGTGGCAGAGGTGGTCATTGGGGGGGCGCCAACAGACATTGTCGCACAGGGCGCCACCAGCGCTAAAGCCGGCCCTGGGTCCAGGAGTGTTCCAAAGTGGATGCCTTGTGGTGCCATATTTATGCCTGGCACTAGCTAGTGGGTGGGAATGATTCCTGGACATGCCCTAACCAATGGGGTAAAAGTTCCCAGGACCAGCCCTACCCACTTAGGGGCATTTTAAAGATGACAAACGTCTTTGGCCACACTAAACTTTGGCTCTGAGGGCTAGAGATTTTGTGTGTGTGGGCAGTGTACTGTGGTAATCCTAGTATCATCCCACTTCTAACATCAAAATAAAGTTTGAAGCATCCATGGTACCTCCTACGAATGTGGAGAGAGAAATCTGGTAGTTTGAAAGTGGGGGTTTTCTAGCAACTAGACAGTCAATACACAAGAATTGTCTTGACACCCTGTTTTCTTCATTTCAACAGAGCCCCCACGTGTTATATGTAAACCCAGCAGACTTGTCAAACAGGCTTTGATATTCAATCAGGATTTGACACTTTAAAGTCAAAAAGGATGCTCACAGCCCCCACCTTTCTGCTTAGGTCAAAGGAGTCATCCTTGTTGTTGTATCTGACAACCTTGGCGTGTTTTTTTGCTAACTTTTTGCCTTCCATTCTCATGTTTTTGCTGGCTTTAGGACTCTGCGCACTTTACCACAACTAACCAGTGATAAAGTGCCTGTGCTGTCTCCTTTAAACATGGTAACATTAGCTCACACGCATTGGTCAATTTACTTTACTTGAACGTCCCTAGTGCAGTGGTACTACATGTACCCAGGACCTGTAAATTAAATGCAACTAGTAGGCCAGCAGCACTTATTGTGACACCCACTTAAGTAGCCTTTCAAAACAAGCCTCTGGCCTGCCATTGCAGCCTGTGTGTTCAGTTTTAAACTGCCTTTTCGACCTGACAAAATAAACCTTTTGCTAAGCCTAAAACTTTTTAATACATATGCCACCCCTAGGGTAGGCCCTAAACAGCCCATATGGCAGGGCACAGTGTATTTAAAAAGTTGGATTTGCACTTTTAATTTTTTACATGTCCTGGAAGTTGAAAAATCTTAAATTTGTTTTATACTACTGCTAAGCCTACCTCTCCCATAGGATAATATTGGGTTACCTTATTACATTTAATAAGTGATTATTTTCAATTAGGAGCAGATAGGAATGTCAAGTTTGGTGTCTTAATAATTATAATTCAAAACCCTCTTTAATGGTAAAGTTGGATTTTAAGTCACAATTCTGCAGATGCCACTTTTAGAAAGTTGCCATTTTCTTGTCCCAACCATTTGGTGCTGGTATCCTGGGTCACATGACTAAGAGTTGGAAGGATGGGCAATGTTTTGCTTGATATGAGGACAGAGCTGTCACCTACTATGCTTGCACATTACCAAGGCTCTGCCTGAGCACACTTACAAAGGATTTGACATTAGTCTTTTGTGTCCCAAGGCAAGCTTTAGCCAGGGCAGAGAGGCAGGAAATTACAAGCACCTGTGGGTGTGGAACAGTCTAGAAACTTCTCCTACTTCAAAGATGGCATCCGGTATAAATATTGGACCCTCAGGCCAATATCTTCAGTACACCTCTGGGCCTTTGAAAGACTCGGAAGGACTGCTCTGCTCCAAAAATGACCACTACTCTGCTGTCCTGCTACTATGCTGCCCTGCTGGCTTGGAAAGAAGACTAGACCAGCACCCTTCACCTCAGGCTGAAGTGATCCCAAAGGTCGGCTGACTGACCTCCAGTTCTGAGCTACAGGGACATAACAAACTACAGAGGCCTCCCTGCATCTGCCCAGCTGACCTGCAGCTTGAACCTGCAACTGGCCCTGCTGGCCTCTGATGAAGTGAGTTCCTGATCCCCAAGAGGTGTCCCTCAGGTCCTGTACCCTTGGTTTGGCATCAGTTGAGCTCCTCCTTCAAGAAAAGGAAAAATCCTTAGGTTTTGGGCTCTTTGTGAATGCAAACCGGCCCGTTCACGCCAAGATCTTGCCGCCTGCGCTGACCACCAACACAAAACTGCGGTGAACCTAACTCTTCATGCTGCAGCGACTGCCAGTGAAGAACGGCAACGCAAGATCTGCACTTTGCGGCACAGCATCGACAACCCGCAGTGACTGCCAGTCCGAATCTCCAGCAACGATCGTCTGCTATGTCATTATGGTTTCAATTTATTACATTTTACTCTATTTTTCTAAATTGGTGTGGGATTTTTGTAGTGTTATGGTTTCACTTTATTACAGTTTGAAGTGCAGAATAAATGCTTTACAAATTGCCTCTAAGTTAAGCCTGACTGATTTTGTGCAAAGCTACCAGAGGGTTAAGCACAGGTTAATTTGGGGTTTGCTTGTGTTTGACAAGAATTGTTGTTGCTTCAGAAGAAGTTCAACCTTCTCACCCAGTAACCCAATTTCCTACATTGTTGTTTAGTGGTGAGGATTTGGACTTGTGTTTATGCAGTGTCATACAGTGATTTTGTGTTACACTAAAATCCCAGATAAATAATTTGATAACATTCCGAGTTTCTTTTAAATTCTCCTTAATTAGCTCTTTTGCTGTTTCCATATTCACCCTCATACTACATGACTGTTGTTCCTGGAATCACATTTGAAAGGTTGGAGTTTGAACTTGCCAACATAGATGCCTACACTGTGGCTAGCTCAAGAAGTTCTGCAAGGAGAGGGTACTTCCAACCAAGAGCAACACCAGAAAGCTGGAGCTCCAAAAGGCACTGATGCCCTAGGTGGAAGTCCACAAGTCACTGGCTAAAGCAGAGGAAGGGGATGATGAGGTGGAGGAATAGGAGGGGGACCTGGATGCAGGTCCTGAAGTGCAGCACTCAGGGGAGGGAGGTGACTTAGCCCCTACCTTGGAACAATCTCCCAGAGCGGGGGAGCAGAGTGTTCTCACAAGGCCTATCCCTAGAGGAGTTGGCGGAATAGAAGGCTGAGAGGGAGTCTAGGCTGCAGATACCCAATCGGAAAATGGAGGTGGCAGCAGCCTAGAGAGTCATGGAGGAAGATAAACTAGCCTTGGAAGAAAGTGGAATGGCCCATGAGATAAGTCTCAGCGAGCCGGACATCAGAGCTAAACAAGTGGAATCCAGCAATAATGGTGGCACCACACCCGCTCTGCCCTCCGGGGACAAGAGGGTCCACATTCCCAAGGATCTGGTGCCTAACTTTGCTGTGGGAGATGACATTGAGAAGTTATTTGAAGCCAATGAGGTTGCTCTAGAGATGCATAGGATCCCTGGGGAAGATTGGGGAGGCCCTACTACCCTAGAGAAGGAGGTCAGAATGAGGTTCCTCCCCCAACGAGGACACCCTTATCAGTATTATTGCAAGAGAGAACATATTCAGTCTTTGTTTTGCAGAGCTGAACCAACACCTGATTGACAGTAAGCTCACTGACCCCATGGAGCTGGCTAAGGAGGCAAACCACTGGCTTAGCACTCTGGTTCACTAGAAGGTGTCTGGGAGGGATCACCACAAGGGTGGACAGGGACCTCACCAGAAGAAAGGGAGGGGGGTGTAAAAAAAAGAAGGGATTCTCTAAAGGTCCCCAAAATAGTTCCCTGTGGCAGGATTCTCAAACACCACGTGAACAGAAGAAGCATAAGTTTCCAGATCATAAGTCGTCAGGGAAGTTCACCCCCAAGTGCTATGAGTACCATCAGGTCAGGCACTGCAAGGGTGATACCATGTGACCCAAGTGGGAACAGCCTCTCCACTGGTAGGCAGATACCAGAGCACAACATCTGGAAAGAGGTGGAGCTCTGGTTCCACCTGGAAATGTTTGGGCCTTCTGAGTGGGTGTGCCTGACCAAACGGCCCATGGCCGCCTGAGAGGGTAGTCAGGAGGACTTGGAGCCTGGAAGAAGGCCCAGTTACTTTCCAAAAAGAGGAAAGGCAGGGGGAGCAGGAAACCCACTCCTGAAACTCCTATGGTCCAGGAGGAGGCTGCACCAGAGGGTTTAGTCCCGAAACCTGCAGGGAAGGACATTGCCGCCCTGGGAAACCCATCTGAACTGACCATTTGGCAGAAGGAAGGAGGTCCCACCAGGGAGGAATTCTGCATCATGCAGGAGGAGTGTCCTACTCTAGAGGGCCGAGGGCAGCAGGTCAAGGCCCAGGCAGCTGGTTGCACCGCTGGTGATCACCTGATTTTCTGGGAGAATGGTCTTCTCTACAGCGTGTCTAAGATTTCTGAGCCTGGTGCAACCCATATGTTGGTGACCCCCCCCAGTGCTACAAGACCGTTCTACTGTAGCTGCCTCACAATGTTCCCCTGGCAGGTCAAGACCTTTTGCAGGCTTGTCACCCAATTTTATTGGGCCCTGATGAGGGTGAACTCAGATGCATTGTGCAGGCCATGTCCCACCTGCCAAGCCAGTGGGAAGTCAGGAGGGATGATCAAGGCTACCCTGGTTCCCCTTCCAGTCATTGCACCCCCTTTGAAAGGGTGGGCATCAACATTGTTGGGCCTCTGAACCCAAAGACAGCCCTGGGCAGCAGGTTCATCCTGATCTTGGTGGACCATGCTGCCTGGTACCGGAGGCGATACCAGTGAGAACAGTGGCTGCGCCTGCGGTGGCCAGGGCACTGATGGGGATATTTACCCATGTGGGGTTCCCAAATAAATTATTATCCGACAGTGGTACCAACTTCATGTCAGCATACATGAAGTCTTTGTGGGACGAGTGTGGGATAACCTACAAGTTATCCACGCCCTGTCATCCCCAAAGCAATGGGCTTTTTGAAAGGTTCTAAATGACCCTCAAAAGGATGATCATGGGCCTGTCAGAGCCCTTGAGGCGGGAGTGGGATGTTCTCTTGCCATGCCTGTTGTATGCTCATAGTGAGGTACCGCAGAAGGGGTTGGTTTCAGCCCCTTGGAACTTTTGTACTGTCATCCTGTCAGAGGGCCTCTCAGCCTAGTAAAGGAGGGTTGGTAGTAAGCTCTTAAAAAAGCCTTCCAGAATGTGATCAGGTACATACTGGCCTTCCACACTCAGATGAAGCGCTTCTAGAAGAAGGCAAAGAAGAATCTGGAAGCCAGCAAGGAGGTCATGACGCACTAGTGTGAAATATTAGGTTACTGTTTCAGGGGGTGAAACCCTACTCAAGCAGCAGCCACAATCCTTGTCAAGGGGAGGCATAAGTAAACCCCAAATTAACGTGTGCTCAACCCTCTGGTATCTAGGCACAAAGCAGACAGCCTTAACTTAGAAGCAATTTGTAAAGTATTAATGCAGCACTTCAAAAAGTAATAGAGTGAAAACACAAGAGAAATCCCATACCAATTTAGAAAAATAGAGCAACATTTAATAAATAAATCAAGACCAAAATGACAAAAATCCAATCTGTAGAACCAGAGCTATGCAATTTTGTAGATTTAAGTAAAAATAGTGCCAAAATGCCCAAAGCGCCACTCACGGTTATCTGGTTGTGTGAGATCGAGAGAAAGTCACAGGTTCAGGCCCACCACGATGGAGTGTGGGTCAGATACAGGAACCAGGTTAATCTCGCGGAAAAGTTACCTTCTCAGTCCAGCACAAAGAGTCCCGTTCGCTGTGGAGCGGGCCGCAAGAAGCAGATGAGCGTTGTGGACTGAGCTTTGTGGTGGAACTTCCCACGAGCGGTGGACATTGTAGTGCGAAGGGTCGTGCTGACGGAACTTCGTGTTGGCGGGTGATGCGACTGACAAGGGTTTGGTGCCAGTGGCCCCATTTGTGGTACCAAAGAGCCTAAAAACTTCAATTCACCTCCACTGAGCCACAGCAAGGGTCTAGGACCTGAGGGACACCACTTGGGGGGGGGGGGGGGTTGGGGGGTTCAGGGGTTTACTCCAGCTGGATATGGGTGCTGGTTCTAGTGGTTGGGAGCCTATGTCCCTGTAGTTCTAAACAGGAGGCCAGCAGATTAGCTCTTGGATTCACTCGGAGAGTCCTGGGGTCAGATACAGGTCCAATCGCTCTGACATAGGCAGAAAGGCAGCAGGGCAGCAATCCAGGAAGACAGCAGTCAGCAAGGTGGTAGTCCGGCAGAGCAGCAGTCTAGCAGAGTGGCAGTCCTTTCAGCAGCACAACTGTCCTTCCTGGCAGATTCTCCACAGTTCCAGAAGTTTACTGAAGAGTTGGTGGCTGAGGTCCAATGTTTATACCAGGTGCCTCCTTTGAAGTGGGAAAAGCTCCAGAGGTTTCCCTTTGAAATACAGAGGTCTCCTGCCTCCTCTGCCCTGGCTCCAGACTAACTACAGGGGGTATGCAGCCCTTTGTGGAGGCAGGATACAACCTATTCAAGTGTAAATAGGGCTGTGCCCAGCTCAGCTCTCTCATCCTGCCAGTGTTGGTCCTTCCAGGCACACCTAGGCTGTCTAGGAGAAATACACAAAGCCCAACTGTCAGCTACACCCAGTCATGTGACCCAGAGCCAGGCTGCAGGAACAAAATTGCTAAGGCACGAAAATGCCAATTTTCTAAAAGGCGAGCGCTGCTGTCTGGAAGTATGAGCATTGAACGCCATCGTTCCTCTGACTATCAAAAAGAAATAGACCCTTAATTCAAGAGCCGTTCCCCACGTTGCATCATGGCGTTTCCAACATGGATCACACGTTGGCGGTGATGCTGATTTGAACTGAACCTCAAATAGGATGGTCAATGGATACAACTTTACTTCAAACTAATTGCGAAGAAGAGCGCTTGACCTAGAAATAAAAGAATACACACAAGATAAAAACAGATCGCACCAAGTCAAAGCCCTGAAGAGAGCCCCATGAATACTAATGGGACTCGAAACGCATTGGCATCTTCAACCATTGAGGAAACATTAATTTAGGAGTAGGAGCAGCTTTAAGGGAAATATTGTAGTGTCTAAACCCTAGTTGCGTCTAAGGTTGTTCCCAATGGGCAGCATCCCCTTAAAAGGGACTATGTGAATCATTTATACAAATTCACAGCGGGATTGTTGCATTGCTGCATTTATGAAATGACTGACTGGTGTAATATTTTGATGTCTAGTCCATTTATTGTTGTTTATCACGTTTTACACGTCTTATTTGTTTTTTGTACTCTTTGAAACAAAAAGTGTTTTCTCTGTCTCTGACACATATGATAACAGAAAAAATGAAAAAAATGAAACAATGGTTCAATAAAGAACCAGGACCAATGAAATCAGGTATTGGTTCTAGTCTGTTTAAGTAGATAACTGCAGAGGAAGTGGTAGCTAGGTATTTTGTTATGTTAATTTTCGAAAAGTGGCATTTTCAAAATTGTAATTTAAAATCTGACTTTACCATGTAAGAGGGCTTTTAATTACAATTCTTTAGACGCCTCCACTTGACCTGTCTCCTGCTCCAAATTGGAAGTTATAGCTTATTGAATATAATAAGGTAACTCCAATGTTATCCTATGGGAGAGATAGAGGTGAGGGTCTTCCTGGGCCTCACCAGATTTTACAGGAGATTTGTCAAGGGGTAAGGCACCATTGCTGCTCCCTTAACAGAGCTGACTTTTAAGAAGCAGCCCAGACAGGTGATCTGGATGGAGGCATGCCAGAACACTTTTGACACCCTGAAGGGAGGCCATGTGCATGACACCTGTGCGCAAGGCCCCTAAGTTCATTGTGCAGATCGATGCCTCAAAGCATGGCATAGTGGTTGTGCTCTCACAGCTAAATGAAGAGGGCCTAGATCAACAAGTAGCCTTCATCAGCAGGAGATTACTTCCCACAGAGCAGAGGTGGAGTGCAATAGAAAGTGAAGCATTTATAGTGGTCTGGGCACTGAAGAAGTTGAAACCATACCTGTTTGGGGCTCATGTCCGGGGTCAGACAGACCACAGATCCATCAGATGGCTAATGTAGAGAGAGGGGGGAGAATCCTAAACTGTTTCAGTGGTCCATCTCCCTACAGGGATAGACTTTTCGGTGGAGCATTGCCCTGGAACTGACCACACCAATGCAGGTTCTTCCATCTTAGCGATGAGAACTCCCATGAGGGTGGGTAGTTCTTTCTGCTTTCAGTGGGGGTGGGGCATGTTGGACCTGACATCATTAGTGTGGTTTTTCTCCAACTTTTTGCCGCCTTTCCTCCTGTTTTTGCTGACATCATTTTTGCTGGCTTCAGGGCTCAATACACTTTACCACTGCTAACCAGTGTTAAAGAGCTTGGGCTCTCTCCTTTAAACATGGTAACATTGGCTCACACCCAATTGGCACAATGAATTTACTTGTAAGTCCCTAGTACTTTGATACTACATGTGCCGAAGGCCTCTAAATCAAATGCTACTAGTGGCCTGCAGCACTTATTGTGCCACCCACTTAAGTAACCTTTTAAAACATGCCTCAGGTCTGCCAGTGCAGCCTGTGTGTGCAGTTTAAACTGCCATTTTTACCTGGCAAAAAAAGCCTTTTTGCCAGGCCTAAATCTTCCGTTTTAATAGATACAAGTCACCCCAAGTGTAGGCCCTAAACAGCCCATAGGGCAGGGTGCACTCACAAAGAATTTGACACTAGTCTTTTGTGTCCCCAGTCAAGATTGGGCCAGGGCACGGAGGCAGGAAATTCTAAACTCCCCTAGGAGTGGAACCCTCTAGAAACCTCTCCAACTTCAAAGGTGGTACCTGGTATAAATATTGACCCCTCAGACCCAACTCTGCAGTAAACCTGTGGAAGGCTCAAGAGGACTGCTGTGCTGCTCTGTTGCAAGATGGACTGCTACTCTGCTGCCCTGCTGGCTGAGAAGGAAGGACTGGACCTACACCCGTCATCCAAGGCTGAAGTGACTCCAAAATGGAGCGGAATGTGGCAGACATGTCCAGTGAGAGATAGGCAACAATGCCATTTTTGTGAATCTTTGTTTTCAAGTCTTCCCAGTTGGAGAGTAGAGTGGATTACATACCTCTCCATGAGAGAACCCCATATTGGCCTTAGAGGAGGATATTTTCAGGGGTGTCGCAAATGTCAATCATGTTTGTTAATTTCAGTCTGTTTTCCAAAGAACGGTTCATTCAATATTGGTTTATAACTGGCCAGTCTGTTGGATAAGGTTATTCTTTTTAGTACTACTTCATATGTTAAATATATGCTGGGAAGAAGTCGAAGATAGGGTGTTGTTAAGGGTGCTCCGCTCAAAGGCTAGTTAGTAATAGTTATTGCTTGTAGATGCTTTTGAAGGTTTTTGGAAGGTAGGGGGTCTGAACCCCTAAATTTCTCCGCGCACAAATTGGCGGTCGCTCCTTTCAGGTGCAAGCAGCGCAACTTTGGAACAGTCTCCCTCTGGCTCTCAGACTGACACAGGTTCTCCTCACCTTTAGGAAGTCACTGAAAACCTGGTTATTCCAGCAATAGCTCACTACTTAGCTAGTTAAGAGCCCGCAGTCAGTCACGCTCGGGTTGCTTAAGCGCCGGGACACTCAATTGAGTAGCCGTGCGCTCTATAAATTCCTAGTAACATAACATAACGTGACCCCAAAAGCCCAATAGCACTGATAAGCGCTTGGATTTCTGAGGGAGAGACTTGCTAATAAGTCTGTATTTAAAGGCAGTCTTCTATTTCTTGCCTTTAGATGGTTGTGAGTTTAGTACCTTGTTGATAATGTGAATTGTTTGCATATTAGCTTTGGCCATAAAGTTATTTACAACGGAATTACAGAAGTCTCAAGACTAAGGAGTCTTTGTGGATGTACCTCTGCATTTTGGAACTCTGTCTGGATCCTGTTGTTTCCCTTAGTATGACACTAGGCCTTAAAGATCCTGTGTAGCCTTTTTGTTTTCTTGATGGAAGTTTGGTAGATCCTTTTGAAGATCTAGAGGTGGGTGTGTTGTTTGTGCCTCTGGATTGCTTCCATTGGCCTTGGTAGGGTCCTGGGATGTTTTCAGCATGCTGAATATGTTAAAGGATTTGGTGAGTCAGTGGTTTCAGCTGGTTTACATCTTTTCATTAGTTGTTAAAACAGAGTGCTAATTGATGAATGTTACCTGTGGATGTTCTTGCGCAGAGGTTTCAGTTGAATTAAATTAGCTGGTGGTTGCTCTAGAACAGCAGTTCTTAAACTTTTGACTTTGATGGATCCCTGCTGAATCAATACTGGACTCTAGGGACCCCACTGAGTCATTATTGGAAGCTGAGGACCCCCGACCTCAGCAACTTTTATGATTTGAACTTCAAAACAGTACACACAAAAATACAAGTATACACTAAACAAATGCTCAAATATTGAAATATTTTGCTTAATTCACAATCGAATATAGAATTTTTTTCACATTTTCAATGTTGCTTCTTTATTTGTATATACTTTATTAATTTTAATGTATTCACCTTAATGTTACTTAATTTGTTAACACAGTCGCGGACCCCCTGAGTAGGTGTCACGGACCCCCAGGAGTCCACAGAGCACAGGTTAAGAACCACTGCTCTAGAAGGTAGGTTAATTACTCATAAATGTGATGAATCCATTAGGGTGAATAATACATCAAATGTGTGTAGCTCCAGTAATTACCTGTAGGAAACTGGACGCTCATAAATTTTTTTCGATGCTTCTTGGCTGCAGCATGGAAAGTTGGTAAAATTTGAAATAGGAATTCCGACCCAACCTATATTAATTCAAAAATTGTATATAATCACCTAACGCATCTATGGCATAAAATAAATCACAGTGGTCCCTAAACGAGGGTAATATACTAGTTACGCGACCCCCAGCCTTTTCGGTCACTCGTTGTTCGTTCTATATGTTAAGTTGGACGCAGGCTTGGGTCCCACTTCATTGTCTTTGCACAGATTTTTTTTTAAATTGAATATTAAAAAACTCTGTCCGGCTGAACAGCTTCAAATACAGCACTGACTGAGTCTATATTTATCTTCCTTGTTGTATATTACCCTCGTTTAGGGACCACTGTACTTAAAACTAGTAACGACCCAAGGTCCCTGACCAATTTCATTTGGGCCCCCTTGTCTTTCAAAGCATAAAATAAATCACAACAAACCATCTTTACATTTATATTCTTTTTTTAATGTATTATCATTTTAATAGTTATCTTTTTACTAAATAGTCCAATGTAAGACAAATATCTAAAAAATATACAATTATTCATAATGACTTTGGGACAAATTATCATAGAACACATAATAAAAAATTTACATCAAGCACATCGGTGGAAAAAAACCGCTTCAACCCTCATTCCACTCATTTACACACTGATACACATACATAACACTAATTAAAAACAATTGATTCTGCACATCATAAACAATCCCTTTATACAGTGCACTATTCACTTGAGCAACTCTTCATACACCGCGGGTTGTAGTCCACTGAACTTAAAAACAGTCAACACACGTTTTGGTGGCTCCTATTTCTAATCCGCCGCCTATAGATCCAATCCCCAATGGTTTTCCATTTCATACATGCTGCGTTAGAGGAATTTTCCAATTTCAAATCACGAAATAACAATTTTAATACCACAGTCCAATACTTAATATTCTGCCTATGTTATTTTTAAATCTGCAACTCTGGGTTCTACCACAAAATACTCTGACAGCCGCAAATAGTTGTTCCAAGAAAAGAGATGAAAAATCTTTTACCACCAAATGAATTGTTACCAAGGTAAAAGTCGGAATAAGCATCTGTGGTTATATCTTTGTGTTTCAAACACATCCTTACATCCACATGACGTGAAATAGTTCTGCAGAAAGTTGGCCAAACCAGATGCATCCGGTTTCTCAGGATGCCGTGTTTCAGTCCGAGATGGCATCAAAGGAAAGCCTCTATGAAGCTCCATTGTTCAGCAGTCCGTAGGTGAGGGTTAGTGTGCAGTAGATCAGCATGAATTCAGTGTCTGTCAGGAGTACATCTTCAATGTATTGGTGAGTAGTGATTCATTAAAGATTACCAGTAAGCCTTGTCTGAACCTTCCTTGGTGGTTATGTGTCAGGTTTTGCCTCATGTGCCCCAGGTGAAGTGTCATCTCCAAACCAGGTTTTGGTTATGCAGAGAAGGTCTGCATTTGAATCGGAAATTTGGTCAAAAAGGTTTTTGTAGATTGTGTTCCTTTTTTTTAATTGCTTTTTTCATTGACTGTATATTGATCAGCAGGCAGGTCAAATGGGATATTTGGAGAGAGAAGGTGGGTGTCAGAGGGGAAAGGCATTAGTAGGGCATGTGGATGGTAGAGGGAAGAAGAGCGGTATGGTTAGGATGGGAGGACAGCTTAAAAGGGAAAGTGAAGGTGAAAAGGAATAGTAAAATGAAAGTTGTGGTAAGTGCCCTTTTTTCTCATCAAATAGGCTAAGACATATCAGGTTAGTACATGCAGGTTAAGGTGGGGTTTGGAGTTGCTTAGTCTGGGATCATGTGAGGTTACATATCTAGTAGTTATAGTAGGTATAGGGTGACAAGAGTTACATGCTAGAAGCAGTTGAGATGATAAAGGGGGTGGAGTGAGGCGAGGAGTTGTGGCACACTTTCCCCTTTTCAGCTACATGCTTCTGAAGACTGTGGGGGGATGCAGGGGGGTAAGGGTTATACAAGGGCTAAATACCCTGAAAGACAGCAGTAGATGGTATCTGGGTGCTAGTGTTGTGTGATTGGTGATAGAGAAGAATTGAGAGTAGGTTGGCATATTGTAATGGCAATAGATGGTCCCAGGTTATATATGAAAGGTTGGAGAAAGGGGGTTGGGTTAGAGAGGAAAGTAATTGTGTTAATTATCTACTGGCGGTCGCCAGTAGATAGTTATAGTTTGGACCTATTTTCCATAGGAAATCCGCAACATTCTATTTGAAATAACTCTTGCGTCGGTTGATGAATATTCGCGAAATTTTCAAACTTTATGGGCCGCTCCGGTCCGCTCCTATCCTGAAAGTTTCGGGGTGATTCGTCAAGCGGGGGCCGAGAAAAAAGGGGGGTCCCAAAACCTGTTTTCCCCATTCATTTTCCCATAGGAAACTTTAGCCACGGCTACAGCCCGAACTGCTGAACGGAATTACACAAAATTTGGCAAAGAGGTAGTTCTTGGTTCAGAAAGAACCCTTTTTGTTAAATGGTGTAAATCCGTTGAGTAGTTGCTGAGAAAATCAAAAGTAAAAACACATATATATCTGGGCGGAGCCTAACCACACATGTCATCGTGAGATCTGATTGGCTGTCAGCACTTCATCCTGGAATTGCTGGCAGCCATCTTGGGACCAATATAAATGATAGTACCCCATTGAAATGCATTGTAGTGAATCGAAGATCTTGAGGGTTACCAAAAGGAGAACTATAAAGGTTGATAACAGACTTTAGTTACATTAGAATTCATTTGTTGATGGTACCATACTAATTTCAGGAATTGTGGTGTGTTCTAAGGTGATTTTACCCTGTGAAAAACCTTCTGCTGGGATATCATGAATCATGTTTGAGAGAAAACTATTTTCACATGCTTGTCCCATACAGTTTTGGAAGGTGCTCCAGAAGCTAAAATGAGAGCATATTTTCTGTAAATTCACATTCTTTCTCAGTCATGTGAGAATGAAGTCTGACATTCTCAGTAAAACATGTACATCCAACAAGGGCAGAGACTGTCAGTTGATTCCTTTGTGTTCTACTGCAAGCTTCCCAGAGTGTTCTAAAGAACAACTAAAGTGCTAAAAGCCTTACTTATGACAAAAGTTTGGCACACCTGAAGCCATCTTGAATGGAATAAACTGGTAACACTTAAAACATTTAATTTAAAAGGAACAAAATGATGGGGTTCATTTTGTCATAGAAATTATGGTTAGTGCTGTAGAAAGAAAAATTAGGACATGTTTCAAGTGTGATCTCAAATATCTTCCTGTTATATTTCAACAGGAGCAGCCTGTCAGTTGATGCCTTTGTGTTCTACTGCAGCTTCCCAGAGTGTTCTAAAGAACAACTAGAGTGCTAACAGCCTTACTTATGACAAAAGTATGGCACACCTGAAGCCATCTTGATTAGAATAAACTGGTAACACTTAAAACATTTAATTTAAAAAGGAACAAAATGAGGGGGTTCATTTTGCCATAGAAATTATGGTTAGTGCTGCAAAAAGAAAATTTAGGGCATGTTTTAAGTGAGATCTCAAATCCTCTTCTATTTCATTAGAACATTCTGACATGCAGACTGAAACAATCATTTTCAATAACAGCAGTAGACTTCCAGTTAACTCCTTGGTGAGCAGTAGCTTTACTACAGTGATCTAATGAACAACTAGAGTGCTAACATTTTGAATTTATGGCAAATGTGTGACACATCTGAATGCCTTCTTGATGGAATCAAAGTAAAAACTGAAAGCATTTCCTACTGAGGAGACTGTAGTAAATGAGGAAATTAGGAAACTTCATAACAAATAAGTCTCCCAAGATGGCCTCCAGAGAAAAAAGAGCCCAAATGTAGCACAAATATCACCCAGAGGTAGCCCACGTATAGCCCAATGACAGAAGTGTGCAAAACACTTTTTATTTTTTGTTTTTTGCAGTTTTATATAGTGCAGACTGGTCAGGTATTGGAGTGCTTTACATGAGCATTGGTTACATCACACAAGGACAAATTCATGTTGGTTGACCCCTACACTACCCAAACACCACTGCACTACCCTAAACCCTAAAACACTACCCCCAGCACGACCCCCTTCACTACCCAAACACAACTGCACTACCCTAAACTCAAAAACACTACCCCCAGCACGACCCCCTACACTACCCAAACACCACTGCGCTACCCTAAACCCTAAATCTACCCCCTACACTACACAAATACCACTGCACTACCCTAAACCCTAAAACACTAGAACCCAGAACGACACCCTACAGTACACAAACACCACTGCACTACCCTAAACCCTAAAACACTACCCCTACACTACACAAACACCATTGCACTACCCTAAACCCTAAAACACTACCCCCAGCATGACCCCTACACTACACAAACACCACTGCACTACCCTAAACCCTAAAACACTATCCCAGCACGACCCCCTACACTACCCAAACACCACTGCACTACCCTAAACCCTAAAACACTACCCCCAGCACGACTCCCTACACTACACAAACACCACTGGACTACCCTAAACCCTAAATCACTACCCCCAGCACGACTCCCTACACTACCTAAACACCACTACACTAAACCCTAAATCTACCCCCAGCATGACCTCCCACACTACACAAACACCACTGCACTACCCTAAACCCTAAAACACTACCCCCAGCATGACCCCCTACACTACCCAAACACCACTGCACTACCCTAAGCCCTAAAACACTAACCCCAGCATGACCCCCTACACTACCCAAACACCACTGCACTACCCTAAACCCTAAAACACTACCCCCTACACAAACACCACTGCCCTACCCTAAACCCTAAAACACAACCCCCAGCATGACCCCCTACACTACACAAACACCACTGCACTACCCTAAACCCCCCTACACTATACAAACACCACTGCATTACTCTAAACCCTAAAACACTACCCCCAGCACGACCCCCTCACAACACAAACACCACTGCACTACCCTAAACCCTAAATCGACCCCCAGCACGACCCCTCACACTACCCAAACACCACTGCCATACCCTAAACCCTAAAACACTACCCCCAGCATGAACCCCTACACTACCCAAACACCACTGCACTACCCTAAACCTTAAACCACTACCCCCAGCACTACCCCCTACACTACACAAACACCACTGCACTACCCTAAACCCTAAAACACTACCCCAGCACTACCCCTACACTACCCAAACACCACTGCACTAACATAAACCCTAAAACACTACCCCCAGCACAACCCCTACACTACACAAACACCACTGCACTACCCTAAACCCTAAAACACTACCCCCAGCACGACTCCCTACACTACCCAAACATCACTGCACTACCCTAAACCATAAAACACTACCCCCAGCATGACCCCCTACACTACACAAACACCACTGCACTACCCTAAACCCTAAAACACTACCACCAGCATGACCCCCTACACTACTCAAACACCACTGCACTACCCTAAACCCTAAAACACTAACCTAGCACAACCCCCTACACTACCCATACACCACTGCACTACCCTAAAGCCTAAAACACTACCCCCAGCACGACCCCCTACACTACTGCACTACCCTAAACCCTAAAACACTACCCCCAGCATGACCCCCTACACTACCCAAACACCACTGCACTACCCTAAACCCTAGAAAAGAAACCCCCACCCCATGCCCAATCCCCCTTACCTCTCACTCCTCGTGGTTCCTCTCTCCTCGTGGTTCCTGCTTCACGTCGTCTCTGAGGGGCAGTGCACGTCGTTGTGAGGAAACGGAACAGCCTCTGTTTCCTTACAACGACATGGATCGTCTACATGTTTTTTAGAACGCAAGGTCATTTACCATACATACCTTTACAACAAAATTCGTTGTAAAGGCATGCGTGGTAACTGACCATGCGTTCTAAAAAAATTCGTAGTAATGACTTCGTGATGTACAACGCATGCGTGGTAATACATGCGTTGTAATGGTATCGCAAAGTAAAAAAGTCGTTGTAACGGCTGTTTACCGATCGAAGCTGGCCCATGTTCTTCAGTGAGACGTTTATTTGATTAATTAGGAGGAAGGAATGTGTTTTTTTTAACCGAAAAGTGCATTCCCGGCTGTTGTATTGTGAAAGTGTCCGCGTGGCCTGGTTTCACTTCCGGTGAGAGAGTGGAAGAGTCTGTTTGGATCTAAAGGAGTTCTGTTGTTGGACGGGGCCGGCGCGACATGTCATCAGAAAACATAGCTAATGGAAAGCGTCCTCCCTGAAGTGTGGAGCAGTGCCATGAGAGGTCAACGAGTGTGCGTCCCACCGCAGTATGACCGTACCGCGGGACCCATGTGCCACCTCCAGGGTACGGGAGGCAGAAGCGGCATCGCAGGTCCTCTTGAAGACCGTTGTAGCACTAATTCTACATTTTGGTACTAGGGCATTTTAACTTCGTTGTTCCTGCCAGATACAAAGAGAAGATCCTGTGTTATTTAGTGCCCTCGTTACCTTTTTTGTGGGTTATGGTGCTTGTCACTTCGCTGCCCCGCCGGTGCACACGACTGGGCACCCCACTTCGTGTGCCATCTGCGGGGCCTCTGCCCTGGGATCACTGGTTTCGGTTTCTGGAGTGGCAACATAAACAGTTGCTCCCAAAGGACTAGCCTGAACACTTAGGTGAATATCACCTGCACCAGCATTCCACGGAAATTCTTTCCTAGCTCTCCCACGTCAACGAGGACGTCTTAATAGCACGGCTCCGCTCGCGACACCGTATGACGTCATCGGAGCCATAAGAGAACCTCGTCGGCGTGCTGACGTCAGTTCCACCCATTTTTTCCGTGCCACCGAGGCAAACAGGGGACCGAGACATTTTCACATGTATAATTAGTATAATAAATATATATATATTCACTGAAAAAACCATAGGTTTCAGGCACGTTATAGTTAGAAATTAGCATTTAAAAAACCTTAGAAATTCACTGAAAAACCATAGGTTTCAGACACGTTATAGTTAGAAATTAGCATTTAAAAAACCTTAGAAATTCACTGAAAAAACCATAGGTTTCAGGGGTGTTATAGTTAGTTGGACATTTCACTCGTACAAAACCATAGAAATTCCCCGTTATAGTTAGTTCAGCTAACTGTAACTCTGCGCGCCCGCAATGCACTGCTGATTACGTCACATATTACATCACTCATGACATGGTCAGTGACATCACTCATGACAGCACTGATGACATCTCAAATGACATCACTGATGACATCACTGATGACATCATCCAGTGAATGTGTGTTTTTCTGAAAATTAAATATGTTTTATATATGTATATCTCAAGGTCGATGGAAGAATAAATGGGTATATAAGTGTCTAAATGGATGATTTTGTTTTGTAAAATTGATTGTATAACTGACTAAGTGTATCTTAGTGAATACATGGGTTAGTGAGTAATGTTTAAATATGAAAATATCTGTATCAGTCTCTCACTTTGTGTATAAGTGGCTGCATGGGTTGGTGAGTAGCTACATGAGTGTCTATGTGGGTTATTAGTTGGTTTTTTGAGTATCAGTATGAGTGTCTGAGTGTCTGTATGGTTTGGTGGGGGGTATTACTTAGTGCATAGATGCATGAATGAGTGACTCACTGTTTGTATGTGTTGAAGACAGCATGTGTGCAGGACTGTATAGGTGGATGAGTATGTGTATGGGTGTGTTAGTGAGTGAATGACTGTCTCAATAGTGTCTTTATGAGTAACTACATATGTTTTAAACTAGAATATGTGAGTATTGGTGTATATAAGTGAGTATATGTGAGAGTGAGAGATTGGAAGAGTTCCTGTACAAATAAGTAGGTGTTTCTATAAGTGATTGTTTAAGAGAGTAAGTATGTGTAAGTTTCTGTAGAAGTAAGTGTGGTAGTGTGTGTATAACTGTATATGCAAGTAAATGGATGTTTGATACTTTGTTTGCATGTGTGACTATGTGTGTGAGTAACTCTATGGATGAGTGGCGGTGTGTAACAGGATGTATAGGTGTATGAGTACATATGATGAGTGAGTACATGTATGAGTGACTGTATAGGGACTGTTGGTGAATGAGTGGATGTGTGTGTAGATCTTGGAATTACTGAATAGGTGTGTTGTAACTGGTATTGGTATGTCCATTGTTTTGAAAATGTTAGTTTGTATTTTTGAGTGTGTGTATCAAAGGTTATATTAGGGTGAGAGGAGGTCTGCCACTCTATCACAAGGATGATGTCATCAGTGATATCATCAGTGATGTCATTTGAGATGTCATCAGTGATGTCATGAGTGATGTCACTGACCATGTCATGAGTGATGTAATATGTGACGTCATCAGCAGTGCATTATGGGCGCGCAAGTTATAGTTAGCTGAACTAACTATAACGGGGAATTTCTATGGTTTTGTACGAGTGAAATGTCCAACTAACTATAACACCCCTGAAACCTATGGTTTTTTCAGTGAATTTCTAAGGTTTTTTAAATGCTAATTTCTAACTATAACGTGCCTGAAACCTATGGTTTTTTCAGTGAATATATATATATATGTAAATCCGTATTTGTAAAGCACGAACTACTCACCCTTACAGGTCTCAAGGCGCTGGGGGCCGTCGTGGAAATTAAGTAAGCTATTGCCCAGAGTTACATGGTGCTGAGCTGAGCTGCCGCCGGAGCCGGGGATCGAACCGTGAGCCCTGTGCCCCGAAGTCAGCTGCCCTGGCCGCTGCAGCATACCTCTCCACTGTTAATGTCTGGGAGGTGCAGAGAAGGGTTCGGAGGACAGGCAGTGGATAAGCGGGGAAGAATCATGCTGGAGGCTGAGATGTAACGAGCATGCAGGAGAAAGGGAAGGGTAAAGGAGTGGGCAGAGGGAAGGGCAAGATCCCTCTTTGAGTGAAAGCCCTTCCACAAAAGGGCTAACAAAATGACATATTCATTTACATCTCTTAATACAAGGTGATGCACAACAGTATACAACAGTATGTCGTGATAGTCGCCTGGTGAGCATCACCCTGTATTATGTGGTTAAATGAATATTTGATAAAGTGTGCCCCTTGCTGAAGGGCTTTCACCTCAACAAGGGTCTGCTAAGGAATAATATGAGTACAACTATTTACAATATGGAAAACTAATAAATGGTCAGATGATTATAAAACCTTTTGAATAAAGGAGTATTTTTACAGAAGCAACCTGTTGACATCGTAAGCAACAGGCAAGCAAACAGCTCTGCAGTGAGAGACAGAGTTCATTCTTTTAACTGTGCTCCACAGTCTTCTAAGAAGAGTTCCCAGACAGAATGGACCTTTTCTCACTGGCACGCGTCAGAAACTGGCATCCAATGGGTGTGTGACTAGGTAGGTTCTGTATTCTACGTACTTTCACCTATTACCACAACAAAGCAGGGGAAGGAGAGGTGAATTCTGACAGATGGCTGGTGTTACACAGTTGTTGATTTTCACAGTGCTGGATGCAGGAGGATAGTTAAGCATGGGAAGGACAGCATCCTGTTAGACATGCAGCAACAAAGAAGAGCAGGCCACCATGCATGGAAGGCTCGCTCAGACCTAGTCCACAACTTTACTAGCAGTCTGCCCAGAAAGTGTCTTGAACTCTTCCTTTATTAGGTCTCGCTTAGGCAGCGCTTGCGCCGTCTCTTAGAGACATGCTGTGTTCAAGATATGGGCTTTAAGCTCTGTCTATGTTCCGCCAATGTATTTTATTGGCTCCTTTCAGTGTCTTTTACAATGGTTTATATTTCATTGGTTTATTTCCTTAGTAATCCCTCCTTCTCCCTCTTAAATACCTCCTTCACTTCAGTTGTAACCTCCCATAAGGACAGCCCCTCTTACATGTGACTTTACGCCTTACGTTTTATTTACAGTTTCTCAGCACTCTTTTCTTAATCACTTGTTAAACGCAGCTCGAGTTGTAGTCACAATAGCTCCTTCCCCGCGCTTCCCAGACACGCCCTCTCTTTGGGCTGCAGCTGCCTTTTCCGACTCCCTCCTGCTTCTTATTATTTATTTGTGGATATGGGCTTTATTTTTTTATAATTTATTTACTTTATTTCCTTTCGTGCACACCCCACTTTAGCTTCACATGTTTAAAGCTAAAGCGGTACAAAAGGGGATGATGGACGGAACGTTTGAGCCAATCAAACACTCACCCCCAGTCAACTGATCTGGGTTTAATCCATCATCATTCTTTAGCTCACTCCACCACCCCAGTTCAGACATGGCCATATGCAAATCAGTCTGACCCTGTGCCTCATGGGAACAGTCCAGCCCGAACTGCCAAGCCATGTCTTCCCTGGACCGGAAACAAGCATCCTAGGACCGGTTTCTGGCATTTCAGGTCCTAGGATGCTTGTTTCCGGTCCAGGGAAGACATGGCTTGGCAGTTCGGGCTGGACTGTTCCCATGAGGCACAGGGTCAGACTGATTTGCATATGGCCATGTCTGAACTGGGGTGGTGGAGTGAGCTAAAGAATGATGATGGATTAAACCCAGATCAGTTGACTGGGGGTGAGTGTTTGATTGGCTCAAACGTTCCGTCCATCATCCCCTTTTGTATCGCTTTGTTCGCCCTAAGTTGGCGGGGTATGCCCAGACGTGGGTCCCTTGCTCACTTTGCCACTGGATTCAAGCAAGCCTGGCTGATGACGGCTGGAATGCCAGAAACCGGTCCTAGGATGCTTGTTTCCGGTCCAGGGAAGACATGGCTTGGCAGTTCGGGCTGGACTGTTCCCATGAGGCACAGGGTCAGACTGATTTGCATATGGCCATGTCTGAACTGGGAGTGGTGGAGTGAGCTAAAGAATGATGTTGGATTAAACCCAGATCAGTTGACTGGGGGTGAGTGTTTGATTGGCTCAAACGTTCCGTCCATCATCCCCTTTTGTATCGCTTTGTTCGCCCTAAGTTGGCGGGGGTATGCCCAGACGTGGGTCCCTTGCTCACTTTGCCACTGGATTCAAGCAAGCCTGGCTGATGACGGCTGGAATGCCAGAAACCGGTCCTAGGATGCTCGTTTCCGGTCCAGGGAAGACATGGCTTGGCAGTTCGGGCTGGACTGTTCCCATGAGGGCACAGGGTCAGACTGATTTGCATATGGCCATGTCTGAACTGGGGTGGTGGAGTGAGCTAAAGAATGATGATGGATTAAACCCAGATCAGTTGACTGGGGTGAGTGTTTGATTGGCTCAAACGTTCCGTCCATCATCCCCTTTTGTATCGCTTTGTTCGCCCTAAGTTGGCGGGGGTATGCCCAGACGTGGGTCCCTTGCTCACTTTGCCACTGGATTCAAGCAAGCCTGGCTGATGACGGCTGGAATGCCAGAAACCGGTCCTAGGATGCTTGTTTCCGGTCCAGGGAAGACATGGCTTGGCAGTTTGGGCTGGACTGTTCCCATGAGGCACAGGGTCAGACTGATTTGCATATGGCCATGTCTGAACTGGGGTGGTGGAGTGAGCTAAAGAATGATGATGGATTAAACCCAGATCAGTTGACTGGGGGTGAGTGTTTGATTGGCTCAAACGTTCCGTCCATCATCCCCTTTTGTATCGCTAAAGCTAAAGCGGGGCGTGCCGAGATTGCTACAAAAGTGAATAAATCCCCAAAAAAACAGGCGGCCCCTGACTTTCTTTTCTATTTATTTATTTTTGTAGCAATTGCGGCCCGTCCCGCTTTAGCTTTAAACATGTGAAACTAAGGCATGGCGTGCCGCAAATGGTAATAAAGTAAATATATATATTTTTTAAATGGGCGGCCGCTTTTACTTCATTGTCGACTTTCCCTTTAAAATGGCGTCCACCTGCCTTTAATTTCTATTTATTTGCAATTCGCGCCACGGCGTGCTATAGCTTCACACGTTCAAAGTTAAAGCGCGCGTTGCCACAATTGCTCCAAAGGAAATAAATAGAGAAAAAAAGCAGGCGGACGCCGCCTTTCTTTTCTATTTATCTACTTTTGTAGCAATCGCAGCACACTGTGCTTTAGCTTTAAACTTGTGAAACTAAAGCACGGCATGCAGCAAATGGTGATAAAGTAAAGACATTTTTTTAAATCCGGGCGGCCATCTTTACATCGTCGGCTTTCTCTGTTATATTATTGACAATTGTGTAGCGCCCTGACTGCCATTCATATTGTTCTTTGGTTTCCACCAGAGACCGGGTTTTTTGTTGTCCTGTCATACACTGCACGTATTTCTCTTCTGATCGGTCTTTTGGTTGGGGAGCACTGTTTTGTTAAAGAAGCTGTGAGTGGATGCTTGAATGTTGCTTCGCCAAATGGTTGCAATGATGGACATTGCTCATATATTATCCACCATACTAATTACTGCTGACTGTTGGCAGGGGGAATCCCAGTTCGCTGGCTTTAAATTTCTTGCTCAGGAATTTGTAATGCTCTGTGTACGGACTCCGGCAGCACAACCCCCAGCTCACTGAAACTACAGTGAGGCATCTAAAAAGCATGCATTGCATCCTCAGTCATTTTTTTCCCGGTAAACTTGCAAACGCCATATTTCATCTAATAGAAGCTCACCAGCGTCTGAGGCAAAGACTCACGTGCTTGCTTTTTCTCCTGGTTTATGGCCTGTTCCGTTTTTCTACATGGGTCATATCCCCTGATCTTCCTCATCTCGAGAGGCCATCACCTCCGACAGGCAGCCAGCTTGCTGGCGTGAAGCTTCTTCCTGCAGCTCTTTATGCCCTGTCAGCCCGCGTTTCTTTCACCCTATCTTTGCTTTGCTAGTGTCATGTAGTTCCTATAAAACCTATATAGGATTTGCGCGTTTAGACAGCATACACTGCGAGATTGGTGTCAGACTGATTCTAGACAACCCCACCGGGTATGTTGGCCTGTATACCAGCTAGCTCACAGTGCCACTAGAAACTCCTCTTACCAAGGAGACAATAGTTCTTGGCAACTATCGAACATGACTACCCTGATCTCTCAGGACCGTGGAAACAGCGTAATATTTTTTGCTCAGTCACTCGTGCTCACTTAGTCTCAGAGAGATACACAGAATAAACGGTAGGGACGTTTTTCAATAAGTATTTATTGAACAGTCGTTATTCTAGTGTAAAATAGGTGTACTGAAATAATCATTAGACAGTAACAGATATAAATAATTAGAAGCACTAAGAAGGTGAAAGGATGGTAGATTTCTACCATTTTGCTATAATCATAAACATAGGCAAATATATAAAATACATGACAATAAAATGCGTACTCCTACGATGCTACCCTAACTAGATGTACCTAAGTGTACCTAGCATGTATGAAGGTGTTAAGCCAAGAATCCCTCTAGGATAAAGTAAACCCCATTACCTGAAGTGAGAGACTGTGGGACCCCGTCTTGGTCTCGAGCTGGACACCCCGCAAGGGATGTTAGATCACTGCGAGCTGGAGTGTCTGCATGCAGGAACCTCAGCGTCTTGCGTCAGTGTGTCGGCCTGCAAGTCGTAATCTCCTCTCTCTATCTCAGCAAGATGTGATGTTTATATACCCGAAGGTATCCCCAGGGGTTCTACCTTGCTGTGCCACTGTCCGATTTAGGATGATGTCGGGAAAGAACCTTGTACATAGTAATTATGCAGGAGATGGTAGTCCTGCTGAGTTTCCAAGAATCCAAGGATCCTCATGTAACTAGGTAAAGGGTCAGTCCTAACAGCCCGTTATGTATGTAATGTAGGGATAAATATATAGATGAAAAGTTGGGATGGTACCCGAGCCTATATTTGGGGTACCTATATGGAACATAACACTAGCCCACGCCAACCCTCCCAGGACCACCGCAGCTCTCACTGTATCCGACACCAGGTGGGACCTTGTCTTGTGAAGGCCGGTAGCCTCAGTGTGTGTTTTGGCCCTTTCTGCTTGCAGCTTTCTCTGGCTGCCAGTATTCTGATCACCTCTCAACCTGCTGTGTATCCGAGCCCCTCTCCTCATACCCCTTTGACCAAAAAACAATGGTAACTTCCACACTCCTGCCGTCCCACACCCAGTCATTTAAGTTTTGCTCTCACGTTACTATTTCTGCTGCCCCCTCCTGCCCGCACCTTCTTTCTGCTGCCCTCCGCTGTTTCTTCTCTCCCCAGCACTGCCGCCCGTTTCTTCTCGCCCTCCCAACCCTCCTCTCTGTTTATTCTCCCAACAGAAGGTCAAAAAAAGTGCTATGAAGCGGCCCTCGCAGTCCACTTCTTAACACTTTTTTTCATCCCCTTATCCACCGCCACTTGCCCTTGTTACCCACCCCCACTTGTTTCTTCCGCTGACCTCTGTCGTTGCTTCTTGCCCCATCGCCAGTACCCCCTCCTGCATCGTGTTCCCCACCAGCCACCCACCCCACCCTTTCCTGGTTTGCATATTTTCTGTTCAACGTTCTACTTTTCATTGTCTGGATTCGGTGTCTGAAGTACAGTAAATGGTGTCCACATTTACTTTATCGACGGACTGTCATAGACTACCACGGCCAATAGCTGGTTTTTGTAACTGTAAGAAGTAGGCACTGCAACCTGTGCACATGCTTTGCACTTCATTTACCGAACAGAAACCAAAAGACTTCATGATGCAATCATTACCTCTTTATTCAGTTTGTGATATAAGAAACTTTGAGTGATGTAGAAAGTGTCATGGTGGGCACTAGCGGAAGCAAGGAAGCTGATCTCTCCTACCACCTGGATGTGTAGTACAAGACAGTAATTTTTTGGATCGTGCAGCGGCCCCCGAAAACCCCGAGCCACTATGCCGCTGCACTATTGATAAACATGCTCCCGAGGACCTCCTATGCGGCATTGTAGTAGAACTCTCCACTCATTTAGGACTGTGGTTGGGAGGGGAGGTTCATAGGGCAGGGTCTCATGGTGCACTAGGCACATTCTAAGTCCTCTAGACAGTGCTGCTAGCTGCTTCTCTGGTCCAGTCGGTAATTCCTTATTCTAAGTCCTCTATACAGTGCTGCAGCTGCTTCTCTAGTCTCAGTGGTAATTTCTCATTCTAAGTCTTCCAGACAGTGCTGCTAGCTGCTTCTCTGGTCCTGCCGGTAATTCCTCTTTCCAAGTCTTTCCGACAGTGCTGCTAGCTGCTACTCTGGTCCCGTCTGTAATTCCTCATTCTAAGTCCTATAGACAGTGCTACTATTTGCTTCTCTGGTCTCATTGGTAATTCTTCATTCTAAGTCCTCTAGACAGTGCTGCAGCTGCTTCTCTGGTCCCGTTGGTAATTCCCACATTTTAAGTCCTCTACACAGTGCTCCAGCTCTTTCTCTGTTCCCAGTGGTAATTCATCATTCTTAGTCTTCTAGGCAGTGCTGCTAGCTGCTTCTCTGGTCTTGTTAGTAATTCCTCATTCTTAGTCCTCTAGACAGTGCTGCTAGCTGCTACTCTGGTCCCGTCTGTAATTCCTCATTCTAAGTCCTCTAGATGGTGCTGAAGCTGCTTCTCTGGTCCCATCAGTAATTCCCACATTTTAAGTCCTCTAGGCAGCTCTTCAGCTCTGTCTCTGTTCCCAGTGGTAATTCCTCATTATTTATCCTCTAGACAGTGCTGCTAGCTGCTTCTCTGGTCTCATCTGTATTCCTCATTCTAAGACCTCTAGGCAGTGCTGCAGCTCTCTCTCTCTCTCTCGTCCCAGTGGTAATTCCTCAGTCTTAGTCCTCTAGACTCCTCTAGTAAAAATAAAATTCCATTTACCAAGCCAATAGCCCTAACTTTCATAAATGCGAGACCGAGTGCATTGCAAATGCTTGTGTAACAGCTGGGTGTTATTGTGCCCCGTTTTCTCTCATGGAAACATGGAGAATATGTTGAGAGCTCTGCTGTCATCAATTATGATCTAAGGTTGGGATGGGCAGTGGCAACATATTTAGCAATCCCTCAAAGGCAGAAATCTTTTCTATAGCACACGAAGCAACTGAACTAGTAGTTCTTTGCTGAAAAATGCAGGTTCTCAGTATGCAAGGAGTCTACCTCTTTCTCCTTCGGATCTCAGCAATAGCTGGTCTTTTACTCTATTCTGGGGTATATTCTCAACTATTTCTGGGGAGCAGTCAAGCTTCCAGTTCGGGGCTCAGTTCTGGAGCATAGACGTCCTTGAAGTCAAAAGTTGAACATGCATTCCTGGCTCACAGTAGACTATTATGTGCAAAATCAGTGGCAGTTGGTGACAAGCTAACTGGCCTCTCAAATCTAAATTTGCTCTGAAATGTTTGGAGGGATCAATTTAATGCCAACTGCTACAGCTGTTAGCAATAATAATCTTCTAGGTAACCAGTATTCCAAGTTGGGGAGGGGGCCAGGGGGCAGTTTCTCTTATTCTCTTGGTGATTATATGCATCTAGACATCTAAATTATCCACTGGGTTTGTTTCTCTGACACCGTCTCCCCTTCAGCCAATCAATCTGTTGTATCGTGTCCCTTTAATTGTGATGCACCTAAGAGAATGTTAGGTGCATCACTGGAACGCTGGGGGCCACTGAAGAGGAGACCGTGGATGTTACCGGTCGCTAGCCCTGTGTCCTCCGGTGGGTGCAAATAAAGTGTTAAACTGGAGCACTCCTGTTGGCGGTGTCGTCCTTTTATTATTGGCGACGAGTAGAGTGCACCCACCAAAGAACCCAGCGTGTGATTTTTAGCCCGGGCGGGCAAAATCATCTCTGTGAAAAAGGTCAGTTCAGCCTTTTATTGCTTGTTACGGGACATTATTATTCCCTCTGGAATGACCATCATATAAGATGGTGTAAAGTGGTGAGACGCCCAAAATTTACCTTACTCGAACTGTCTGATACGCTTTACCGGTTAATCGCATGAGTCTACTTGTTCAAAGGAAAACATTAAAGACTCACCGCGAGCTGCAACGGCTTTGTTTGGAGTGCTCACTGTGGAGCGCGTGTTCCTGCTGACGTAAGCCGACACGCCTTGAGCAAGCGCACGCACTCCTTTATGACTCTCTCTCATGACGACAGGATTTCCTCAAGATAAATTAGAGCGCACAGCGGTGTGTACGCTCGGGGGAAATCGTTTCAACGCGCAGAGCTGCTGGATGAAGATTTCCTTATCTATTTCATCACGCAGAGTTCTGAAGTATAGTTTGTTCTTTCAGATAGTATTATTCAGTGGCCGTTTGGATAATTTTACCTTTTTATTTTATATTTAGATTCATTTCATGATTTCCTTTACTCATGTTTGTTTTGGCAATTTTAAAAAACAAAATTGTGAAGAAAGACATCACGTCTGTTTATCCTGCTATGCAACATGATGAAGCTCTGAAGGTAATATTACGCTTTTATACCCTACGGCATACCAACAGTAAGGCCACATTTTATTTAATTATTTATTTTATCTTGTTGTGTTAGATTGTTATTTTAGCAGTTTTTGTGTTAATCTGTTATATTAGTTTATTTTATTAGCTTGTTAGTTTAATTTGTTTGCAGCATGGCGTCAAGTGGCATGAGTCAACCACCACAATTTTTGTCGGAACGTGGTGAACCAACTCTTCCCTGGAAGAAATGGAAACCCCTTTTTGACGCTTCCTTAATTGCTATTGGGGGAGAAAAATTTTCAGCTGCAAGGAAGCAGGCTGTTTTGCTACACAACCTTGGAATTGAGGGGAGACATATCTATGACAGTTTAGACCCTGTACCCATTGGTAGAAGAGCTGGGGAACCTGGAGATGTTTACGAAATGTCTGTTTTATTACTTCAAATAAATTTTGGAGCTAGAATTAACGTTGCAATGGAAAGGCACAAATTCTTTATGCAAGTTCAAGCAAAAGGTGAGCGAGTTGGGAACTATGTGGCAGCACTCAAATCGTTGGCACACACTTGCGAATTTGAGCAACTGACTGACTCACTAATACGAGATCAACTGGTCCGTTGCACGAATGACACTAGAATTCAAGAAAAGCTACTTGCAAAAAATCCAAATCTCAAAGAGGCTATTAGTATCGTTGAGAGTTTAGAAAACACTTTGTGCTGGGTGAAGGAAATGCGTAGTGCAATCACACCCAATGACTCTGCAGCTGCAGCACTTCCCAGTGATTGTGAAAACTGTGTTCCAAATTCACAAGTAACTGTAGTTCAAAAGATTACCGGCAAACAAGACAAGACCTCAGGGAAAAATGAGAAACCGAAATGGTATGCTTATCCCAGTAAAGAACCAAAACTGAGATGCTCCAAATGTGGTAGCCAGAGTCATGGTCCCAATTACCCCAACTGTTTTGCGAGAAGTATAATTTGTAGGAATTGTGGTAAGAGGGGGCATTACGCACGCATGTGCAGAAATACCAAGGTAAATGTTATTGATGATGAGATAACCTATCCACAACAAATCATTCACCACATTTCCGAAACTCCCAGCGTTGTCATCCAGGATGTGAGGGGAATTGACTCTGATGTAGTGATTATGCCAAAGTGTGATATTTACATTGGTGCCAAATCTGTCTCTGTTTTATCTGATTCTGGTTCTCCGTACACTCTAATCAGTGACAAAATCTGGGATTGCACTTTTGGTAAGGGCAATATCACTCTTCTGCCCCCGGATATCAACCCTGTGGGCTACAAGGGACAGAGCATTGATCTAGTTGGTTATTCTACTCAATCTATCACATTTAAGGGTAGAGTAACTGTAGGAAAAATCTATGTTGCTAAAAGAGGTGACAATCTGCTGGGATGGCTACACCAAAGGGACCTTGGTATTATTTTAAATCCCAATGCTCGTGAGCAAGTTATGTTAGTCTTGCAGCAAGGTGAAGATCTGAACATTTTTGAGAAATTTCCTTCAGTTTTTAGTGACAAATTGGGTCTACTAAGTGGTTTTAAACACAAAAATAATTTAGAAATCAAAAGCACAACCAGTAGTCCACAAAGTGAGGAAGGTACCCAACCTTATGATAGACAAATTACAAGAGGAGCTCAACAGATTACTTAAATCTGGGGTTATTGAGGAGATAGAGTCCTCAGAATGGTTGGCTCCGATTGTTTTGGCGCCCAAGGACAATGGAAAGAAAATTAGAAAGTGTGTTGACTTGAGATGTCTTAATAATTGCATATGGGTTGACAGACAACCGTTACCTAATATCAATGAAGCTCTGGCCGGATTAAACGATGCTTGTGTTTTAGTGTGATGGACTTCTCTTCAGCCTATTACTAGGTCCTTTTACATGAAGAATCGAGGGCTTTGACCTCGTTTGTCACTCCTGGGAGCTTTTAGATTTATTAGGATGCCATTTGGTTTACCTTCGGCTGCTGCTTGCTTCCAGAAGTTGATGAGAAGGTTTTGGCAGGTATCGAATCAGTTTTGTTTTTCCAAGACAACATTCTTGTTTTTGGGAAAAACAAGGTTAGTTATGACATGATATTAGACCAGGTTCTGTCAAGACTTCAAGAGCATGGATTAACCTTAAAGAAAGAAAAGTGCAAATTTAGTGTGAGTTCTGTATCTTATCTTGGTCACACAATTTCCAGTGAGGGCAGCAGTCCGAAAATTAACTTGGCAGAGGCAATTTCACTAGCTCCGACACCATCAAACAAAGACCATGTCAAATCGTTTCTTGGTCTTTCTGAATACTATTCGAAATGTATTAAGAACTTTGCAAGTGTTGTACAGCCATTGAGGTTATTGCTAAAAAAGGGTGCTGTTTTTTTCTGGTCTGAAGAGTGTGTGGCGGCTTTTAACCAAGGTAAGGAGGAAATTTCCCATATTCCAACGTTAGGACACTTTGATGTCACCCAAAAAACCATCTTAACCACTGATGCAAGTGTACGTGGTTTAGATGCTGTACTCTCTCAAATAATTGATGGCAATGAGAGGGTGATTGGTTTTGCATCATGCTCACTCAAGGGAGCTGAAGAACGTTACTCCGTCATTGAACGTGGAGCGTTGGCATGCATGTGGGCCATTAACCATTTCAGATTTTACCTTTGGGGTCTGCCTTTTCTAGTAAGGACAGATCATAAACCCCTAGTTCACATGTTTGCTTGCAGGAATGTAGAAAACACCACACATAGGATAAAGAGATGGATTGAAGGATTGTGGGAATACAATTTCATTGTAGAATACTTACCTGGTTTGAGGAATGTCCCTGCTGATTTCCTCTCCAGGATGCCTTTGGACAACTTAAGCTCTGATAACAACTATCATTCTGTGTCATGGGTCAAGGAACCAGCTCTCAACAAATCTGAATGGGATTTGGGTGTTGCTAATGATGAGTCCAGGAGACTGGTGATGGATTTTGTAGTCAATGGTTGGCCCGCTTTCCCTGATGTTCCCCAGTGTGCGAAAGGTTTTCTAGAGTGTTCGGGATGAACTGTGCATAATAGCGGAGAATCTTTACAGGGGTGAGAGGCTGGTTCCCCCTTCCTGTTTATGTCAGAAAATAATCAATCTCACAAATGAAGGCCATCTTGGACGTAGTTTAACTAATTCCAGGGTCAGAGAGTCTTATTGGTGGCCTGAACTTGACCGACAGGTGGAGGACGTTGTTAGAGATTGTATTTCCTGTTCCAATAATGACAAATCTAAGAAAATTAGAGCAACCCCCCTTTCTCCTGTTGAATTACCAGAACAGCCTTGGACTAAATTAGCTATGGACATTGTGGGTCCTTTTGACATTTTAGCGCCTAATGAAAGATTTGTGGTTGTTCTTGTTGATTACACATCCAAGTGGGTGTCTGCTTGTTGCATGAGTTCAGTGATTAACAAGAACATAATTGAATTTCTTAGGGATGTTTTTGTTTGTGAAGGCATTCCTGATTTTATGGTCACCGATAATGATGTACAATTTACTTCTTTGGAGATGGAAGAATTTTTTAAAGACCTATCTATCACTCTTCACCGCACTGCTCTTTATGCACCGCAAGCCAATGGACTTGTTGAGAGCATGAACAGACTTGTAAGAGCTAGTGCGCAGTCAGCTGTGGAAATTAATATGTCTTTGAAATCCATCTTAAGGGAGAAATTGTGGGTGCACAGGAATACGCCCAACAGCATCTCTGGTGTGTCTCCTTTTAAGAAACTCAGAGGTAGGTAGTTTAGAAGGATCCAAACTCACACCGTTATGGCTACGTGGGAAAAAGGGTATGCATTCTGTTGAGTCCAATTTGAGAGTGAAGTGTTATCAAAATATGTACAAATAAAGGTATGATACCAAAAGTGGGGTGAAGGAAAATATCTGGAATGTGGGTGATATGGTGTTTGTGAAGAAAGCAGTTGGTTCCCCAAAAGGGCAATCAACATTTTTTGGTCCCAAACGCATCATCAAAGTCATGAAGAATGTGTTGATGTTGGATGGTGGTGATGTTTGGAATATGTCTCGGCTTTCAAAATGCAATGGTGTGGTGGCGGGTTCCAGGAAAGACGTGTTGGCTTGTGACAGTGTAGATCCCAAGAAGGATATGTTGGTTCATGACACAATCCATGTTGGAACTCATTCTGAACATTTGCCTGTGGTAAAAAGGAGGAGGAAATCTCCATTGTATCTCAATGATTATATTTGAACTTAATGATTTGCATTTTATTGATCATATTTTAGCACAATGATTTTTTCTATGATTCATCTCTTGCTGTTGTAGGATGTTGTTTAGTTATGGTTCTTTCTTATCTTAGATAATGTTACACTGTATTTTTTTTTCTGCTTATTCTTGCCTTCCTTTTTGCTTTCTGTTTCTTCTTCTTTCTTTGTTATTTTGTGAAGGAAAGATATGTTGTATCTTGTCCCTTTAATTGTGATGCACCTAAGAGAATGTTAGGTGCATCACTGGAACACTGGGGGACACTGAAGAGGAGACCGTGGATGTTACCGGTCGCTTGGCCCATGTCCTCCGGTGGGTGCAAATAAAGTGTTAAACTGGAGCACTCCTGTTGGCGGTGTCGTCCTTTTATTACAGTCATTGTGGCTGGGCCCTGATTTTTTTCTATAGAGCAGGACACAAGTTGCAAGGAAGACCAGGCCGCCCTTCTTTTAGTATGGTGTTAGAGGCTGTTGCAATGTCCAGCAGCCTTACTTTATGTGATCCTTCCACCAGGCAAGAGACTTACCTACTGGAACTCATGATCCAGGTGAGGTGAACAAACATGTTCCTGCTCCTTTGAGGTGGATTAGAGTTCAGAACCAGAAATATAACAACGAACTTCGTGGCTACTACAGTGAGGGGGAGATGAGGGACAGCACAGGAGAATATGCACTAAGGAGCATATTGCATACTTTTTAACTTTATCCCCCTGTGGTGCACCCTACAAACCATGGACTATGTACACACATGAGTACCTCTAAAATGGAGTCCACATCTGCCAGGGTTGTTCTCTCTCTCTCTCTCTCACCCCCCTCCCAACCCCAGATTTTAGCTCAAGCAGCCAATGAATGAACTTCCCAACTTGGAGCGCAAGTTTAAAAAGACCTGTAGCCTTGTGACTTTCAGTCGGCTGCCACCATCTGCGAGTCCTTCTATGTCCTGGACACGGGGACTGTAGACATCCTTGTTAAAAGAAGTTGCATCTAAAGTCGTGGAACACCTAACAGGGGACGTGTGACATCTATCGCCTGTGGAGGAAAACATACCACTGCTCTGCCAGAATAATGAGATTCGGAACAGGATGGTGCAAGCCTACTGTGCCAGGAACGTACAAATTTGCTCTGTTAATGTGATGAGAATAACAAAAATATGATGGGTGGAATGCTTGAATTAATGTCAGTCATAGTTACTCTGGGCTGCATTTCAGACTACTGGGTATTTTGCTCACCGTTCCATCTCATGCATGAAGATGATGTGCAAATCAGCCTTTGTCCAGCTCCAGTACTACCATACCCGGGGAACACATGCAACCACAGACTGTTTTCAGTCTATTTGAGCCTTGTCATTGAGGGCCAGCTTGAGTCTTATTGGATGGGGCCTATGGGGACTGGAAGGTGGCCTGAGTAATTACGAGTGGCTGCGTTTGATTGAAGCATTCCACCCATCCCCATGTATGTCTGGTTTTAGCCAATGCCTTTTGTTTTTAAATAATATCTATACTGTACATATTTCATGGGGCCTTCAATCTGCCCTCTTTGCCCATTGGTCTACTGTAGTGTCTTTCACATTTTGCTTCTACATACTACAGCACAACATGGGGCACACCATCAGCCCACTTCAGCCATCGGATTACCTGACTGTGAGGTTGTCATTTTGCTCTTGAACAATTTGCACATCTTCACAATAAGTAGCCAGTAGAGATGATGGACGGAGTGCTGAAACTTTTCAAACACTCACCCCCAGTCACAGATCTGGGTTGAATCCATCATCATTCTTTAGCTCACTTTGCCACCCCAGTTCAGACACAGCTATATGCAAATCAGTCTTGACCCTGTGCCTCATGGGAACAGTACAGCCCGAACTGCCAAGCCATGTCTTCCCTGGACCAGAAACAAGCATCCTGGGACCGGTTTCGGGCTAACCACAAATACCAATCACAAACAAAATAAGCATTGGCAAATGCCAAAAGGTAATGCTAGAAAAATTTGCGTCACCAATGCTTTCTTATCTTTCTGAGTAGCGAGCATTACGTGAACTAAGTCCTTTGATGTCCTGGGCCCGTTGTAAGGATGTCATAGCAAGTTTGGCCAAATTCATTTAGTCCAAGTACCACTGGATCAGTTGCTAACCAAGCGATTGCTGTCATGGTGTTCACTAGTGCATTTACTTCTATAGCACAGAATCTACTTTCATTGTTAAAATGTTTCTGCGTGTCCAAGGTAAAGGCTGCAGGTTCGCCTTTCATGTATTTTCGACGAGTCCTGAAATACGCCTTGTCGAGGTCCAGTGGACAGAACATAATATTGACATTTGATGTTCTTCAGCTCTCTGCACCGCAGTTCACCTTCTTTTGTGTAGCTTTGTTCAGGCTGAAAATAGCATTTATTTGATCTTCTTCTCTTCACATTGCCAGGGAGTTTTTTTTAAATCTTTGGTAGCTTTCTGCCGGTGGGAAAGAAAGAAAGTATGTTCTTGACTTTGCCGTCAGAGCAGCTTAATGGCCGACCCCATCCCCCTTCCCTACTTACCTACAAAGACATTGAGTGCGGGCACCTTACTTAAAAAATCACCTGGTTGTTAAAATTCTCCTATGTGTTCCTCGGTCTGCCTATTTTCATGTCCTACTGTACACAGCAGCTAGGCAAGCTATGCACGGCTAATTAACCAATTTTCAAATTACAAAATGGGGGATGTTAAATTGGGCAGGATTTGTATTCTACATTCGCTTCGTGAACAATTATTCAGATAGGTGACAGAGCGCAGCGTCAAGGTGTGTGGGCTGGTAAAACACATGAGGATGGGGAAATTGTGTTGAAGTGAATTTCTGTTGGAAGCGTTCGCAGAATCGAAATGCCTGAGCGCAATAAAGACGTGTTTTCGCCGTTTTTGAGCATGTTGTCTTGTGGCAAAGCCTAGAACACATAACCGAAATTGTAATTATCACAATTATGCCTTTTCTTTTTTGGTCGCTGTCTGAAGTTTTGTTAATTTATTAAAAGTACATTGTCAAACAGACTACATGATTCAGTTTTTTCCTTTGCTTTTCTTTTTTTGCAGTCATAATCGACTCCATATACAAAGTCACGGAAGGTCGCCAGTCGGAAATATTCCACCGCCATGCTGAAGGGAACTTTGACCCCAGTTGCTGTTTTACCATTTACCATGGTAACCACATGGAATGCTTGGATCTGATAACGTCTAACCCGGAGGAGGCCCGGACTTGGATTACAGGGCTCAAGTATTTGATGGCTGGAATTAGCGACGAGGACTCGCTCGCTAAAAGGCAGAGGACACACGACCAATATCCTTTTTGAACGAATGAATATCGCATTACGGGGCATATTATCAAGGGCCATATCGCCGCTTTTCTGGCTTTAAAAGCCAAAAAGCGGCGATATTCACATCGCACTATTAACAAGCTCGCGCTAAGCCCTGTTAGCCCTAGTTTCCGTGAGTTTGCTCCCGTTTTTAATCGCCCTGCATGCCATCGCTAATAACATGCAAAGTAGGCGTTCCGGAGCAAAACTACATGGAAATAGTCGTTAACAAGGCTTCGCGGTATTTACAAGCCTGCACCAGACCCGCTTAGCGACAAGAATAATCGCGCTAAGCCCCCTTATCGCAGAATTTTAACACCTGCTCAAAAGTTGACTAAGCCATCTACATAATGGGAGGTGGATTGCAGGGTTAAGGTCACAGGGGCGTATCAGCAAGGATTTCATTATCTCCCACAATTTATCTCTGGTTTTCAAGCGATATTGGCGCTTTTCGCCGCTATTGCTGGATTTCATATCGCCTCGGAGATAAGCATTGATAATAATGCGCTATCTCGGCGTTGAAATCCAGCGATAGCCGGCGATAATAAAAATAGCGCTAACCGCGCTTAGCGATATTTATCGCAAGTTGTTGTAGATATGCCCCTACTTTCGGTGCATATAATATGCTGTTTTATGACCCCCAATCAATGCCTATTTGTTAACTGACCTTTGCCCTGAATTATTATACATATAACCTGTTGTCATGTTTTTGCTGAGCTCTCACGGCCCCTGGTCCACAAGTGAGCAATTCATCCAGCGCAGGCCTTTCTCTGTGCATTCTGGTACTTGTAGTCCTCCGTCTACGAAGGGATAACCAGGACTCCTGGATGAGTTACTCGCGCATGGAATCGGGAAGCTCGAGAGCGCTGTTATATGGAGCACAGATCAAGAATAAGCTATATGGTGAATAATCAAACATTGGCAATGCCAATAGGTCTTCACATAATGGCTTTGCCAATACTTTTTTAAAATCTTAGATAGCTGCCGCAAATGAGCGCACATCTAGGTTGGCTATCTTGGTACAGGGATTTGTTAAAACATAGCAAAATACATGAAAAGATGGACGTCACAGAAGTTCACATCCAGGTTTAACTTTGTTAAATTTAAGCAAAAGCCATTCGAAGATGCCTGCTGTGCATGGGCACACCGGTGCAGCCATCTTGGAATGGAATAAAACACTTTCAGATGGACGTCCCCCAATAGAGTGGCAGGTGGAGAAAAATAAACAAGGGGATCCAGGGAGGGCAAGGATGCATAAAATAAGTTATTGGTTTAAAGAGACGGTAAGGGAGGAGGGAAAATAGAGGGAGATGGAGAGAAAATAGTCCCTCATGCTCTACAAAGCATGGTTTGATGTCAGCAGAGGAAGGATACATTATCCAAGCAAATCACGAGGAGGTCAAAATGCTCCAGGTTGGGTCAAACACTAGATGCAGAGGAAAGCCATTGACTCGGGAGCAGAGATGTGAGATAGACAAGAAAGGCATCCTGTCATGAGCAAGGCCTGACATGAAGCCCACTCTTAACTATATGTTATGTATAAGAAGCAATAAATCTTCCTTATAAGCTCTCTGCTGCTGAAACGTAAAAAGATAAATTTTATATGAAAATTACTGATTTTCAAAACTGCAGTTACCAATCCAGGAATATATCCAACTGAGTTCAAATGCATTGTGGCAACAGACAGATGACAACATTTTGCTTAGACATAGGTCTATTTGTGGAACTGAAGAATATGTGCTCAAATAAGGGGTAAGAGTTATTGATGTACTGAAACCGTGCTAACTATGTTTTCTTCAACCGGAAATCATATTTTTCTGTCAACCAATTTATTTTTACATCTATTTTAAAAAAATTATTTTCCTAGAATCATTTTTTTTCTTCAAGTCCGAAACCATGAAGATTTATTCAAGATTTAAAATTCGTTACAAAAGGCAAAAATATTGTTTAAAATTTTTTTTTATTTATTTGCATTTTGAGTGTGCAAATAATATGATACACATGATAAAAATAAATAAACTATCATGGTAATGCCCTGAGGCGAAACAGAGGAACCATTGAACAGTTCTGCAGAATAGTAGTATCTCGTCTCCCAGGGGTCGTCCAATACGGGCACTCCACTTTCTTCTGAGTGGAGGGGGGGGGGTCCACACGAGGGGGGAGGGGGAAGCGGCATACGAACACACACACACAATGACTGACATTCCCATATCAGACTGTCTAGTGGAGCAGAGGGCAAAAAAAAGGGAGGCTCCCAGCAGCGCTGCATCATCCAACCATCACACGTCCTAAGCATATCACTCACCCAACCAGCGTCTGGATTCATCTGGCCTTCACTAAGGGGCGTGGGGGGCCATTTGGGTCCACTAGGGTTCAACTCGGTCCTCAACCACCTTGTGAGTGGCTGCAGCCAAAGCCCCTGGTGAGCCCGGGTCAGAGTCCCAAACCACCAGCTCACCGTCCTCTCCCAGAAGGTCTACCATTGCGCCCCAGATCTCTAGTCCCTTTCCACATTATCATCTGAGGGGACTTTCCGGAGCTGACATTCTTCGGCCACTGTCCACTCCAGTAGATCAGCCCCCCATTTACCCCGTTTTGGTGGTACCGGGCTGGCCCAGTGAATTGCGATTGCCGTTTGGCAAGTACCTGTTCCATCTGGGCAAATCTGTATCTTATCTTGCTACCTTTTTTAGGGAGTGGCAACAGTCCCAGTAGGCAATGTTGTGCTGTTAGTTCAGCTTTTGCTGCTGTCACTCTCCGTACCTCCCGTAATACCTCCTCCTAAAAGGGTCTCTCTACAGGGCATATCCATGTGACGTGTCCCAAGTCAGCCAGGGATACCCCGCACCTCATGCACCCTAGAATCTCTTTATAATGAACGATTTGCTTTTCCATAAGAATAAAATATTTTGCTTTCTCAAAATTGAATTGGTTAATTCGTTTTTCATCCAGTAACCCAATGAGTTCTTAGTTACAAATTGATTCATGATTTTCCTCATTCAGGCTATTTTTTGGGAGGAAGGGGTAGGTGAGGGCCTGTGTTAAGGACGATGTTCATTTTCTTGTGAGGAAAATTTGCTGACAAAATTCACTCATTTGCTTGTGTGTGAATTAGGCCCAGCCTTACTTGTTACTCATTGTCGGCCATAACTGTGGAGATAGAAGACTCAAAACTTGTTTTCAGGTGGAACAAATCATTTTTACATTTTGGAGGAAATTACTTTTCTTGACTCTGCATTATGTATATAAAGTTTATCCAGCCGCTTTGTTTCACAGGACTTTTTGCTGCATGCTCTAGGGAGGTGTTTGTTTTTAATAGGCTTGTTCAATGCTTTCTTTCACTGCGGAGCACAATAACGTATTGTACCGCAAGTCTCTGACCTTGGTAGCTACCACTTCGTACATTCTTAGATCGTGTAGAAAAATTATGCCTTTTCTTCCTAAAGAGGACCAACAAACGGTGGTCTCTGCATTAGTAATGTCCAGATTAGACTATTGCAACAGTCTTTACCTTAAGCTACAAGAAGGATCTATGAACAAATTACAAATGCTGCAGAATGCAGCAGCCAGACTCCTTACGGGTACCCCGAAGTATGTATCGGTCAAAGCAGAGATTAGAAAACTTAATTGGCTGCCAGTTAGAAAGCGCACCCAGTTTAAGGCACTCTGTCTGGTCTTTAAGGCCCTTCAGGGAACGGGGCCTGATTTCTTAAAACAACATTTCCGCTGGTATCTTCCGAAAAGAGCACTCAGGTCCTCGGATGCAAAACTGGTGATGATGCCCTGGGTGAAAAAAGCTAATTGGGGGGGCAGAAGTTTTATTGCAAATGCGGCTAGGGCCTGGAATACCCTCCCAATTCATCTGAGACGTATGACCAAGCTGATGGCTTTCAGGAGGGCTCTAAAGACTTGGCTTTTTACAAATTAGGTTATCGCAATTCACCAAGCATTATGATCCCCGTGGAGAGCTTTACCTTAGCGCCAGGATACCTTCGGGTAGCAGCTGCGCTCTACAAGTGTAATTAACATTAACATTAACATCATGTTACTTGCATTGCTTTGAAATGGTGGGAATGCTTCAAGATTGCCTGGGATGCGAGAAGGGGAGCGTTTGCTTCTTTCTTCATGCCTTGTCAGAAGACGCCAGCCACTTGCAGTATTGCACACTGCATTATGTTTTGCTGGAAAAAAACTTGCTTCATATGCCTGTTTGAGAGCAACATTGTCCTCATCAAAAGAAACACGTACGATGTATTAAAACGACATGTCGTATTTGCCACTTGAGAAAATGCAACACTACTTCACGAGAGCCAATTGAATTTACGCTCTTCTGTTGTAAAAATACGAGGCGAACCAGAGCTTGTCACACCAATGATGTTGAACAAGTTGTCTTGCATGTGACAAATGCATTGTAAACAGACCTGCTCCACTGTAATCTCATTAGACTCAGTGTCTCAGCTGTGTACTAAACTTGATAAACAACAATTTGAAAGTGGACAGAGTTAGTTTCAAAGGCCTGCAGACAAATTAATAAAACAATCAGACACATAGCAAGAACAAACCCACACAGAACGGTACCACAATGGGCAGTGTACACAATATGACAGCTCGAGGTGGTGGAAGGTACTGCTTTTGCACTCATTCGCCCAGTCGTACAGAGTGCAGACCTCAAAGGATTTGTGCCAGCGCCCCTCTGGAGCCATTGCTTTCAATGGGGGCACAGATACCCCGTATTAACAAAGGGGAAGAGAGATTGGTTGGCCCATCATACACCCTCTCAAACCTAGCCACAGCCAAATAAGGCATAACGTTCCCATAAAGGAGTCTAAGTTGGCTACCTATGTTGCTTTATTAAGCTTCTAGTCTACATTCCTATTTTGGGGTTCATTTGTTAGGATACAGGGATCTCACCCACAGAGATGCCATGCTTCTTCATTGGGTCCCTCGCCTTGTTGGGTGAGGGGTGGCGGGTCAATACCCAAGTGGAGCCATGCGGGGCACTTTGTGGAGATCTTTTAAATTCTGTTCAACAGCCTTGCTGAACCGCAGTTCAACCGCCTTGATGAACGTTCCCCTTTCTGAAATGGTTTATGCCTCCAGCAGGTTTTTCAAATTGATTTATGGTTGTGCCAATAAAAGTGTTAATATTATCTATGGATATCCTATGCCAAGAAGATTTCTTGACAATTATTAATTGAATCAATGATGAGATTAAAAGCAGTAGTGTACTCGTTGGATGTGATTATCCATAGAGTAATTGGAGGTGATCAACATGTTTCTTACCCTTGGTGGCCCACTAGGGTACAGGGCATTCATCAGGACACGTGGAAAGCCCTAATCTAAAATGTAAAAGATCAAAATGGTTTAGTGCCAGTTACTGCCATGCTTTGGTGTTCGTGCACAACATTGTTTTTGACAATCTATAAAGTAACATTTTACTTTCATTATATATCTATTCCAATTTACAACTTCAAGAAGAACATTCCCTATCTGTAAAGGAAATTCAAACCTCAACTCCCCCATCCTATCCACTCACCTGAGTTCAGACCGGCTCAGCATCATTTCGCATCACCTGTTCTTAATATCACTGGGTTTTCCCTCCCAAGAAGGTGGAGCCATGCACTAGTTCCCTTTTACAAATACATCAGACTAGTTAATCTCCATTGTAGCGCCACATACCGTTTGGAGATTTCTAGAATGTTCAGTATACTTAGTCTCTTTGAAAGTGCAGTTTCTTAAAATCTCTGGCTAGGTATCAAAGCAATATGCTCCACTATTTTCGGATATCTTTTCCCCTCCCAAGAACATCTTGCCCAGTTTTAACTGCCAAAAACCACCAGAGGTTCTGCCACTACATCTCTTCAGAAGGTGGAATTGCTGTCTCCTATTTAAGCAGATTTATCTCTATTTTCCTGCAAATATCATCTGGGATATGAGTTTCTCCCTTCTGTAATACACTGGATACTGTTACTCCGAATGGGGTCCCAGTATAATCACCTCTGGACACTGGCTTCTTGCTTCATCTGTGTTGAAAATGACAATCTTTTGTATCGTATTCCCCCAGATTTTTTCCTTCACTACTCTATTGTTCGATGAACAAGTTTTTGTTGCCGTTAGGACTCTGCACGATTTACTCCTACAAACCAGTGGTAAGGTACTTGTGTTCTCTCTTTCAAACATGGTAAAACCGGTATATCTGTAATCGTCACATTTAATTTACTTATAAGTCCCAAGTAAACTGTACTACGTTTACGCAGTGTCTGTAAATGAATTGCTACAAGTAGGCTGCAGCACTGATTGTGACACACAATGAAGTAGCACTTTAAAACATGTCTCGGACCTGCCACTGCAGCATGTAATGCAGTTTTAAACTGCCATTTTGACCTGGCCAAATAAACCTTTTGCCAGGCTTAAACCTTCCTTCATAATAGTTGAAAGTCACCCCTCAGGTAGGCCTTAAAGCCTCATAGGGCAGCATGCTTCATAATTAAAAAGCAAGACGTGTACTTATTTTTCACTGCAGCAAGGTTAGCTCTCCCATAGACTAACACTGGGTTACCTTATCACACTTAATAAGCAATAAATTCAGTTTGGGAACAGATACAGAAGAACTTCTTCCACTCATTTTAAATGTTATGTTACAACCCATTTTAATGGTAAAGTCTGATTTCAAATTGCTATTCAGAAAATGCAATTTTTATAAAGTTGCCATTTTCCTGAATAATCCAAATGTGCCTTCTGCCAGGGTCCAGGATGCAGGGTCGCATGACTGTCATTTTCTCTTCTGTGGTGTGATGTCTATTCCAGGAAACGTCAATTACAATGACGGCCGAACCATGCGTTTCCTTTGTAATGCAGTCGGAACAACGAATGCATTCCTTTACCACGCATGTCGTTCCAACTTTAAAGTCCAACGATTTCCCTACTGTTGCGCGGACTGGAGTTTGAATAGTAAATAATTTTCCAAAGTCCAGCGCTTTCCCTAAGGCAAGTCGTTGGAAAGACTTGCATGGTAAAGGAATGCATGGTTAAGACGCATTTGTTGTTTCGATCGCATTGTTAATGAAAGCGTGGTTTAGGCATCCGTGGTTGTGTCATGCAACCGTGTAGTCCTTCCTGACGAGGGACAAATGGGCCTCGGGGGTGGGGAAGGGTATTCTTCTCCTGAGCAGGATGGCCTGAAGGTTGCAATCAGTCGTTCCTGGCTCTAGAGATTAGCGTGGGCACTGTAACCACTTCCTTTCTGACTTCAGAAGATGCCTGCCCTGTCAATGCCAACTGCAGCCCACAGCTGGACCTGTCTGCCCTGTGTTACCCTAGACAGATTATACCCAGACTTAAGATAAGGGTGAAGAACTAACCAGAACCGGATTAGGGTTAGACAAAGGGTTTGACCCCCACATACAGGCTGGTACTGGGTATAACAGTGGCACCATCAGAACCTCTTATCAGAACACTCTTGGATCAACAGAGTCTTCAAAGAAGGACTGACCTGCTGTCTGAAGCCTGAAAAAAGACTGGATCAGCTTGCCTTGAATCCAGAACGCCAGAAGTAACTCCAAGGGTCAGGTGGTTGACCTCCTGTTTGAGCTACAGTGACACAACAAGCTTCCAGAGGCCTTTTCCTGCACCTGCCTAGCTAACCAGTACCAATTGGACCCTGGTGCTCACCTCTGCTGGAGTGAGTCCTGACCCCCAAGAGGTGCTCTTCCAGGTCCTGGAACTTTGGTTGGTGTTAGAGTGTATTTCACCACACCAAGAACTGCAAGAACTGGACTCCAAGAGGAAGGCCAGTGATTCATGACTCTTTTCCTTAAATAGAATTTGCCCCAGTCACCCTATGAATGTGAGAGGACTTAACCCAAGCCAATGTGGACCCCGCGTCTGACTGCTGACGTGACCGGGCCCTGTGTCTGGGAAGGGCTTCACCGCCCAGAGCTCTTAGGATTGGCATCAAGAAGCTCCACGTTTTCTGCCGACACAAAGGTCTGATTGTTGACCAGCTCTTCACAACAACGACGACCACACCGCCATTATGAAGTTCTGACGAGGACTGTAACTTCAGCGAGTGCTTCTTGTGTGAAAATTGGACTAAGTTAAAAGGCAAACTTCCCACCGGGACGAACCTGGTCCCTGTATCCGATCTGCGCTCTATTGCGATTGCCCCAAACGTTTTACTGTGATCCGGTCCAGTACTAGCAGATAAACGTGAGTGGCACTTTGTGCTTTGTGCTTCTTGGTGCTATTTTTACTTACAACTATTAAAATTTGTAACTCCAATTCTACTTATTTAATTTTTTTCATCTTGGTGTCTTTTTATTAATTCAACTTTACTCTATTTTTCTAAATTGGTTTCTTGTGTTGTGTTTTACTTTATTATTGTTTGAGTGCTGCATACGTACTTTAGATATTGCCTCTAACTTAAGCCTGACTGATTTTGTATGAAGATACCAGAAGGTTAGCACAGGTTTTGTAAGTTACTCTGTGGTTCACCCTAACAAGGATTGTGTTTATTACTTGAGTGGGGCTCATGCCACTCAACTAATAACCAATTTCTTAAAATCTGCAATACTCTGTCCCTAAAAGGATCAAAGAGTGGACAAGCCCACTTAGTGTGGAAGGGTGTTTTTTTTCTCCTGAAACATACTCCAGCATGCCACAGTTTTTATGTATGTATGTTATTAAGATGTTTTGGGATAAATTACCATCTGATTAAGATTTTATAAGTATTCTCGTCCACCTGTATGCGTAGCAAAGTTGTTTGTTGTTTCAGAAATGTTCTTGATGTAAATGTAATTGCCGCTCCATCTCCCAAATCTCCATGCATCATGCATTGAGGATGCCATAGATCAGTCAGACGGTGTTTACCCACCTGTTTGGCTTACCAATAACATCTAACAAGCTGTGACACATCATACGGCACCCACCCTGACCAGCAGGTTCTGCATCCAGTGTTGGAGTTACGAATAATGGAACCTCTCGATCCTCACATAATCCAAAGTTTTGCTTTACCAGTTCAAAGGTTTTAAAGCTCTCCATTTTGAAAGAGGTCTCTCGGGGTTATACAACCTTCCTCTTTCAATTCTATAAATGCTTGTCTTTTGAGGTCTGTGACAAAATCAGTGATCCCCAATAATAGGGTAATAGTGGGATGGAAAAATGTCAAATTACAGCGGAGGTGTAAGTGACCCCACTCCCTTAAATTTGCTCTTGTCAGTCCAGTGATGGGGAGTTTCGAGTCCCTCCAATATTTTGCCAGCTGTGGTATCGCCCAAAGTGGTATCGCCCAAAGTGGACCCAATATGGTCAGGTATGCACCACTGTTTATCCATCTCAGAGGGGTCCATTCATAAATATAGCGCAGTAATGCTGCTTGTTGATTTTTCACTGAATCTGGTGCATCTAGGCCACCCTCTTCTAAGCATAGAAGGAAGACATGGGGCATATCAAATGAATTTGCAACAACATATCTGGAAACACAACAAAGTTATTTCTGGAAGCTCAAGGGGATCTCCTGGTAGATGAAAGTATTTTGAGAAGTAAGGACATCTTAAACACTGCCATGCATCCCACCCATGATAAAGTCTGATGTCTTCAGATGGACAAGTCAGTTGTAACAATGTTTTGGAGGAGTTTCACTTTAGCATCTCTAGTGCCTTCCAGCATGGACAGTTGAATAATTTTTAAATTTGTGATTGCATCTGCAGACCATTGGAAAGCGATGGATTCTGAAAAGGAGTGCAGTGCTCCAGGGCTCAACGTAGCGTTGAGGCTCATTCACTTGTTCAGATTAATTTAAAGCCCTAAACCTTTTGGCACTCCCTCAGCTATCATTGCCAAAGAAAGATATCTCCATGTCTGTGACCCTCAGCAGAATATCATCTGCAAATATCACCACCGTACAACCTTACAAGGAAGACTAAACAAGCGATGATGAGTCGAATGACTGTGCAGGCTTGCTGGACTCAGAACTTTCATATTTCTGTGTCCAGACTCAGTGTTCTGACTCTCTCCAGTTATCAGGAGTAGTTTTGATACTCTAATATATTCTTCTGCTAAATTATATTAGAACATGTAATGTGCATCACAGACATTTTGTTAAAATTGTTCATGTCTACTTTCTCAGCCATTTGAGAACCTTCACCAGGTGGTGTTTGTACACAACTAGATTACTTTAATACCCTAAGCCAGGAACGTTTTTTAAATTAATGACCAAAAATGCACTTGACTGAAAATGAAGTGGCCAGGCCTATATGTTCATTCAGGTATTAAGATATTTTCATCCGACAGTAAACCACCTTAATTAACCTTTAATTTTTAACAAGTTATTCAAAATAAGTAAAATATGTTTCTAAGTGCAGTGTGCAGTTTGTTTCTCAAATGATCCATAATATAAATAAAATTACTTCTTCTGTGCATGTTTTTGCAGAAAATGTTCTCTAATATATTTTACTTACATTTGAGGCATATCCAGGACCTGTTTCTGTTCCACAACATGTGGTTCCAGTTACGTTGGAAAGAAGCATTGGTTTTCTTCCATTGCTCATTTCTGAATATCGTACAGGTTTCCACATAATTTTCGTAGTGCAGTTAACTGCATGGAAGCTTCTACTACATTTTCTCCGATGTATAAAATGTAGTGACACTTAGTGTGCTCTATGGGCTGACATCTTGCCTCAAAGATCTTAGAGGTTCAAGTTTTAGTAACACCCAAGTCCGCCAATAAATCAATCATTCAGTCAGCCAATCACATTTTGTAAAGCTTGGCTACTTGTTAATGAATGAAGATATAGGGATGGCACTTCAGGGAGTTACCAATTGGAATCCTGACGTGCATAAGCCCTTTAGCTCAGTCAGTAATTTGGCCGCAACATTCTGACAATCTGTAATCCCTGCACCGGATTATAGGACAGAAGGTCCATGCAGCATACTTGTGTATTGTGCTCGGTGAGGATTACTCTTTGTATAGTGATTCAGAGACATTTTCCTTGATTTCGTTTTATTTACCTTGTGAAAACGATGCAGTTTGTTGGTGAGAATTTCTAGACCAGGCTACGTATCACCCTTATCAGCTAATTTTTTATTTTTTTTATTTTAGTGCTTGAGTTTTTCCCGTGTGCTTAAGGTATTTAAAATGCATTCTTAATTTCAGCATGGCATTGGCTCCATTAGTAAATTAGGGCAAATGGGTACAATGGTTATTTTTAAATTAATTTAAACGATGAATATATATAACGTTAGGTGGGTAGGTATTACAGTTTCCCATTAAAATAAAAAAGTGTGCACGGTTTATTTGTGCAGAGAACAATTCAATTGTCAAGTTTTCAAATTTCGACTCGCGTCTTCAAAAAAGCACCATCAATAAATAAATAGTTTTAAAAAGTGAAATTCTGCAAAATGCTGCATGTGATGTAGAAAACTCCATATTATTTTTTGTCAACACTTGGTATGTCCTAGTTGAGATGAAAAGGTGGCGACTACTCATGGTATAAAGATATAAAAGAAAAGCATTCGGTAGGAAAAAAATCACGTGTGCATCAAGCAACATTTATATTAAATAAGGCTTGCGTGTGTTAGAATAAAATTAGGACCAATTATGTAAAATGGCCTTTCTTTTCCATCATCCTAAAATGCCATGCCTAAATACTTACTGTGGTGGGGTTTCAATGGCGAGCCTCAGTTCTAATTAGAAATATAACCTGAATTTATAATCGGTGATGTGTTTGCTTGAAAGTAATTAATTTTAAAGGAGTACTTGTAGTCATTGTAAAGAAAACCATTGTCATGCTCCATTGATTTCCAATTAGGGCCAGAATAGTTAATTGGCAAATTTGCAAAAGCCTAATGTGTAGGGTATGCAACTGTAATATAAATTGAGTTGAAGGCTTGGTCCAATGGAAATGAGCTAAAACTGTTGTCTGTGGGTACTCACATACAAAGTGGATGACTGTGTTATTTCAGAATTTCGTGCAGTTTGATATCCTTTTGGACCTTTGGGTTACAGGCTTATTCGATTAAATGCGGCTCAGACAGTTTGCTCTTTGGGAGACCCGATAATGCTATCAGCGGCTAGGGGCATGTGCTGATTTTGAAAGGTACTTAATCAACAGCTCTTTCTCCTATTAAAACAAGCCAATTTGATAGATGGAATGCTTGCAGAAATCTCAACCCTGCTAATTGCTTGAGAAGCATTACAGTCCATCGTTTTTTGACCCCCTGAGCCACTTCTGGCGAGGAGAAAGTATACGCGTATGTCTTGTTCCAGTAGGAACAGTCCAGCCTGAACTGCCAGCTGATTCCGTTTCCACTGTCACTCATTGCATTTTTTTGTCTAATGTTTCTTTCTGTCTGCCATTGAGGAAACATCTTTGCAATTTGTCATTGTTTTTTAGCCGTGTGGCTATCTGTGATATGCAGAGCATATGATTGTAGTTTACAGTGTGTTGGAATGTGTGCCATTGAATTGGGGGAATACTCTGTTTTTGCTTTGTTCCGGTAGTCTATCTGATATATACCCCTTCAGGATTAAAAGTGCATTTGCATGTGGGAATCTTAACACCACTGTCAATTGCAAAAGAAAAAAACAGATGGGGGTATGGCTGTATTATGGAGGCAATTGATGGCACAGTCAGTAAACACGTCTGGTTTTTCAGCAAGTGAAGGAACCAATGAGGTACAGTTCCCTTCCATTGCTGAAGTCAAGAACTTCTCACAAAGAAATTCTTTTTCCTCCACAGGGGAAAAGACAACTGTGACAAAGAGAGCCAATAGCTGGTGTAACCATGACAGTGTACACACAGAGGGCTCAAGAATAGAGCAGCTGCTTCCCCCATCCCTATTGCTCCTAGCTTCCACCTCCTAAGCAATAAGGTTCATAAAGAAGAAAGCAAAGACGAGGCAGTGGTACCAGCAGCACAGAAGGAGATTGCTCCAAGAAGCAGGATCTCTACCTCTCCATCGCTAACCTCTCACTAGCGGAGGAATATAGGACCTGCTGTATTAAAGGGTTTACCCATTCTGTGTCTACAGGGAAATGTGTTGATGCGTAAGGGCCATGGAGAGGAAAAGTACATGCATTGCTGTCCTCTAAATTGTGGCCTTAAATAAGAAGAAACTAAAAGATGTTGGTTGGTGACACAATAACTTTTACTGATAGGAATATGTATGCTCTGAGAAGAGGTGACACTCGCTGTCTTTGAACACACATAGGCACATTGCCAATATCCACCTATTAGTGATGATAACTAGGGGTGACTCAATTATAGGCATTTAAACACTTAGATGAGTAGTTTCATTCACTCATGGAGCTGATTTCAGAGAACATTATGACTTACAAACTGGATTTACAAATACGGACTGTGTGGGGTGAATGGGGTATAGAAAGGAAGAGATACAACTATTTTGTGGTCACCGGTCACTGGGGCTCACGCTAGCTCTTGAACAAATAATACATTTAATAGTGGCTTCTAGGTTGTGCCTGCTCTTTAATGTGAAGAGGTGCAAACCACAGTTACCATAAGGATTCAATAGCCATTGAAGAAAGCTTAATATCATTAAATAGTAGATGAAGTGACTTACCAGTTACTTCAGGACGTTGGCAATGCTAAGCCCCAGCATGCACCTTGATAATCCCCGGCACCGGAAGAACCAGCTCTGCAGACCCTGCCAGACCACAACCACGTGGCCTCCGTGTGCAGAATCACCATAGGTAATGCAGAAGATAAATTAATTTCAGAAATCACCGAAGAGGTAAGGATATAAAAGGAAATGTGAAATCAAGGATGATGAACCAAAATAACAAATGTGGAGGACGCCATGCATGTGACTGAGTAGGAGCCATACAGTACACAAATGTTACCAGGTGCACCTCTCATGTTGTGTATCTGCTTATTGAGACCTGGAAACAATGTGTGTGCTTACCTAGTTCAACTGTCCCTAAACCTGAAGGATGCCTTTGGCATTATCTGTATATGCTCCACCTGCTAAGAGTTTCTATATTCTCCAATCTGCTGTGGAAATCTCATAATCCCTGTAGCTCTACTGTAGACTGCGGTACCCCCTTATCCTGTTCTCAGTCCCCCTGAGTGAAATCCTAACATGCCATCTTTCTAAGATTATCTGGACGGTGGCAGGACAGCGTACATTCCAGGGGGAAGAAAGGGAAAATGGGTATTCAAATGGCTTCATACCTGTGGGCATCCACAAACAATTTGCAGATTGTTTCCCTTCCTGGATACTCAGATATGCATGTCTGCAAAATGCTGGTATCAGTGACCATAAAGGTTGGCATTGGAATAGTACAGCCATATTTCATGGGAACGTAAGAGACCAGAGGTGTGTGAAAGTTGCGCGACTTGCCTTTGTGTAGTTACGCACAATTTCAGCAAAATGACACGCAATGTAAATCTGTCATTTTGCATTACATTTTAGCGTGAAATGCTCCCTCAAACCAAAAGACAGAGCAAAAAACAAAAGCACCTTGAACAACAACTGCGTGTGTTCTGTTGTCCTCGTGTGTTTACAGCGAATGGCGCATTTGCTTTAAATTTTACCACAAATGGCACGTAATTACGCAAAGTAGCATAATGGCCTAATTTCTGGAATTTTGTATAAAAAGTGTAACCTGAAATTCCCGAAATGGAGTGTAATTTAATTTTCTCCCAGGTCTAAGAAGAAGGAGTTTCTCCATGGCAGAAATTATCCCCATGGAGAAAGAAAATAAGAACATAAAGTTGTGCTTTTTCCAAATTCCCAGCATTCCCCTCCAGTGGATTGGTCTGCAGAGAGCAGGGGCAATCACCTGAAGGATATGTAGTGTACAGGGTGTATACCTGGCCCCTTGGGTATGTTTGCTCATTCACTCTTGTTGCATTTTGTGAAAATGCATTCACCTACACAAACTGTAGTCTGAGGGCTACAACCACTAGTTTTACAGGTTTTAGTTGTGAGTCTGGCCGTTTGCTACCTTCTTGTTCCACTGACATTTTGTGTGTACACAATTTCATCAGCTCATGACACACTAATATTTTTCAGTAATTCCTCCTGTGAATCATTGATGTTTTCAAGTTATCTTTGAATAGATTATAATTTCCTTAATATATCTCCACATGGGTAAAACATACCTTTGAGGAAGCGGACAAGAACAGGGATGGCCTGCTGAATATTGAAGAGATATATCAACTGATGCATAAGTTGAATGTCAACCTACCACGTAGAAAGGTCCGACAGATGTTTCAGGTAAGTTTGTTCCAACCATCTCATTTTGTATGTCTGCAGGGATCATTGGCCAGCTAGCACATGTGACATATGGAATGGACCATTGTTTATTTATATTAATTCTTTAAACTAGGTGAAGGACACTAATTAACACAAATAAGTTTCCATTATGAGAACTTTAAAGTACCCTATTCCATTTTCTCCTATATTAGCAGAGCAATCAGAGTTTTGAGGAAATCTTTTCAAATGTACGTTTTTCACTTAAGTATATTTAGAATGAGCTGTGCAAAAGCCTCAGCATTACCCCTTGTAGAAAACAATAAAATAATTGTACTGTAAACTGGGAACAATGTGCTTACAGTGCTTCATTTGAGCAGGTGGTCTTAGGTGGAAGGGGAACCTGCACTCTTTTTTGGCAACCAGGACTTATTTTTCATCATCAGGCAGAAAAGAGAGAAAGAAGGAGGATGGGAAAGATAGGAAAACAGTGACAAAGGGAGAAAGAAGGGCAGGAATGAACCTGCAAGAGCTAGGCAAAGGACAGGAAGTGTATCCTGCATTCAGCTGCACTGAGGGTGGACTCAAATGTAAGTTTTTCGACCCCTAAACTTAAAAGTATATCTTTCCATGGGAAAGGTGTTTTTTGTTTTCCTAATGTTAGCGCCGCTTGACGAACCTGCACAAAACATTCCTCCAAAAAGTTCTACTCCTTAGGCTCCTTTAAGGAAAGTTTCACGCTCATCCATCAAGTTGGTGCCAAGAAAAAGGGGTAGGGACCCAAAAGTGTGATTTCACATTTTAATTCCCATAGGTGAGTTTGCTTTCCGACACAAAAAAAAGGGCTGGACGGAATCACACCAAATTTGGCACAAGCTTAGAATGTTACTCAGCATGCTTTTTCAGATTTGGTGTAGTCAGTTCAGCAGTTTTCAAGAAATTAGCATTTAAAGAAGGGCTTGGGCTGGACATGAATGGGTTAAAAAGTTAGGTATATTTGGATTGTTGGTATCCAGATAAATTTTGTTTGACCAAATAAAAGAGGACTTGTCAATCCTTATTGTCTGACCACAAAATAAAAAATGTTGTCCCAGTCATTGTAGCACTCAGGGATATGTTCCCTGCATCCTGAAAATGAATGAAAAAAAGGGGACAGGGTAAGCACACCTTGACCCGCAGGGTCAGATGGGTGCAAGAAGTTATGGCAGCAATTACAGGACTTAGGGACATGGTCCTCATTGAAATTGTTGAAGTGAATGCCAGGTTTTGAGGGTCACAAAAAGGAGCACATATAAAGCATGATAACAGATTTTAGTGACAATATAAATAATTTGTTTGTGGTGCTATACTTTTTTTTGGAGGTATTATGGTGAGTTCTCAGGTGATTTCTGTAGGAAGGTAGGATCTGACTGCATAGTTACCCCCACTTTTTGCCTGGTGTTTTGCTGGTTTTTGACTAGTCTGACTGGGATCCTGCTAATCAGGACCCCAGTCTATCTGCTTTCTCCTTAAAATATTATGCCATGTACTTTGGTACACTCCAGATTGGATACTGGGGTACCCTTATAAGCGGAAAACACGGAGAGAGCGAGGGAAAAACGGGGTACGTTGTAAATGCTAGACTAAACAGTATGGACGAACCCACTAGATTGATGCATTACAATCACTAATGTGGTAAGTACTTGGGCCCATTAGGTGTACTTAAAAGACCCCTCACACACCAACCTGGTTGGTGTCGTGCTTCATCATTGGGGTCCCAACCGGGTGGTCAAATGCCCCCCGGTTGTGCTACAACGCCTGATTACAGCGGAGCTGGTGTGAATATGTGATGTGTTGTGAGTTTTGTTAAGAATACCTCTGAGAATCCTTGCCTATAAAATTTATTAATGGCGGCTCAGGATATGGTTAAAAATATGTGATGCAACTACTTAGGAGGTTATTACCCTTAGTTGACTATGTGATGTGGTCTACATGTTTCAGCCCGAAAAAGGTGAATGAGTGGGCTTTCTTCAGGACCGGGTTAGTGAGAAAAGTGAGTGGCAAAGGTGAAATAGCCACGTGAAAAAAGTGAAGTACCTACACACGCGCTAAGGTGTGTGGTCTAAGTGTCGGCGTACTTACAGACACTTTGTCAAAAAAACCTGTTGGGAAAAGATAGGACAAGACAAGACATATATATTTAGCAACATAAAATGCAATCTTAAAAGGTGCTGTAGTCATTGTCTCGGTTGAGTGACTACCACAGTGATTGTATATTACGCCTTGATGATGCGGCGGCGCATGCTGCCAACGAAATGCGTTCGGTGGTGACATGCAGCGCGGAGCATTAATCGGATTGCAACTCGCTATTGTTACAAGTAAGCCAGTGGAAGTGAATGGCTCACAGAGAACTAATTTAGCTTCAAGTGAGGCCCTAGTGGGCTAGGGGCGCACTGTGGATGGCCACACGTGTAAAATTAACATGCGGTCATGTGGCGCGCTGTATTAAGCTAAGGATGGCCACACGTGTAAAGTTAACATGCGGTCATGTGACATCGTGAGCGGTTAAGAACAGTAGTCAATTTAGATTGCCAATAAGCGTGAGTCATAATTACACTAGATTAAGGTTTTGGGCAGCTAATCGAGGCTCGGGAGGGGTCTCTTCCGATGTCCCAATCTAAAGGAAATGAGAAAAATAGAGGCACGGTGAGCACGAAGGTCCGTACGTGCTCGTGTGTCTCGGGGATGGAAAAAGATGCGCAACCTTACTTGGTATAGGAGAGTGTCCCGCCTTAAACCTGCTGTGGTCTCCCGTAGTCCCGGCTGGTGTGGGGACGCTGGTGAGGAGGGTGCTTTTATGCTAGTAAGCGCTGCCTGGTACGTGCCGGTTTGGCAGTAACCCGATAGTTGATCAATGCGCATGCGCGCGCAAGCGCAATGCAGCAGACCGCATCGGACAGTGCTGACCTGAGAAAGTGGGTCGTAGAATTGGCGGCCATATTGAGGTAGTCAAAAAGAGTGCGCTGTTTAGACTGATAGTGCCCACGGATGCCTGTGGGCGCCTCAAAGTTGCACAAAAAAGCCCAATGAGTAATTATGTCTCAATGAGGCGCGATACCTTCACACTAGGCTGTGCCTACACAGTCTTATATGCACCACCCTTGGAATCCTACGGACACTTTCTTCCTTCCCGGCAGCAGCTCTTCTTTGCCACCCGCCATTGAAAACGACAGCGGTTTCTGACACCACTCCAGACCTATGCACCAGGCTCCTCTGGGATAGGTAACTTGGGTACTCGGGTATCCACGGGTGGGGTGGCTCTCCAACCTCCTAAGTTCCAAAGGGTTTCCTCGAAGTCCACCGAGAAGGGTCCTTAAACTTTAAAATTGTAACCACGGCTTCCCCATAGAATTGTACGGAGCCCGTGGTTGTGTTAGCACACTGCACCCGTCCTCCGTAGGGTCCCTTTCTACTCACCTTGGGTGGTTCCTTGGGGTCCCAGCGATTCTACATGTTCTAGACACTGTCTCGACTCCAGTCGTGGTTCTTATACCACTATTTTAGTATATGGTTTGGTCTCCCCCTGGAGCCTACTGTGTATTGTGCTACTTACAACTGTTTCTTTGCTAAAGTATTGTGTGCTCTGTTTTGTATCCTCATGTAGAGGATTCTAGAGAGTGTTATATAAATAAATACATATTTTTATAACTACTGTGTGGTTCTCCTTTCATTTGATTAATACTAAAGGTGATACTAAAGGTGATATTCTGGTAAAACAAGCTGCTTTACATTCCTTGAAGATTAAGATTAAGCCTGAAGGCTGCTCTCCACAGCTACCACTAGGATAGCTTTCTAAAGGTTATCTTTGACCTCATACATCATAAGGGTCGTATGGACTGGTGCAAGGTGCCCACTTTAATTAGTGGACAGCATATACCAGGCCAATGTCTCACAATTTCACCCTGTGGAAAATGCTGACCATCTGCAGGGATTTGATGAACCATGTTTGAGAGAAATCTGTTTTCTCTTGAGATTTTTTCATGGAGGTTATGGAACGTGCAAAACAAGAGCACATTTTCTGTAAGATCATGCTAGCATCCTCAGTCAAGTGGGAAAAAGTCTGACATTCTGAGTAGAACTTGTTCTTTAAACAGCTGCCTGTCATTTGATTTCTCTGTGTTCAACTGCACCTTTCCCACAATGTTCCAATGAAAAAATAGAACACTAACGGTATGTTTTTATGACAAAAGAGTGGCACGCTTGAATTGCATCTTGATGGAATTAAAGCTGTAAAACAGGATGAGATTTCTTACACAGGAGACTGCCAAAAAAGAAGAACAAAATAAGGGGGTACTTTTCTTTGTAGATCTTATGGGCAGTGAGCTAGGAAGCTAAAACCAGAGCACATTTTCGATAGTTCTCAAATATCTTCCTCATCCATGTCTATAAAACATTTATAAATGCAGAAAAAACCTGCATTTCCAACAACAGCATCCGTTAACTCCTGTTTGAAATTGGAATGTTGGTTGACTGGGGTGTAAGCCCTTGTCAAGCAGCAACCACAGTCCTAGTCAGGGTAAGAGGCACACCCTAAATTAACCTGTGCTCAACATCTGGTAGCCTGGCACAGAGCAGTCAAGCTTAACTTATGGGCTGTGTGTAAAGTATCTGAGTAACACTTCAAACAGAAACTGTGAAAGCACACACAAAACAAATCCACACCAGGTTAGCAAAATAGCTCTGATTTGAATAAATAAAACGACTAAAATGACAAAAATCCAATTAGTAGAACTGGAGATATTGATTTTTTAAAATTTTATAGCAAAAAATAGTGCCAAGAAACAAAAAGATCTATTGGGGATATGTGGTTGCACCGGATCGGGACAAGATCACAAGTTCAGGCCGACAGCAATGGTGCATGGGCCAGCTACGGGGAACCAGTTAGGCCAGCTGAACAAAGTACCTTAAATCCAGGTTGCCGAGCATTGCATGGATCTGCGTCGAAGATGCATCATGCAGCAGAGGCAATGTGTCAGTTCTGAGATGATACAAGGCTGTGGTGTGAGGTCCTGTTACGTCAATGTCTAGGAGCCTGTTGACAGGACTTGCAATATGAAGTCCAGTGTCCAGGATTCAAGATACAGCAGAGTCGATGTGTTGGTTCCGATGAGCGGAGAAGCTGTGTTGCGGAGTCCAGTCGTCGAGGCTGGCATTGACGAGGGATGCGAGGAGCTTGCTCTGGGAAAAGTGTTACTCAGCGGCGGTTCCGAAGGCGATGCGTTGCTCCCAAGATGCGGGAGGGGGCGACAATGTGGGTCTTCTGCGACAGGTCCAATCCACGCAGCAGCGGCGGTGCGTCAGTTCTGCTAGACGATGCGCCGCTCAGCCGAGGAGGAGCTTCGGTTCTGCTATTGGATACGCCACTCAACATAGAAGATCCGTTGGTTCTGCTGGCAAGCACCTTAGGCCCACTTCTAAGGGTCCAGGGCTGGGGTGGCACCAAAAGTATTATCCTATGGGAGATACAGGCCTTGCTGTAGTGAAAAACAAACGTAAGTGGTTTTCACTACCAGGACATGCAAAACTTAAAAGTACATGTCCTGCCTTTTAAATACACTGCACCCTGCCCTCTGGGTTGTCCAGGGCCTTCTTTAGGGGTGACATATGTATAACAAGCATTGGCATAGCCAATAGGTCTCGCCTTTGGGACCTTATAAGTGTTTAGCTATGCAGGATATTATCCTGGGTGGTGTGCCACCAGGAATTTTTGAGCTATACAACAAATCAACACAATGATGGACACATGCATACAAGTGCGCTCAAGTTCACTTCTCACAATGACATATTTTATCTCCATATTATTAATCCTCACCCTCGGTTAATGTTTCCATCTACTGCCAGGGTGTTTATAACACAATCACAGTTGACAAATTCAAATATGGAAAGCTTTCACCACCAACAAATGGACATACAACCAGCAGAAATGTTTTGGCGTGACCAGGTAAAAGCACAGCCTTAAAAATTAAGGCTTCGGGTACAGTGTGTGTATGTATGCAGTGCACTCTGGAATCCTCAGAGGCTGAGGTCCGTCTGAGTCGGCTGATGCGCGCTGCGCTATGCCTTCGGGTCGAGTTCCCGCTATATAACACTGCAAAATATATATATATCTGTGTGAAATAAATAAAAAAATGTAATGTACACTGAACATCACTGAAGTCTGGTGTATGTGCGCTCACAAGTGGTATAAATACACAAATAAGCTTTTGTACAAGACTGAACGTCATGCACACTGTGCATCATCGAAGTGTGGTGCTCTATGTGCGCTCACAAGTGCCATAAATAAATAAGCTTTACACAAGACTGTGCACATCACGCACACTGTCCATCACTGAAGTCTGGCTTAGCACGTGCGCGCACAAGTGCCCTGAAGAAATACGGTTAGTACACGACTGTGTACGTCATTCACACTGTCCATCATCGAAAACTGGTGGTGTACGTGCAAGGATAAGAACTTTAATAAATAAATAATTACTTTTGGAGTGAAAAAGAGCGTGTAAGTCGTGCATATTGCCCCTCTGAGCCGGGCACGCAGCAGACAGGCATGTTTCTTTTGTGGTTTTTTTTTGTTGCAGTTTTATATAGCGCGAACACGAACACAGTGTTTTACGGCAGCACCAGTTGCATTACATCCACATTTTCAATGGAGGGGCATCTGATATACTTGCCCGTTAGCATGCATGGCACTAGTTGTAATACAGGTGGAACAGCATCGGCAATTTGGGTAAGAACAGAACTACTCCATCTAAAAAGGAAGATGGCGTGTATGCTGTGACAATCTCTCCTCTTTGAGAGCTCCCCGAGTTCACCCAGCAAAGTCTGGGGTCTGCGCTGCGGAGCTCACCGCCAAGCTGGGGCAGACCACGACAGCACCCACACACCGGGGCACTGCGGCTCTCTAGGACGCCCAGTCTGCGCCACAGGTGTGAGGGGGCGTCACAGTATTGCAGCCGATAATCACAGACAGACCTTCTCTGGGGAGGGATGGATGGGTTATGGACTGATACGAACAACAAGTGGCGAGTGGGTTAACACAACTTTAAAAGTATGGGGGACATCGGTGGGCATCTCAATGTTTGCTCACAACACGCGTGTGTTTATTTACTGATCCGGCTTTCTCGGTTACAGCACTAGTTTTAATATGAATTGTATCTGAAGCTTAAGTAAGATCCCTTATCTACGTGTTACTAATTTCATCAGTCGTGCAGTGGATGAAAGGCTGAGTGAGTTTGGGTAGGAGATTCGGACCATATACTGCGCCTACAAAACTCTTTGCAGACATTGCTTTAAACCGGCGAGCGACTTCCCCTTTCATTCCTACTCGAAGGACACGCGAGTTGCCACGACTTAAATCTGTATTAAACAAGTGTTATTCGAAGAAATACATGAATTTACGGGACGTAATCTTTTCCATGCGTTCTCTATGAAAAATCACTATGGGGTGGAGGCCCTCATCTTTCTTTTGAAGAATTACACATTTAAACTTAAAACTTGACTTCCGCAGCCTTTGAATCTACTTTATTTTGTTTTAATACAACTGATTTTTAACCTACCAATGGTCAAAAACAAACGGGCCTCAGAGAAGATATTTTTGCAGCCTGTTTATGATGGGGGCAGCTACCATACTTAAAGTGAAAGTGCGCCGCAAGATCCTTAACAGGAAGCCTAATAGCAGCTGAACTCTTCAATAGAGAGTTTTCCCAGAACTGCTCTGTTGAGCAGCGTGTGCTTGCGTGTGGAGAGCAGTGGCGGTGTGTCCATTGGGGCGCTGGGACATTGCCCCACTAATGCCACATGGCCCCATTCACGTGCTCATGCCTACATTCGTGCAACTTCCAAATAACTCTCGCTGCTGCTCGCAGTCACTGTGTAAAACGCTAATTGTCCGGGACACGCCCGAGGCAATCGGACGCTGCAGGGGGTGGGGCTGCGGCAGCGGTTTGACTTGAGTGACAGGCAGACACAGTCACTGACAGCGCGGCGGCACTAAGCGCAGCTGCAGCAGCAGTAGTGCGCATGTTCGGAGTTGGGCTGGTCATTTTTATGACCAGCCCGAACATGCGCACTACTACCTTCCCTATTCCCCTTAGGAGCACGAGGGGGTTGCTTCATGCAGCAGCCCCCGGTCTCCTAATGGGCGATTGGGCGGGGATTATCCCTGCTCTAGCCAATCCTGGCGCTGCTAATGCAGCGCCAGGATTGGCTGAGACACCGCGCACTCTGCAGTCTGAGTCTGAGCCTGAGGGCACTGCTGCTATGGCAGTCGTAATCCCACATCCTTTACGGGGTCACGCCACGGTACCTACTTATGGTTCTGCTGTTCGGATATAATTAAACTCCAGTGCTGTGACGTGAAGGCGCCAAGGGGGCCCAGGAGCAGAGGCGGCGCGGACCGGCGGTCACTCCGGTCAGGTAAGTTTTATTTTTTTATTTTAATTCCCCGGCCCCCCCGCGAGTATTGCGATGCGAGCCGTGACTGAAATGGGGTTTATGTGTCTAATACACCTTTTCTTCAGTTTGGGGAGAATCGGAGTCTGCGTGTGTGGCCTGCTTCGAGTGCGCAGTATTTGGAGTAAAACTAATTCGAAACGAGGGCGGTGGTGTCTAGGAGACTTTTGAACCTGGGCACCAGAGTTCTAATTCTCTGCTCCTAGTTTGCAGAATAGAGTGATCCTGGGCACATCAGTCTAACATTTGTGTCTCTGTACTCCTCTCTGACCAAATGTGGATCTCCAAGGGGCAATTTGAGTCCAGTAACTTGATATCAGCATCTTCTGTGCCAAATTTCAGGGTTTGCAGCGTTTCTCCTTGGACCGAGGTGTGCGCAATGAAACAGTGTTGTCTGCCATGCTGAATTTTCATTTCATTTGGGCGAACATCTCGCCTCAACTTGCCTGTGATCGTTAAGGCGCCTCACTGACTATCCCACTGATAGGCCAGCTGGCTGCTCTTTTAAGTGCTTCGAAGCTGCAAGACGATGGCTGTGAGCGTTCACCTGTTCCTTTTTATTGACCAAGAAGAAAGTAATTTCGCTCTTTGCTTTATGTCAAAGGTGGCCATAGCACACAATGCCAAGGCTGCCTCACCTCACGGAAGTGCCCACCATTTGGCGGTCTCTCCCCTGCCGAGAACCTCTGGTCAAAGGCGCATTCCTCCCAGGTGTGGCTGGGAAGAACCGTCCCGTTTATCACTAGAAACGTCCAGCAAAGTGTATCTTACATTAATGTCGGTTGGGGATTAGTAAAGATTGCGTACGTCGTGTTCGGTTTTGAATATTTCAGTCACAGAATTACATTTTATATATTAGCAATTTTCGACACAGCAATTTGCTCAGAATCACATGCTTTTAAGTCCAGTGCTGAAGCCGGGATTAGAGCCCAGCCGCCAGGTTCCAGAGTCCAAAGCATAGACCCTTTTGCAGTATAGAGGAGACCCCCTGTGACATCCGCAGCAGGCCAGGGTCTCAGAGTGAGGCATTGGCAGGGCTGTTATGCTGTTCCTAAAAGATGTAGGCCAAAAAATAGACGAAGGAAGAGGAGAGTAACTGGACCCTAAAGGTTCACAGTTGGGAATCCATATGATTGGATTATATTGCCCTCACACACCTTCTCAGGTGTCATGCTTCATCATCGGGCTGCTCCTCGTCGGGTCGGCAGGTGCAATACCCGACGGGCTCCCTATAGTAGGGGCACTTTACACTAACATCCCGCAGAGAGCAACACTAGAAGTGGTGGAGGAGGCACTCTGTTTGGCACCTATGGATTCCATGACACCACCCAGTTTTATTCTTGAGTGCGCTTCATTGGCCTTGACTGAGAATTTCTTCGAATTCAAAGGACAGCTATACCATCAGACACAAGGTACTTCCATGGGGAGTACCTTCGCCCCAGTGTGGCATGCCTGTATATGGCGGCCTTTGAGGGAGCACGCATCTTCCATGATTCTAATCCTTTTCGCTCCAACATACGTCTATGGAAGAGATACATAGACGACATCCTTATCTTCTGGTCAGGTAATTCGACATCCTGCGCAGAGTTTTGCAGCTGGATGAATACACTGAATCCATACTTGAGATTCACCAGCACAGTCTCCCAACATGAGATACCCTTCTTAGATCTCATGATTAGACTTGAACAAGGGACTCTAAGAACTACTTTATACAGGAAAACTACTGATCGCAACAGTCTGCTACTTTTTAGTAGCCACCACCCCAGCGCCCTAAAAGAAAACCTTCCTTTTGGGCAATTCCTAAGGGTGAGAAGGAATTGCAGTGAGATTGAAGATTATAAACTGGAGTCAGAAGCTCTGGCAACAAGACTAAAAGCACGACAGTACCCTGCACGAAATGTTGCTCTCAGTAGAAAAAGAGCGAGGAACAACAATCGTGAAGCACTTTTAGAACAAAAAGTGAAAACCTCTGATGATACTCTCACCTGTGTCACTACTTTTACATCTGCGTCCAACACACTCAGCAAGGTAGTGAAGAAACACTGGGCCATGTTAAACACGGGTACCATGAACTTAGCTTTACCACGCTTTGCTTTTAAACGCTCACGCAATTTAAAAGAGATGTTGACACACACTAGACCCAAGACAGTAACACCAGTCTTACAAAGGACCTTATGGGATCTACCACCGGTTAAGGGCCATTACCCCTGTGGGGCATGCACAGTATGCTCCTTCACTTCCGTACACAAGATCATCACTTTTTCTAATGCCTTCACCTGGGAACTGAGGGCCCATACCAACTGTAACACACCAAACTGCATATACATGATCACTTGTCCCTGCGGATTGTATTACATAGGGATGACAACCCGACCGATTAAAATACGCATTACTGAACACCGAAGCAACATTCGTTGCCGAAAGACTAATACTAAAATGTGTTCACACTTTATTGAAAAGAATCACTCGCCAGATACCTTGAAATGGGTGGTACTTGAAACATTCCCCAAGATTACTAAAAACGCACTATTTCAGAAAGAACAAAGATGGGTACATCGATTATCTACAGACACCAGGGGACTTAATGATGAGATACCTTGGAGTGCATTAATGAACTAACTCCAGTCTCCTGCCACTTGTTCAATCATAACTCTCACTGATACATTTACAATTTACACAAGCCTTTTCAGACATCTTTGGAAACACCACTCTAAGATGTCCGCCGTCTCTTATATATTTTAAGAGAAGTCTCTCCAATATGGCCCCCTAAACAATGTCTGACGTACTAGACATCGTAATTGATAAACTCTCACAGATATATACTTGCCTTTTGAGACATCTTTGTAAACATCACTCTAAGATGGCCGCCGTTTCCTTACACTTCAAGATTCTCTTCCAATATGGCCCCCAAAATAATGCCTGACGCACTAGACGTCGCAATTGATACTCATGGCCCCGCCCACCGGATATGGTTTAAATTCTCCGTGAACCAACATGGCCTCACCACCCGGTCCCGGTAGCAGTGGGTAGGTGTACAGACGACGTGCTACAGGCATACAAGTGAGTAGTTTGGGATAATGCATCTCCTGCATGCTAGGCGATCCTTTACTTACAGATTGCGTGATTCCTTCTTGTCAACAACGAAATCGACATCTCTATTGACACACTAGTGACTTACTTACTGAGATAAACATTACGCCGCACAGTTTTCAAGCAGCGGATGCTAATACACAGCCCAGTAACCGTCCTGCATGCTAGGTGATCCTTTACTTACTTACTTTGAGCTTGAATGGGTGTGAATGGATATGCGCAACAGAACACATGGCATAAGAAATATCTCGCGTTAGTGCTGTGTGATTGCAATTTAGAATATGAGAATGTCAGCCGCTCAGTAACGCTTAAGACAGGTGTGATTACCCGTTCATGATGTAAGCAGCATCGTACAGATTACGTGATTCCTCCTTGCCAACCACGGAATCTACATTTTTATTGACACACCAGTGACTCACTCTCTGAGATAAGCATTACGCTGCACAGTTTTCAAACAGTGGATGCCATTACACAGCTCAGTAACCCCTAATGAGTACTTAATTGCATTGATCGGTATCACTCAGTCAGTTAGACAGAGATGAAGCGCGAGCACGAGTATCAGTGGCAAGATGGATGTTTGTCACTGTACTATTAACCCCATATTCTCTATGTTTTCTCCATGACCACATTAGCACATGAGGAACTCCTTGTGTGTGAACCTACCGGGTACTGTGATACCTGGACATTCCTTGAATTTGGGGTGAGTGTTGTTAGTCTCTCTGCGATGTCACTGTGTGCCACAAGGGGTGAAGTCCACCTTTATTCACCTCGGTTGTTCACGATGTGACAATTCAATTTTAACTCACTCTGTTTTTAATAATTTGTGGTTCATGCTCACCACAAGTATTGAGGGCCACTATTCACAAGGAAGATTTGAGATGACAGCTATTCAATATTGTCAAATTGATGCATTTTGTTTTCTGTCTATAGGTAGTTCCTGTATAACCAGGTATTTGACTATTGAGTCATATGGTGATGTGAGTGTGTAACCACGTCACTTGCTTTAAAGTTGTAGATAGAATTTCACCCCGGTCCTGACGAATCGCCCATAGAATATCCAAGAGGCGTGAAACATGTTGACCTACCATCTATAAGAGCACCATGATCTGAGGCATAATATTCAGCACAGCGCCTTATAGTTTTTGTTTTTAGTTAGGGTAGGAGACTCCTTGATTAAAATTGTTATCGGTAGTACTCCCATCCCTATTTTAGATTCACTTACTTACACCCTCATCTACACACATTAGCGCCCTCACTCCCACCTCACCCATCGGCAATTGGAAAAAGATCTCCGAGAAAGTGCCCCTACTATAGGGAGCCCGTCGGGTATTGCACCTGCCGACCCCACGAGGAGCAGCCCGATGATGAAGCATGACACCTGAGAAGGTGTGTGAGGGCAATATAATCCAATCATATGGATTCCCAACTGTGAACCTTTAGGGTCCAGTTACTCTCCTCTTCCTTCGTCTATTTTTTGGCCTACATCTTTTAGGAACAGCATAACTTTTTTGTTTATACCATGTCTCTGGGCCCTTATGCTGGACCTCCTTAAAAAAGCCCACTGTCCCTTTCTCTTGATCATCATTGGCAGGGCTGTGTCACGTCAATCACATACAGAACCGTCTCGGTGATGAGAAAATGTTACAGCTCCGTCTTCTAACCTTGACTGTAATATTGTGTTATTGCCTAGTCGAGTGTACAGCGCTCAGACGCCTCTGGGTTAGGTTAGCGCTTAATACTTATATTAAATAGTACATTAGACATTGATCGGGTTGAAAGGTAGACCGGGTAACGCCAATAAAGTTTGACAAACTATGCGAAAACGTCTTTTTTGAAAAGTGCAGAAATAACTTTGGATCAGAAAATGATTATTTCGGGGGAAAGGCAATTAGCAGTTCAAACTCGCAGCAAAAGGCCTTTCCGCTCTTTTGGGGTCTTCGCGCCCTCGTTCTGCAGCAGCCAGTAGTTCGAAATTGCATCCGGTCCATCCTGCCTGCATGTTGTTGGGCGTGGGGCTTGAGATGAATAAAAAAAGTGTGAAAAACTCTGCATATCCGCTTTTTATACCCAGTTTTGCGCCGACCTCATGTGCGCGAAATCCAGCGGTGGCTTGAGATGGGGGTGCTTTTGCCTTTTTAGGGGGTGTTGTGGGGTTGGGGGTTACGTACTGTACGACCCTCTTACTGCTCAGTAGCTACACAGCCACAGTCATCTGCGATTGTCCAAAAGAAAAATGCCATCTGTGTGTTTAAGGACTGGTGCCTGTCCCCCAAGTGTCAGAACCACTGCAAGTTCCACAGGTGCGCTTTCAGAGAAGGCTGTGGACTGCCTCCGTCATCTGCCAATACTATAGCGCCAAGAGACGGTTTTAGTTGCAAAACTGCTTTGCAAGACAGGTGAGGTCCGCAAACACCTCGGTGTGACATGCAAGGTTAATGGTTTCACTCTAAAGCGGGGTACACTCTGCCTTTCATCCTTCCTGTCTGGACACGAGTGCCCAGTTACCCTGAATGCCAGTAACACATGTGGAACATGCCTGTTCAGGGTGTCCTACTAAGTGTTTACGTGTGCTGTCCATTCCTAGAATGGGTCTAGGAACGCATGAGTAACGCTGGAGACCGACCTTGCACAGTGACAGTGAGGGCACCCCCTACAGAAGGAAGCCAGGAAGAAGGAAGCGTGTGCCCATGACAGATGTTATTGGGTAAACTGTGAGGGCAAGTACTTGTATTTATATAGCTATTACTACCTTAAAGGATGCACTGAAATTGCTCAGTTCCTCGTTCTCTGCATTTCCTATGTAGCTGAGCGCTGTCAATCGTGTGCCCGTTGCAAAATTCTGGACCTCCTATGTTTGTGTGCTGCCAGAATTTTTTTATTTTCCTGTTGCAAAATGGTGGTCCTTATGTGTTTGTGTGCTGTCAGACGTTTTTATTTTCAAAATGTAATAATGCTATTTTCCACAAATGCCAATCAAATTCAACTCTGGAATATTCAGCTCTCCCATCCCAGTGTCTAATTTAAAATTTGATTTCTGTGACAAGTGTATCATGTTTAAACTTTAACCGCACAACGCTTTTGTCATGCGCTTTCATTAAAACAATCCTCTGGTAAAAATGACAAGTTTTCGTTTTGGACGCGTTGGTGAGCGGGATGGAGATTACCGTGACAGGCATCAGGGAGGGGTCTGTCTCTGCAGCCATGACACTGCTGCGCCAACCCAGTCAGAGCCCAGCGCTCAATGCCCAGCTCCACTCACAAGACAATTAGCTGCAAATTACATGTTTGTGTTCGTCTTCTCGTTTCTTTATGCGCTGCTGCTATCACACTGTTCTAGCGTTTCACTGGTTGCGCTTCACTGTGTTGTGTCTGTCTGGTACCCACGAGTTAGCTATTTTATAATGTTGTTTATCCGTATTTTTTTCAGTGCATACTTTGAGGCTTGAGCCATGCCAGGTGTTTATGAGGGGCTTTGATTGAGCACGCAGGCGCTATGGCTAAAGCCAAACAAAGTGCCTGTCAGTGGGTTGGCCTCTCCGCAGAGCACACAGAACAATATTTGTGTATTCTATTTGCAACTGAAATTCTGTGGAAATGTGTGTGAAGGGGGTACACTGATGTCAAAATATTTGCAAGGCAAAAGTAAGAGAAATTAAAGTGCTTATATTTGAGGGAGTGCAGTGCATGTTGGGGGCGGTGAAGTGACAGAGATGTGAGGAAGGGCATTCGGGGAAGAGTGAAAAGAGGATGCTGAAGAGGAAAGAGAGGGGGGTTGAAGATGTGCAGATGGACAAGATATGCAGAGAAAAAGAGGATACATATCTAACATAAAGCACACATAATTGAAGGCCAAAAATCCTTCCACAGGCCTCAATGCTATTTAATTCACAGACTCACTATTTCAGAATTTCAGAATGTAAACATTTTCAATGTTAATTATTTATAAGAAATCATTGTTGTTACACATTTATCTTAAACAGCTAACACCCAGTGACAAAGCCAAGAATACTGACGGGCTTTAGGCATATGTCAGTTGCTGTGCCATTTATCTGGATAAAATTACATCTCAGAGAGAAACCAAAATACCGGTCTGATGGTACACTATGGGAATCACAGAAATGTATTTGGCATGTTCCTTTATAGGGAGCACCCACTTTTTTCATCTCACTTAAAGACCTGTCTGCACATATTTCTATATGACTGGTTACAGCCAGCAGCTGTGGGTGCTTCCCGAAGTCTGGTTAGAGCATATTTTTCCAAAGTTAATGCTGCATGCAGTGCAAGACACTGGGCAAGCATACATTTTAAAGGGCTAAAGTTGTCATGCAGAACAATTTACATATTACAGTAACTGTTGAACAAATTAATGCAAGAAGATACGGGGCAGTTTTTAATGTGTCTAATATTTCAAGACTATACGTTCCCACTGCTTAATAAGCCTTGCTTTATCGCTGCATTCATTTGCTTTAAAATGCACCATTTGCCAATCTTTTTAAATTTCTTTCTCAGGAGAGGGACTCTCCCTAGACCCCAGGTTTGTCCATTGAACTTGTTCACATCGCTAACTAGTGTTTTCTATTGGAAAGGGTAGAGCCAAAGCAGTCTTGCTTAGTACCTAGCCCTCTTCAGAAGTCAGACTTGCTTGGCTACTCAGAAATTCTCTGAAATAATGTGTGAGTTTTCTTTTATGAATGCCTAGAAGAACTGAATTTTTAGTCCATTTATCACAGAAATAGTGCTGAAAATCGCACCAAAGAGATGCCAATTTTTTTTTAAATTTCTTCACGAGGGTAGAAACCCCCCCCGAAACACCCTCATTGCCGCCAGGCTCGCTCGCTGCGCTCGCTCGCATACGTTGATTCGTTCTGCATACGCCTCACCAGTTTCCAATTACACCAGCCACCACTGGTGGAGAGGCGTCTCTGTAGGTGGCCATCACAGGGTCATTTTGAGTAACATGAAAAATGTACTTTTTTATGGCTTCTTTGACTTTGATTGGAGACTCTGGTCTCCAGGAAGTTCGTGGAAATAATCTCTTGCAGTGTAAGGGAGGAAGGCTGGAGAGACGGTAGGATGGAGAGAAGGAAGGATGGAGAGATGAGTGGCTGGAGAGAAGGATGAAGGGATGGATGGAGAAAAGGATGGTTGGGGAGAAGGATGGCTGATGGTTGATGGCGAGGAGGGTGAATGGAGAGAAGGATGAATGGGTGGATGCAGAGATGTGTGGATGGAAAGAATGATGGGTGGATGAAAGAGGGATGAAAAGGGAAGAAAGGGAAAAGGATGCACCGGAAGGAAGGTGGATGAAAAGAAAGATGAAGAGAAGGAAGGGTAGATGGAAAAGACTGAAAGGTGGATGAATGGCAAAATGTACAGAAAGGATGGAAAGAAAGCATGATGGAAAAAAGACAGAAAAAGGATGGAATGAAAGACTGAAAGAAAGCAGCACAGAAGAAAGGAAATTAAAGAATTTTAGAAACCCCTAATGGGGGCTATCTCCCAAACGACTGCCTGGTTCTCTTGCCGCATCTACTTGCTCAGAGCTAGCTGGGACATGGCTCAAGGTGGGGTGTGTTGTATTTTTCTGCCTACTCCCTTGCAAGCGACTCCATGTTCCTTTCATGGCTGTTTTTTACCCTGCGCTTTCCTCAATAAAGACTCCATTCTGAGAGTTACAGGGTTGGTTGAGTTAAATGTGACTGACACCTAAAAGCAATGATTTGGGAAAGGAAACCGGGCACTGGAAACATAGCATCCGGTAACACGGAGTCAACTGGTAACCCGAGATCCAATTCCTAAAGTGGCTTCATGAAGAACTGAAAATAAGAGAAACAGGCCTTTTGTGCTAGGTATTTTGTTTGAGGTTCAGGGGAGACGTGGGCTCGGAAAAACAACACGGGATAGGGAGAAGGTGTGGTCACAGCTAAGGACCTGGAAATTGGATCTATTTTAGCACCCACTTTTCCTGCCCCTTTGCCCTCCTGAGACTCTGAGGGCAAACAAAGGCTTTGTGTGTTGTAAACAAACACTCAGGACAGCTCTTTAGATAGTGTGTGAGATCCCTCAGAAACACATGGGGGGGTTGGGGGGAGGGTGGGGCTGTAGGGAGTGGGACAGGGAATGGACGGCGCCCAGAAGAAAGCTAGAAATGCATCGACGATGACGTTCAGCATGCGGTTTAACGCACACCTCTCTGTGTGTCATCTGCGGTTTGGAAGGTACAAAGAACAGGTCATTTCAACAACAATGTATACATCCCTGAACAACTGAATAAAATTAATTGATTTAACCCGTCCCCTCTGCCCCCTACAGCCATTGAGCTCATTCTGTGTGCTTATTAATGTGAGAGTCCAGGAATAGCAACTTCTGTGGTTCAAATGCGGTGCACTGGCAGAGGTGTGCCCATGCCCTATTACTGCAATATCCCGAGTCAGCCGGTCAGTATAAAGAGCATTGGAGAGCTGTATGCGAGTCTCAGTAGTATTGGAATGGTACGGGTGATGTATCAGTGTGAGGACTGAGGTGCCTCAGCAGAGCTGTGTATTCGGGCCCGATGCTGGGTCACATGTCCTCGGGGGTCAGGGAAGTGAGCGGTTAATTGTGGAGCGAGCGTGGAATGCCTTCGCCCAAAGACCAGCCCCCCTCCTCCACACCTCTAACAATGACCCTCTTCGCAGTTCGCTCACTTCCCCCTGGGAGGAGGCTTTCTCCAGAGCACCGGTGAAATTGACAACTCTACAAAGGAAATCGGTGTCTGCCGTACTGGGCAAAGTAAATCGAAAGGGACAAATAAATCGGAAGGGAAAAATATCGGAGCAATGTACAAATGAAATCGGTGTCTGCCATACTGGGGAAAGTAAATTGGAAGGGAAAAATATCGGAGAAATGTAATGTAAAACAAATAACATAGTCGCGGTTGTAAAAAGTGTCCCCTAACCTTGCAATCAGGAAATCCAATGCAGCATTAGACTATAATTCACACTGGGCAGGCAGCAATGTGTCCGGGAGCCCTAGCACGAGTTACAAGAATCAAAGAATGTAGAATTATTTGTTCACTTGGTCTCTAAGTATTCCCTGTAGACCTTCTGATGAGGAATGCACCGCTTTGCAAAAGAGGCTTGGACACAACCCCTTCGGAAACAAGCCGATAGTCGAGCACGAGCAGAGATACTTATCAGCAACAGCTGCTCTGATTTTCGCATCCTGTTTGATGGGGGTCGCATTACTTGTGAACAGCGACGAACAAAAACAAGTGACTAGAAAGCGAACCCATATTCCGTCCTATGTAGCATAATATTATAGGCCATTATATCAAAACAGAGGCTCTTAGACCCACGTGCAACCAGAGCCCAAGCATTTGAAAGTTCTCACCTAGTGGCAAGGGACATGAAATACAGCCTTGCCCAGGATCACGCGCTTGGGAGAGCAGTCTGCTCATTTTCAAGCACTGCACTCGTGCTTGTGGCGCGCCGCTGCTCGCTCCCTCAAGGTGGATGCCGCCACAAGCACGAGTGTGTGCTTGAAAATGAGCAGAGCGACGGCTAAAGGCCCTCCTATGCAGCGCATGCGCGCTGCGTAGGCAAGACCTAAAAAGGGAAGGTTTGGGCCTAGCAAAAGTTTCTTTTTTGCCAGATCAACATGGCAGTGTAAGCCGCACACACAGGCTCTGCAATTGCAGGCCTCAGACATGGTTAAAGGGCTGCATAAGTGGGTAGTACAATCAGTACTGCAGGCCCACTTGTAGCATTTAATTTACAGCCCAGGTTACAAGGAGAACCACTTTACTAGGGACTAATAAGTAAATTAAATATGCCAATTGGGGATGAACCAATATTGCCATGTTTAGGGGAGAGAGCACAAGCACTTTAGCACTGGTTAGCAATGGTAAAGTGCGCAGAGTCCTAATACCAGCAAAAACAAGGTCAGAAAAAGCGAAGGAGGAAGGCAAAAAGTTGAGGAAAAAACTAACCTAAGGTTGTCAGGTTTAACAACTCCCAAGTTATCAACTGCAGCTTCTACTGAACCATTAGTGCTAACATTTTGTATTCAAGACAAAAATGAGGTGCTCCTTAATGCCATTTTATTGGAATAAGAGCTGTTGGATGTTAAGCCTTGTATGAGGAGCCGGCTGAAGTAAATTAGCAATGAAATGTTAATGCAGGTTGAAACCAGCGGGTTAAATATTTGAGGGGGTGGGATTTTTAAAAGTAATTTGAGGCATAATGTAGTTTTAGAGGGGCTAAAAATAGACATCCGCATAAGTACAGCTTTCCCTTTGCACATCTGTTTAGAGAGCCAACTCATTTACTAGCGCCCAAATTTTAGAATAGTAAAACTAGGTATTTATGGTTAGGATTGCTTTACCATAGACAAGACGTTTTTTGGTTTGCTATTAACTTTGACATCGTTTGAAGAATCTTCACAACACATTACAAAAAAAGCAAATTCACCTCCGCTCCTTCCTGGAAAGTTTCTGGGTTCTCTATCAAGCAGGGGCTGAGTTGAAAAGGGTGCCCCTAAAAGCAAATTTCCCCATACATTTTTCATAGACTTTTGTCAGAAAAGTTTTCACAAAAACTGCAAACAAAATTACATAAAATTTGGCAGGAAGCTAGATCTTGGTCCACAGATTATGCTTTTTGTGATTTGGTGTAAATCAGTTTAGCCGTTTTTGAAAAACTAAGGTGGAAAAATATTTGTATATCTGGACTGTAATCCAGATTGGCCCAGGGACCCTTTTCCTTGGGCCAGTTCTCTCCCACGGGAGTCAGACTTTGGCTGCCAGCAAGGTGTGAAAAATGTTGATGTCAGCCATTACAGGACTCAGGGACTTACATTTGAGGATGAAAATAATGTAAGAGGGCAGGGTAGGGATACCCTTCCTTCCTAGGCTCTCTGGGAGACCCAGGAGGACCTCCCATCCCCCCAGGACAACATTTTTAAAAAAAGTTGTTGCTTTTTGCTGCAATCCCGCGGGGCTCCCATATTTTTTGGAGGCCCGCCTCCCCGAGCCCATTTTGAGCCCCGGGGACCCCATACCTCAGAGCCTAATACATTAATTAAGGTGGGGTTGCGCGACCCCCTCCCGGAGCTGATGGTGGCCCTAGGGACCCGATTCTCTGGGGCCCAAAATATTAATTAAGGGGAGGGGGACGCGCAACTTGACAAGCTTTGTTAGGCCCTGTGGATGCTGTCCCCTGGGACTGAAATCATAAAAAGTGGAGGGGGGCCATGCAGACCCCCTCCCTGAGTCTTAAAATGGTTTCCTACCTCTAAGGCTATATTTTTTTTATAGAGTAATGTGTACAATAGTAGCATGGATGATGACATCAGTAATGTCATCAATTGCATCATTTTGAGATGTCATCAGTGATGTAATAAATGATGTCATAGAACACGTCATGAGTGATGTAATATGTGAGGTTATAAGCAGTGCATGGCGGGGCACAAGTTATAGTTAGCTCTGCTAACTGCAACTTGTGAATTTCTGTGGTATTTTGAGTTTAAAATGATATGTTGGCACTGAAATTTTCACCTAACTATATTGTCACTTTAGCCTTTGTTTTTTTAAATGAATACACACACACGCACCCCCACCCCTGTCCTTCCCCTACTATTATGAGGACCGGGCATTGACCGTAATGAAGTGTATAATTACTATTCTAACTCCACATGTGCTGTGATAGTAGGGAAGGTTATAAAGCGGAACGAAGCAAATCTAACTGCGCTTTTAGTTTTTTGATACACTCGCTCGAAAGTACCTGAACACACTACTGCGACCGGTCCTCACAAAGACCATGTTTATCATGTTCTGACAAGGTTAACCCACCCTCTGAGGACCGAGTCTGTCGCCACAGCATAGATTATCACACTCACTCACACACTCACACACACACACTCACACTCACACACACGCACACACACACTCACACTCACACTCACACTCACACACACACACACACTCACTCACTCACTCACTCACACACACTCTCTCCTAAAGTGATGTTAAATGACATCAGCCATGTAATAGCCTTCGGCCAGACTCTGCATTCAGTCTGCATCAGGACTTGGACACACTGCCTCTGCATTAATTAACAAAGAGAGAGGAGGCCCCACTAACCCAAGGGACCAGGGCACTACTAATAGTGGTAAAGAAATATCAATCCCTTAAGGAAACCAAGTTCACGCTAATTCATACACACCGCACCTCGATTGCATTCATAACACCCCAAAACACAGGGGATACACTTCTAACACAACCCCTCAATTGCAACACCACCAAGCCCAAGAATGTAGTGGCAAAATTCTTTAATTTAAAAAGATCTAATTCAAATAAAAACACAGTGCCTAGTCAAGGTACCGCACAGTTCATATAAAAATTTGCCGTAATTTGACGAATTTCTTATCACAATAATTTCTAATACATATTAAAAAACATTACATGTTATACACATTATGCCTAACATACATGAGAAGCCTATTCAGAACTTGTATTATATTACATGTACATTTAATGGTGAAAAAATCAATAAAAACATTTGCAAAATAATTCGACAATAATAAAACAATTCCTAGAAAGAAAAAATATCTAATAGGGAGGCCCTATTGTACAGTAGAAAAAAATACTGTTACAGTATCTGATCCAACTAATTACGTAGAAATCATAGTTTTTTTGCTGTCCATCATTATTTTTTACAGCTTCCTTTCTCGTAAGTGGATTCAGAGATAAAAACACAGTGTCAACGCGTTTCGGTGGTCTTGGCACTATGAGCCCCACCTTCCTCTGGACCAAAACATTTTTTAAAGGGTTACACGCCTCCCTTTTAAACACACTAAGAGTCGATAATAATAAATCTAGGAAGAGAGAAATATGGAAAAGGTTTAGGAAAACATTCCTAGTTGCATTTTCCCATAACATAATCCATCCTTTTATTAAACAATAATGAATAAGCTCTTATCACATTTAAAAAAAACCCTACATAGAGTACCACACCCCCTTTGTTTTCTTTTTCTTTTTCCTGTCAATTCATAAATTGGAAGAGGTGGTTTACAGTGAAGCCTTCATTCCTACCCAAACATTCTGCTTATACCCCAAATCATACCATACAACTACTCTAGTTAAATTCAATTTGAAAATATCAGAAAAGACTGCACTCTCCACGGATGAGTGATATGCTTCTACATTGCACGCACTAAACAGTGTGATGCCAAATGCTTTGTTAATCCCTTCAACCTAGACCGGCTAAGTTTTTAAACTCTTATCCACGGTTCTAAGAAGGGAAGAGAAGAAAAAACCCAAGATATAAAGCTCTTTAGCCTGTGGGAATTATAAGTCACACACATGAGGATTTTCAAGGTCTGTAATTCATTATTAAATGTTAAAAAAAAAAACAATCTTACCAATGAGATAATCGTGATATTTTTAAATGAAAACACAGCATGTATCATCCCCGCTCTGTTGTCTTGGAGAGTGAAGAATTATCAGCCCCGGAGAAGAAATGGCCGGGGAGGTTGTTCGGCATATCCTTTCTGCCCTGTTGATATTGCTACTGATCGCCAATTGTAGGAGTTCTGGCTATTTGAGTTGGGTGTTTATCCACAACCCGATTCCACTTCTCTGCACAAAAGTACAAAAAGGCATGATCTATTGTTAGTCGCTATGAGGTTATATAGATCTCATTCATATCATTAATTTTTATTATTAACCCTGGTAGGCCCAAATATGATAACGGGCTTCATTTTCAATAATTCTGGCAGTTAGTTTTCTATATGTATTTCTCAAAATGAGAAATAGTGTGGCAGGTGCTATTGGCATCCTGCAGTCACGCAATTTAAAACGCTACAGGCTCTCCTAAGATTTCTAGATATTTTATATAAATTGTGGAGACTCCCCCCCATTGTTTGTTCCACTTAGTTGCTCTCATTACCATGTTATCGAGCCCCAATCTATCATCTGTGTCGCATTGCCGGCAAGGATTGTTTATAGTTATATAAATGCGTAACTACTATGGCCGATCGTCTATCACTGCCTCTCTCGTTTTGGTTGAAGATACGCTAGTGCGCGCTTAAAGAGCTCTCGTGTGCTGTCTTTACGGAGGGAGCCCAGCAGTCACTAATTCAACAGGCCCTCCGTACAGTTGCATGTAGTAGAGAACGACAATCTATAGGATCTATCATCCCAATATTTCCCATATCTGGCTTACCGCTCGTTTAGATGCAGCAACTCTTCCGCCTTCTAGTCACTGTGCTGGCGGGGCTGTTCCGTTTTAGTACAGTGGGAACCGGAAGTAGAATGGAAAAGCTTTCTGGTCCTACACAATCTTTTGGCGGCCATCTTAGAGTGGTTTAGTCATTTATCTGCCTGTCGAGTAAAAATATCCTATTTGTTCTAACCTAAATCAAGTTATAAAAGCTGAACCAACTTTTAAAAGACAGATAACCCGTGGTCTTAAAGGAAAAAGAATTTATACTAATCTTGTGCTATTGTTCCTTCCTGAATTGTTCCCATGTTCTCCCTCCTCGTATATCGGCTATCTGATAGATCTAGTATTATGACGGCCATCTTTAATTAGTTTTCTACATTTAGCTTCTCCAATCAAGATAAATAGGTAGTTTAATAAATCTCTTTTAACAGTATTTTAGGTACTGTTCGCATATCACCTATCATGGGACAGTTATAGCGGGACTAAGCTTCCCTTCTCAAAAGGCCTCACCTTAATATAGTATGCTCACAAAAGGGTTATAGTCACCACCGAAATCCTCTATTTAGAATTACAGTTATTCTTTGGGGGTAATGCTGGGGCAGAATGATAATATCTCCCCATTGTAGGAAATTGTAGAAATCACCCAGTAATTATCCTTTCCCAATCCTCTAGTTTATTAAGTCCCCTTCTGATGGTGTCAAATTTACCATGAACCACTGCTCCCTTAGTTTCCTCCTACTCTCTCTATTGCCACCTCTTTTAAGATCCATAATTTTCTCGACCACAATCCATTTGATGTCTGTGAGGGTGTGGTTCTCTTTGAACCAATGATTAACCAGAGGCGCATTTTCTTTTTTTGTTTTGATGGCAGATCTATGTTCACAGAGGCATTGTCTGAATTCCCGCCCCGTCTCCCCAATGTAGCCTAGGCCACATGGGCAAACTACCAAATAGATCACATTTTTGCTCCTACAGTTATTAAGAGTAGTTATGTTGTGCGTGGCTCCGTTAAGGGATGCTTCTTGAGTCACTATATATAGATCGCAAATACTGCAGGTACCACACTTGTGGTTCCCTTTCGCTCTCCCACCTTCTATTCTGCTTTGTGTCTCATCCTTATCTTCTCTATATGTATGTACTAGTGTGTTTCTTAAATTTCTGTTTTTCCTAAAAGGAAATAGTGGTTTAGGGAGTTTTGTATTGTTGTCTTGATTAAGAAGTTTCCAGTTTCAATTCACTATATTTTTTAGTTTATTACTCAGACCAGAGAATTGACTGACCATAACTATTCTATCTTTAGGTTGGTCTCGTTTCGTACCTTTTAAGAGACTCTCCCTATCATAGAACCTCGCCCTCTTATATGACCGGTTGATAAGTTTTTTTGGGTAGCCACGTTCCTTTAGTCTCATTTTCAGCTTCTCTGAGTGGATGTGAAAATCCTGTATAGAGGTGCAGTTTCTGCGAAGGCGCAGAAACTGCCCAAAAGGGATGCTTTTGGGGTGGTAACTATTATAATGAAGAAGGGTGTTCTTGTCGGTCGGTTTGGTGTATAATTCGACCGCAAGAGTCCCTTCTTCCTGTTTGATGGTAATATCTAACAAGCATTTGCAATGCAATAGGTCTCGCATTTGCCAGAGTTTAAGCTATTGACATTGTAAATGACAATGCATTTTATCTATCTGTTTTGATAATTAACACATAAATAAAAGGAATTGTCATTTACAATGCCAATAGCTCAAACTCTTGTAAATGCGAGACCTATTGCATTTCAAAGAAGCAGCCATTGTCCCGGGCTGCTTGGAAAGTGAAAGCGCGCATGGCGCACTGAATGTTGCAGGAAAGCATGTGGTGTCTGCAGTAGGAGAAACTCATTAAAGAAAATAGTGCTCACAGACTAAATAAGACCTACTGTGTAACAACAGAAGTAAAAGGGCCAGTCCTCATGGGAAGTTACAAATGAAGACAAGGCGGTACTAAGGAGGGACTAGCAGGCCTATTTATAAATCTGAAGCCAGCATTTACAAAGGACAATGACACCAGCCAGTGACACGTGGGCGGAGAGTGGCCGGGGCTTCAAGTCCATACTCTAATACAGCATGCCTCGCAGAGCAGCGCATGCGCTGCCCAGGCTCGACCTAAAAGCCTCTTCTTGCACTCCTGCATGGCCGCTTACACAGCAGTTTCAATTGTCCTTTGGGGGATGTTTTGCAGTGTAAAGGGCCTTCTGTATAGTGAGCACGCCCTGGCAGCATTGCAGTGAAAGAACCATCAGTCAAGTGCAGCAACATGCAGTGATGCTCTGATGCGGAACGAGAGGTCTGGCAGCAGTGCAGCGAGGTTTTGATGTGTAGTTTGCGGATTGTACACCTGCTGCAGTATATTGTTAGCAGCCTTGTTGCAGTAAATTAGTGATTGTAATGGACCTAGCATAGCTGCCAAGGTTTCAGATTGATACGTGACATTTTCATAATTTCAGTGTAATTATTAATGATATTTCAACGACTATGAGTGACACTTTCTCACGAGCAAAATCAAGCACTGAAGACGAAGGAAATATATAAATATCAGAAATTATACCCATTTGAACAACAAGAAACTCCAAGAAGTTCTTAGGCTCTGGCTGGTGCATAGGTACAGCTTTCTATGTTGGGAAATCTCGGGTAGACCACACATGCTGGACCGGCTGGGAAAATCCAAACCTTTTGTGATCTCTCCCTGTGTCCCAACGCACCTTTGGCCACGTTAAATACACGTTCTGTTTTTTGCAGAGGATCGATTGGGCTTGCATTCAGCCACTAAAATGTTGCATGTGCTCCTTTCACCAGCGCTCCTGTTGTGTGAAATCACAAAACTGATTAGTGAAAAACACAGAAGCTTCATATCACCAGGGAACAACTTGTATCGTGCAGGCCTTACCTTTTAAAATGTATTATTATATAAATCCCAGGTAGGAGTAGCTCATTAAGTCTAGGTTTTTACTTTGAAAGCAAAAACCTTGAGCCAATGCGCTACATGCGTGCGGACCTAGGAAACGTAGGAGCTCAGTTATTATTAGGCGTTACTGCAGTTATAAATTGCGGCTTATCGAGACTACGGCTACCAGAATGCATTATTTTGTAAAAACCGACGCCGGACTAGAATCCTAATGCCTCGGCGTCATGAAGGGAACTGTGAATCCTTACCATAACACACCTCCACGCCGGCTCCCATGGTCTACAGCTGGAAGTCAAGACTGGAAATGAATGAGTCTGGTTCAGAATGTGCACGGTTCTTGCAAACCCTTGAGCTCACGAACTACAGTCCATGCCAGTGCGTGTCCTTGTAGTTTAAAATACATACGCGGACTTTATCGCCGAGTAAAACATTAGGATGGCCCGAGATCTACTGCAGTGTTTTCTCTTCTTCAACGGGAGGACAAGCTACATCTAATATTTTAGACGAGGACTCGAGGTGTATTTATTGAGGAAAAACAATTGTGTGCATTTCTGCACAGGTGTCTGCAGAGCCCGCCTTCAAAAAATGCATGCAAAGCAAATTCGTATAAGACTTTGAACGCGTTTTTTATCGGTAATCTCATTTCCTACCCCCTGTGAATGCTCTTTTAAATCTCGCGGCTGGCGGTTCTTTTGTTACTCTACATGCCGCAGGGATGCCCGGAAAAGAAGCAGAGACTGTAGCCCGCTTTTAATAAACCAATAAACCAGAGTGCTACAAATGCGATCAAATAACTGTAAAAACGCAAGTGCAGAACTTGGGTAAATAACCTTCCTTCGGCTGGGCAGCGTTTCCATGCTGCAATGTTTGCTTCTGTAAAATCCAACATTCAGTCCTCCGCTCCGGCTGCCTGCCCCGTGATGAACCTCAAAGCAGCACAAAAGACTTGTTTCTTTTGTTGAAAACCTTATTAGATACAACAAAAACCAGTGGTGCGTGCGCACCACAGAGGAGCGGGGAGGCGAGGGAGCCTGTCGTCTGCCGCGCGCTGATGCGCGTCCTAGACACGGACGGGAATGGGCGGAGCAAAGGCGGGACATGCGCCCGCCTTTGCCCAATTGCGTGCCGTTTAAAAAAAAAAAAAAAGCAGGCTACAGCCAATGCCAGCCTGCGAAAGCAAAACCACACGCACAAGCGTGTGGTTAGCTTTCTGAAGGACATACAAGAGGTCTCGTGCTGCGCGAGCAGGTCTGCGCACTGCAACGCTAGGCACGAGACCTAAAAAGTTAACACTGGTGTTACTGATGTTAGCGGTGAATATAAGATTGCTATCTCCCAAATTTAGCCAAATAAGGAATTCCTCTAGTGTTTCTTTGGGGCCACGCTAAATTAAAAAAATGTCATCGATGAAACAACACCACTTGTAGATGTTTTCATAAAATGGTGAGATTTCATTGTGCACATATTTCTCTTCAAAGGCCCCTACGTAAATACAGGCCAGACTAGGGGCACACGTGGCCCCCATACTGGTCCCTTTGAGCTGCATATATAGGTCATCCTTAAATAAAAAGATATTATTAAGAAGAACCATGGATACGCATTCAGCGATGAAGTCTTTGTTAGCACCTTCTATTTCTAAATTTTCTAAAGTTCTCCTAACTTCTGCAATGGTTTCACTCTGCGGGATGTTTGTGTATAAGGCCTCTATATCAAGAGTGACCATATACTCTGTTTGTGCATTAAATTCAAGACCCTCAATTTTAGAAATCATATCTGCTGAATCTTTAATATAAGACTTCTGTCTCTGTACTATTGGTTTTAAAAAGACATCAGCGTACTTACTTAGGGGTTCAAGCACTGAGTCAATGGCAATATCAACAGGGCAGAAAGGATATGCCGAACAACCTCCCCGGCCATTTCTTCTCCGGGGCTGATAATTCTTGACTCTCCAAGACAACAGAGCGGGGATGATACATGCTGTGTTTTCATTTAAAAATATCACGATTATCTCATTGGTAAGATTTTTTTTTTTTAACATTTAATAATGAATTACAGACCTTGAAAATCCTCATTTGTGTGACTTATAATTCCCACAGGCTAAAGAGCTTTATATCTTGGGTTTTTTCTTCTCTTCACTTCTTAGAACGTGGATAAGAGTTTAAAAACGTACCCGGTCTAGGTTGAAGGGATTAACAAACCATTTGGCATCACACTGTTTAGTGCGTGCAATGTAGAAGCATATCACTCATCTGTGGTGAGTGCAGTCTTTTCTGATATTTTCAAATTGAATTTAACTAGAGTAGTTGTATGGTATGATTTGGGGTATAAGCAGAATGTTTGGGTATGAATGAAGGCTTCACTGTAAACCACCTCTTCCAATTTATGAATTGACAGGAAAAGAAAAAAGAAAACAAAGGGGTGGTGTGGCACTCTATGTAGGGTTTTTCTTGAAATGTGATATGAGCTTATTCATTATTGTTTAATAAAAGGATGGATTATGTTATGGGAAAATGCAACTAGGAATGTTTTCCTAAACCTTTTCCATATTTCTCTCTTCCTAGATTTATTATTATCGACTCTTAGTGTGTTTAAAAGGGAGGCGTGTAACCCTTTAAAAAATGTTTTGGTCCTTAGGAAGGTGGGGCTCATAGTGCCAAGACCACCGAAACGCGTCGACGCTGTGTTTTTATCTCTGAATCCACTTACGAGAAAGGAAGCTGTAAAAATAACTTGACTAGGCACTGTTTTTATTTGAATTAGATCTTTTTAAATTAAAGAATTTTGCCACTACTTTCTTGGGCTTGGTGGTGTTGCAATTGAGGGGTTGTGTTAGAAGTGTATCCCCTGTGTTTTGGGGTGTTATGCATGCAATCGAGGTGCAGTGTGTATGAATTAGCGTGAACATGGCTTCCTTAAGGGATTGATATTTCTTTACCACCGTGCCTCGGCACCAGCAAGGCCCTGCACCCAACCCTCCGCAAAGATCAAACTTCCACTACAAGCAATTGTCAACCATAAGTAGGGCATGTTTGTCACAAGGTTTCAGAACCAGGATTTGGACATAATACTCAACAAACAACCAACCTGCACTATGCACAGCATTAGGACATAAACAGTGGAAGTTGTCTGCAATGCATGGTGTTGTGTGAAGTGTGCGTTGACCCCCTCCATGACAACCTAATACCCCACTTCCTCAGCCTATGTCCCTTCACAGTGAGGGTTGACCAAAGGGTCAATTGTTGAATGATGTTCAGGAGACAGTTCTCTGCAAAAGACACTTCTGAAATATCCAGTTTCTTTTGCACCTTTCTAAAGCTTATAAAAGTTCAATTGGTGATTTAGATTGTTGCATTACTCCTAGTTCACAAAGCCTATAGCACACTGTCTGAAGCATTGGTTGATCTCATCAGTAATCTCAACATTGTTATTGAAATATAATCAGTGATGGCATCAGTGATGTCATTTAACATGTCATAAGTGAAGTAATATATGAGGTCATAACTTTTGCATGATCGGGGTGTACGTTATAGTTGGATCTCCAAGTTATAACTAGCTTTTTTCAGTGGCTTTTAGATTTTTAACATTACCTTATGGCTCATTCCAATACCTAATCACAGCATCACTTGATTTTTTTGTTTGCAATGAATCTCTATTACATATCGATGGTTGACGCTCTATAGTTATGGTTCAGATGGGATGGTGTTTCCATTGAAAATAAAAAAATTTATATGCCTGTAACTTATGACCTTGTGTATGGATTTGCATCAAACTTAGCATATTATTTACTCAGCTAAGTTTCGCTATGCCAAGTGTCATGAGGATCCATCTGGGGAAAACCAAAAGTTCAGGGGGGAGAGGGGTAAAAAAAAAAAGTAATTTCCAATAGGCTATTTTTCCAAAATATACAGGCTGAACAGCAGAACAGATTTACACCAAACCTGGCATGAAAGTAGAACTTTACCCAGAAAGTGTGCTTTTTTTGGTTTGGTGTAAACTGTTCAATAGTTTTTGAGACTTGAGTATTTAAAAAAGTTTCTGAGCGGTCACGAAAGGTTTAATACTTTTGTATAGCTCAGCCATTTGGGATTAACGAATAATTGGGGGCTGATGGGATCTGATGACACGGCACAAGTTATGGCATATATATTTTACAAAGTAAGCACTGATTGTGCAATTCTTAAGAGAAGGTGTAGCTTTACCAAATACAATACCTTGGCAATTGCATAACTTAAACAGACCATCTGCTGAATGATTTCGCAAAAGATCTCAAAAGCCCAGCTGACATCTTTCAACAAACCAACATCAAAAAGCTTGTTGTTAGTGAATGTTAGTGTTGCAGGTCTGAGCAAAAAGAACGGTCTTTTCCTGGACTTATTAATTTTCAATGCTGCTCTGTTCTCCTGAGAACACGTTATCCACTACCATCTCCCCACTGATTTCGTTGTTTACATCTGCTGCCCTGTTGATGCACTTTTGAAGTGTATTAATTTAGTATGATTTTATATTTAGTACACTGTTTTATTTTCTTCCCCTTTCACCCTTATTTACTGAAATACAAGTATATGCTTTTCATTTGGCAAATCCCGATGTGTGCTATTTTGTCAACTTTGCCCTTTCTATTTAAACCCAGCCACTGCATAGCAGACCTCAGAACTTGTCGTGTGAAAGTCAATTCAGGGCATTGATTGACCTCATGTTTGTTGCTTTAAGGAACTGGAGGTTTTGTATTAAGCCTATGCAAAATAAGTGAACGTTTATTTCACCAAATTTGCGAAAAAGTATGTAAAATTGTTGAAAATTTCACTAAATTCATTTTGTGCAATTTCACCTAAAAATTGAAATGGGGGCATGCCACTCATTGCAAAGTCACACAAGATATTGGGAAGGGGAATGGTTAGAGTAAATTTGCAGAATTTAACAAATTTCATTTACTGTGACAATTCACAAATTTCGTGGGTCTAATAAATATTTTGCACCAGCTTAGTTCTGGTCAACAAACCACATTCTTACTTTCACAGATCACGTATGTCGAGTCAAGGGGCTTCTTTTACTAAATTTACTGAGGCGCATCTTCGATTAGCTTACTCTTTATTAAAGAAAGGTTCGGTCAATCATGGCAGTGGTGATGCTGATCACTAATTATACCTGTATCCTGTGTTTTAGATTCTCATAATACCTTGTTCAATTGCATATATTTAAAAACACAGCAGTCTGACTCATCCTAAGGGTATATTATCATGCACACAATTGCCTTTCTTTTCACTGCCTACACTGTTTAGCAGTTAACACTTTGAAAAGAAACAGATGGGAGGTATAGAATTCTTTGTTGTGCAATCTTTCTCTCTAATGGCAGCCCTTTCTCTGTTTGTGCCAATCTGGGTCACTTCAGTACTCTGCAGATCTCTAAAAACCTTACATTTCCCACTGTAAATTCTGCATACTATGTTTCCATATGTCTCCCTGGCATCAATAGGCCTCACAAGCATGCACTGAACAACACAGGGCACAACCAACATTACCATAATAGTAACAATCAGGGCCGGCTTTCGCACTGGAGGCGTCCGATGAGACCATCAGTTTTGATCGCCCCACCCCTATGACCTCCTCCTCGGACTCTCTCACTACCACCCAGCAAAAGTGCCCCTTATTTCTCCATAGCCCCTCTTTCGAAAACATTTAATTTGTTTTAAAGAACTTGTAAAGTCTGACTGTAATAATAAGAATGTATATAGACCTAAACAAACTCTTTTTAGCAACATAAGGAATAGATAATGAATGACTGGGAAAAAAAACATAACGTCCTAACTATTTTATTAAGTTTGCATTCTGTTCTTTGGTGACAGTTCATAACAGTCACTGTTCTATATTAGGGATGCATCTTATGTACTGCGGTAACAAAAGGATCTCTGTAACAAAAGCAGTAATCCACTCAGCTATCCATACAAAATACATATCTGTGATCTGCATGGTACGTGTTCTTTTCAGCAGGCATTTTAACCCTCTGCGCTACTTTATGCCACTAGATGAAACTCCGATCTCTCTCTTTAAGAGGAACATTAACACAAGAGTTATCTTGACATTTTTATTGCTGCTTGAAAGCTGGATGCACAAGGAACTCTGTAGAAGGTGTTTTTAAATGGTAAGTTATTGCTAAGCACAGCCCCCCCCCCCCCCCGAGGTCAGTGCCCAGTGTGGCCGCACCAATTGCACAGACCTTAAGACAGCCCTGGTAACAATTATTGCTTTCTCACAGCTTGCTTCTATAAACTCCATCACGCGGTCACCCTTTAGATCTGTTTCTCCAGGGGATAGGGTTGTATCATAAGCTGCAGGCGTTGATGCCATCTGTAAACAGCAGATAAAATGTATTATGTGAATCTATTTTCAAGATGAAGCTATATTTAAATTCACTGCTGGGGTCTGTGATATTAACAGGGTCACTTGTTGACTATACAATTCTTGGTATTACAGTATTGAAGTTTAGTTTTGTTAGCCTTAACTGCTGTGTCTAAATGCCAACTCAACAATGCTCATCTTGGCTAAGTATCAAGGATGTGCTGTCGTGTTTTCTGGGCCTTTTTTATTATCTCTAACAACAATTGGTCCTCTGATGGCTCTTGCTTAGAGCTGAAAGGGGTTGGACATTCAGGGAACGGACAGTTACCCAATGAGGATCAGGAATAGGATAACTGTATCTACAATCTAAAAGTCATACTCGCGTGGAATTTCGTTATAGCCATCTTTAGATCTTTAGTCACAGGGTAACCCAGAAATAATGCTCACTCACAAGTAATGACGAGTCAGAACAGAAGAGTCAGATGAAGTAGTTATTTTGGTTTATCAGATTAAATGGAAACAATATCTTTAAGGAAAATTAGCATTCAAATTATAATTCAAATAAGAATAGATTTAATAAAATATACCAAAACTTGGAGTTCAAGGGAAGTAAAGTGAGTATGAGGGGCAGTCTCCCTCAGGCAAGGTAGACCCCCAAGCACATACAGTGTCTGCATCGGTATAGATAGGTGCCAGGTGAGTATTCCGCAAAGACTCTTGGAGAGTTCAGCAAGTTCCAAGTACCCAGTCCAGTCCGTCTAGACAGTAATCTGTCTATGTCTGCAGCTGTAACAACAGGAATCACAGTAGCACGACAGGGACCCTTCATTTCGCAAATGTCGATCTGCTCCAGGAATAAGGCACAATGGGCAAAGGCAGGACAGGCAGTGGCAGACAGGGCATCCAATATCTCTTAAGATAGGCAATTATACTCTGTCAGTTTCCGAGTTGACACCTCCTGGCATCACTTCAATTTGTCTGACCACTCAGTCCATTGGTCAGTTCATATAGGATGACCGTGATGTGGCAGTAAAGAAGACACATTTCCAGAAAAATAGGTGGATCAATTACGCAGTTCCTTAAGTAAGTCAATCATGCCACACATTGAACAATAGCACATTGAGAGAAAAGCAGAACAGTTCAAAAGGGCACTTTCGGAGGCAACTGTTCTAGAATGTAGCAAACGTTGTAGCAAATGCACTGGTCAGTACAGGAGATGTCAAAGGAAATTCAATACTACTGGCAATACAGTGGAATTTTCCCATAAGCTTTGGTAATACTAGTCCATGATTTCACTGAAAGAACAAGGCCTACGTGAATTTAAGCAAATATACGACCAGATCATGTTAATTATGAATCACACATTAAAAGGGAGCTTAAGCATATAATTTCAAATATATCATTAATGCATTAATTATCATTTCTATATGGTTGAAATTAATACATGTAAGTATAGGGTACTCATAAAATGTATAAGTACCAACGTGTACGTATAACTAATAATTTGTCTGAATAATTTCATTTTTGGGTTAAACCATTAATACATAATTAAAATACATGTTAGAGAAGTCTCAAAAAGGTTAATTATGATTGTGTAACACCTACTTTTCTTTTCTCAATTTCAGTGTACACGTTATTACATGAAATGACATTTTCATAAATGTTCACATGAAATCCAAGTTAATTCATATTTTTTCAAATTTTAGTCTTATTAATTGTTCACACTCGTATATGAATATCAAATTGATTAATAAGAACTTAACATGAGATTTTCCATCCTACATATTTCTAACACGTTAATAGGATTAATTTTATTATTAAACAATCACATCTATATTAGTTGAACAAATACCATGTCTTCAAATCCATCTTTCTTCTGCATGCTTTTACGATGCAGTAAGTACATTTCATATATTTGTGTCACTTTTCATAACGTGTAACTTGTACACGTTTAATATTTTTCGAACAAAGTTGTTGTAAATCATTTCTTTTGTCATAAGATCCTTTTGATGTCATTTCTGCTCTATCAAATGTAACTAGGGCTCCTGGTTTAATGGTATTTATTTATTTAACATTTCCATCTGTATTTATCCATAGATTTTTTTGGTCATCTTACTGGTATTTAGCTATATTTATTTTGTGGAGTCATAAAATTGTATATTTCCACTTTATTTAACTCTTAAACGTTCACTCATACATAGATGCGTGTCACGTTTTAGCAAATTAAGCAGCCAGATATAACGAAACACTACACTCATAGGTGCATATTAGTGTTATACTACAAATATATGTCAAGAACTGCCTGTATTTAAGGGAATGTGATCCTGTTTTGACACTCCCCATTCTGTTTATCTGCTCAGCTTTAGCCTGGAATTAATGAAAGGCAGCGTGGAGAGTCTTTCACAAAAAGCACAATTTTCAGTATGTTTATGTATTTAAAATAAATACAGTCAGGAAACACATTGTTTTATGTCTGCATTTATCTGTACAAATCAGTAAAAATGGAAAATTGGGAGCCTTAGATGTAACTCATCCCTGACCCAGCAGGATCTAAACCGGTGACTTCGAAGGACAAGCAGCCCGGTTTAATAGTTAGAATATAACCCTGCCAGGAGCAGGATGCTCACAGATCCCTGAGCACATTGCTGTAAAACACTAAGGGAAATCCACTTGTGGATTTTTTACTCTGGGTTGATAACCTCTGTTTTTGGAGATTTTTATAAACAGAACTTTTGGAGAGATGATGCGGCTGTTCTCAAATGACCTGGAAATATGCCACTTTGACACTTCAGATCAAGAAGAAACATTTGTATCTTTAAAAAGCGGGTTATGACATTACTACCCTGTAAAACTCAGAAGGAGGACAGGGTTTACCACCTGGACTTATAGGGCGTGTCATTGGAGAGGTGTTAGATTGGTTTTGTGATATGCATTGCTGTCAAAATCGTCCCCTTTTTTGATCGATGCATGAAAGTAAAGTTTTTAAGGACTATTGAATGACCTCTCTGGTATGTGCATGGAATTATCAGTACTTGTTGCACGATCAGCAGTTGTAAGAATAATAAAATGCAGGCTTAATTTGTAAAAGAATATGTGCCGGGACCTAAAGTTTTGCCAAGCAGCCCGCTGCCAGCCCTGCGAATATCAGGGGTGCTGAACACCAGGGCTGCATAGTCTTGATTCCACCTCATGCCTCTTTCATCCACCACCAGACACTCCCTATTCCTTTATATCGGCGTAGAGTATTGCAGAGTAGAGGGCTGTAGAGAGCAGTGGCATACAATCCAGTAGTGCTGAGTAGAATAGAGTGGTGTAGCGTGCAGTGGCGTCGAGTTCAGTGGTGAAGAGTGCAGTTTTGCAGAGTAGAGTGTCTTAGAGTGCAGTGGTGTAGAGTATATTGGCGTAGAGTGCAATGGCGTATGCTGCAGTCAGTAGCATAGAGCGTTGCAGACTAGAGTGCTGTCGAGAGCAGTGGAACAGAGTGTTGCAGAGTAGATGCTGCAGAGAGCAGTGGCATACACTACAGTGGTGCAAAGTAAAATAGAGTGCAGTAATGTAGAGTGCAATGGGGTAGAGTGGCATAGCTTGCAGTGGCATAGAGTGCAGTGGTGTAAAGTGTTGCAGAGTAGAGTATAGTGGTGTAGAGTGCGGTGGTGCAGAGTAGTTGGCGTGGAGTGTGTTGGCTTTGAGTAAAACGGTGTAGAGTACATTTGGTAGAGTGCAGTGTTTTAGAGTAGAGTGGCGAAGAGCGCAGTGGCGTAGAGTGGAGTGGCACAGCATGGAGTGGCGCAGCATAGACTGGCATAGAGTGCACATGTACAGAGTAGATTGTTTCAGAGTAGAGTGAAGTGGCATAGAATGGAGTGGTGCAGGGTAGGGAGGCATAGAGTAGTAGCACAGAGTGGTGTAGAGTGGAGTGGCCTAGACTGGAGTGGTGTAGAGTGCAGTGGTGCATAGTAAAGTAAAGTGCATTGGCATAGAATAGAGTGGTACAGAGTACAGTACAGAGGTATAAAGTGAAGTGGTGTAGAGTGCAGTGGTGCACAGTAGATTAGAGTGGCGTAGAGTGCGGTGGCATAGAGTAGAGGGGTCAGTGGAATAGTGTGCAGTGGCACAGAGTAGAGTGGCGCAGAGTAGTGGCGGAGAGTTCAGTGCGCATAGCGCCATAGAGTGCAGTTGCGCAGAGTAAAGTGGTGGACAGAGCAGGGACATAGAGTACAGTGGTGCAGAGTAGATTAGAGTAGCATAGAGTACAATGGTGTAGAGTGCAGTGACATATAGTAGAGTGGTGCAGGGTAGAGTGCATTGGCACTGTTAAGATGACTACAGAGACCCAGATTTCCAGGGGTGTGGCTGCCATTGTTACAGCAAATGCTGTGATACTGGGGCATAGAGCCCTGAGGGGCCTGTTGAACCCTGATAATTGCTGTATTTTACTGTCCCTACAGCAGTGAAAGGGGCCGTTTTCCTTGCTTTTGCCAGGGCCCATAGCACCCTTGCTACTCTACTGAACTAAACCCAATCATTTTATGATTTTTTTTTATTTTTTTAGGAGGATTGCATTTGCACTGTCTCAAAATGCACTAGTTGGACCTCAGCTAACTGATGATCTTTAGATGCGTCTGTCTCAGTGTAAGAAAACTCCCTGTTGAAAATGCACTACAGACAACAGTGTTGTGTGTACTACATAACCTATGTATGGAAAAATCTATCGGAGCCTCCCTTCCAGCCCCAATCCGAGACCCAAAGGTCACTGCATTCTGATGCCAGAAGAAGGTGATATACTTGGAGCTGGCTTGGAACCTTGAAGCCTATGTCATTTAAAACCACGGTAACCAGTCACGGGTGGAGGGGCCACACTCCAGCGAAATACCTCAAAGGTCAGCGACACGTGACCACGATTCGCAAAACTCCTGCCTCGTTATAAATTAATTATATTGGGCAGTACTGCGGGAAGAGTGAGGAAGAGACTGGAAAAACACTGGATTGGTGGAAGGTGTGACTCACTTGCGGTGTTGCTATTTACAAACACTCTCCTTTCCATTTAAAACAATATTTCTATCAAAACGTGCCCTTTCGGCAGATTGAGACCTCTGCCTTGCAACAGTTTTAAATACACTGTAGGAAAGGATAAGCTTGTAGGAAGTGCCTGCCCTGCAGGTGAAAATGGTCCTGTGTGGCTAGCGACGGAAACGTTATTGCAATGAAACGCTCTAACAGCAGCCATCATTCCATTTCCAGAGTTGGCCGCAGTGTAGTAACTAAGAGTTCAGGAATTGACGCATTTGCTAAATTGGTCAGACAGCGGAAATGAGATTGTGCACCCTTTGACCCTCAGGAGGAATACACAGTTGACCGTTATCAGCATCCTGCTATTTGCTGCTGTGGGTGGGGAGAAAGAGCTCCAGGTGTGCAAACTAATAGAGGACAGGTGAAGCAGCTGTGATGGAGGGCGTGGGGATGAAAAGTAAAACAGCAATGGGAAAGCAAAACGGGGCAGATTCAAGGGCAAGTAAAATGTCTGAAGTGACGTTTTAGCTGGCCAAAAACAAACAAATAGTACCAGAATCGTGCTGGGAGCAGCAGACGGGCACTGATTAAACTGAATTAAGCTGTGCTTGGTCCCTGCTCCAAAGAAAGTGGCGGGAATGACGTTTCGGCTGCACTGGCGAATTAAAACAGCTGCAGAGAAGAGTTACGCAGAAGCAGACAAATGGTAAGCTTGGGGAAGCTCCAAGCCCTTTATTGTATACAACAGTGTCTCGCAAGAGAGGCACACGCACAAGCTCATGCTCTCGCAGGCTCGACGCTATATATAGTGTGTGGTGGATGTGGCTTCCTGCTCTCTGTTTTTTCACTGGCTCCATGGGATCACAGAAGGAATTGCACAGTGGATTTCTGCTGTGGCGTGGAATGCAGGATGTGTTGAAAAAACTACATTATTACTATGTTTTGGTTTGCTCCAATTGAAATAGGAAATGTCGGCAAATGCATAATGCATGTGCAGTTTCAACATGTACATCTACTCTAATGCATAAGCATGAAAACCCTGTCTTTCTTAAATGGAACACTCTTATGTATGTAGGGCTGTCAATCAATCAGGGGTTTATTAAGCGCGCTAATCACCCGTGAGGGTCTCAAGGCGCTGGGGGGGGGGGGCGCAGCTCCGGTCAGTCGAAGAGCCAGGTCTTGAGGGTCTTCCTGAAAATGTGCGGGTGGGGCACGTCTGATGTTGTTTGGGAGCTCGTTCCAGGTCTTGGCCGCGATGTAGGAGAAGGTTCTTCCGCCCGTTCGTGCTCTGCGGATGCGTGGGGGTTCGGCAAGGGCGAGGTCGGCGGATCAGAGGTTTCTCTTGGGAACGTGGAAGGAGATCCTATTGTTGAGCTATTGGGGTCCGGTGTTGTGGAGGCATTTGTAGGCGTGGGTGAGTATCTTGAACGCTACTCTCTTCTCAACGGGAAGCCAGTGGAGGTTCCGCAGGTGTTGGGTGATGTGTTCGTGTTGAGGGATACAGAGGACGAGTCTGGCTGCGGTATTCTGTATGGTCTGGAGTTTGTGGAGTAGAGATTTGTTGATCCCGGTGTAGAGGTTGTTTCCGTAGTCCAGTTTGCTGGTTATGAGTGTGTGGGTGACGGTTTTCCTTGATTTGGGGGTATCCATTTGAAGGTCTTTCGGAGGATGTGGAGGTTGTTGAAGCAGCTGGAGGTGACGGCGTTGACCTGTCGGGTCATGGAGAGGGAGGAGTCTAGTACGATGCCGAGGTTTCGGGCGTGGTCCGTAGGGGTGGGAGGGCTGCCGAGGGTGGTGGGCCACCAGGTGTTGTCCCATGCAGAGGGGGAGGGTTCGAGGACGAGGACCTCTGTCTTCTCCGATCTGAGTTTCAGGCAGCTGCTGTTCATCCAGGATGCGACGTCCTTCATTCCTTCCTGGAAGTTGAGTTTGGTGGTGATGGGGTCCTTGGTGAGGGAGAGGATGAGCTGGGTGTCGTCGGCGTAGGATACTATACTGAGTCCGTGCTGTCTGACGATGGCGGCAAGGGGGGCCATGTTGATGTTGAAGAGCGTGGGGCTGAGCGACGATCCTTGAGCTACTTCGCAGTTCATTACCGTTGGTTTGGAGAGGAAGGGTGGCAGTCTGATTCTTTTGGTTCTGCCGGTGAGGAAGGAGCGGAGCCAGTCGAGGGCGGTTCCCTGTATGCCAGCGTCATGGAGTCTGGCGGTGAGTGTGCGGTGGGAGACGGTGTCGAAGGCTGCAGAGAGGTCAAGTAGGATCAGGGCCACGGTGTGTCCTTGGTCGAGGACTGTGCAGATGTCGTCTGTGGCTGCGAGTAGAGCGGTCTCAGTGCTGTGGTTGCTTCGGAATCCGGATTGGGAGGGGTCGGGAATGGAGTTTCCTTCAGTGAATTTTGTTAGTTGGGCGTTGACGATCTTCTCTGTGACTTTGGCCGCGAAGGGAAGGAGGGAGATGGGTCAGGTAGTTCTTGAGGTCTGTGGAATCAGCTGAGAGCTTCTTGAGCTGGGGTCTGACTTCTGCGCATTTCCAGTCGTCGGGAAAGATGCCGGTTTCGTAGGTGGCGTTGATGGTGTGTCATAGTTTCGGGGCGATGGCGGCTCTGTGGAAGACTCGTGGGGGGCAGGGATCCGTGGGGGCTACTGAGTGGATGCTTTTCATGGTTAATGTGGTGTCTTCGGGGGTGACTGGGGTCCAGGAGGAGATGGTGGGCTGGCTGGTGTTGCTAGAGTAAAAAGTGGTTTCGGAGTCAGGTGTCTGGTTGTTGAAGTTGTCGTAGAGGCCTTTGATTTTCAGGTGGAAGAAGGAGCCGAGTTTGTTGCAGAGGTCCTGGGAAGGGGTGATGACTGTGGTTTCGCCAGGGGGCTTGGCGAAATCCTGGGTGACGCTGAAGAATTCCTTGGAGTTGCTGGAGTTGGCGAGGATCTTGTTCTGGATGAAGGTCCTTTTGGTGGATGTGATGCGTTGGTGATTCTCTGTCATGGTGTTTTTGTAGGTGGTGCGATTTTCCGCTGTTTTGCTGTTCTCCAGTTTTTCTTGAGGCGTCTGCAGGTGCGTCTTGATTCTTGAAGGTCGGCGATGAACCAGGTGGCCTTCCTGGGGCACTGTCGGTCGGGGTGCGAGCTCGTTTGCCCAGTTGGAGATCCATCTGTGGAATTCTTTGGCTGCGAGGTTGGCGTTGGTCGAGGTGGTGGGGCGTCGTGGTTGAGGGTGGAGTTTAGCTGCTCCTCGGTGATTTTGCTCCAGTTTCTTCATGGAGGGCGGGGTGCAGGTTTGGGCGGCGTGGGTTTGTCGACAAGGAAGTGTACGCAGTGGTGGTCTGTCCATAGGGGTTGCGTGGTGTGGCTGAAGCGGATGTTTTTCCCACCTGCGAAGATGGGGTCGAGTATGTGTCCTGCCTTGTGGGTAGGCGTGGTGATAAGCTGTTTCAGTCCGATGTTGGTGAGGTTGTCCAGGAGGGTGGTGGAGTTGGGGTCGCTGGGGTTGTCGAGGTGGAAGTTCAGGTCTCCGATGAGTACATAGTCCATGGAGGCGATAGTGTGGGGTGCGATGAGGTCAGCAATGGTGGTCGCGAACGAAGCGCGATGTCCGGGGGGTCTGTAGGCGAGGGTGCCGGGAAGTGTGTTTCTAGGGCTGGTCTGGATCTGGAAGTGGAGAGTCGGAGGGAGCTCTTGTGTGCGATGGCGAGTCCTCCTCCTGGGCGGTTGGGGCAGTTCCTCCTCTGCATCTTGTATCCGTCGGGGATGGCAGTGACGATGTCAGGGGCAGAGGAGGCGTTGGTCCAGGTTTCTGTGAAGAAGGCGTCGTCTGGTGAGAGAATGTCGAGGAGGTCCCAGATCTTTACGCCGTCTCTGTGCAGGGAGCACACGTTGAGGAGGATGCATTTCAGGGATCCGGTGGTGTTGGTGTCTGACGTGGGGGCGGTGCCCGTGGGGGTGCGGAGGGTGGTGAAGGTCTGGCGGCAGTGACGGCAGAAGAACTGGCCATGGGTGGTGTTCAGCGTGGACAGCTGGCAGTTGTTGCTCCTTCCAGGGTTCAGTGCGAGGAGGGCCTCTTAGTCGTAGTTGTGGATGGCCAGAGAACCAGGGTCCCTGGCGCTGGTTGCGGTTGGGTCGCGGACGGGCACAGACGGGCTTGCCTTTGTGTTCCAGTGGCGCTCCCACTGCGTGCAGCTGCGCAGCATCCACCATTAAATAGGGGAAGAGGGAGGGAGATGCAGCTTGGAGGTGGGAGCGGGAACCGGTGGTGGGGGGGGGCGCGGGGGCAGCGGCGGGGAAGAAAAGGCAGGAAGAATAACGGGCGGCGAAAATGGGCAGGGGGGCACAACACAAGGGTACTGGCACGAAAAAGAAAACAGGGAACAGTGGACAACAAGCAAAAAAATATCAGGCAAGATTACAGAGGTCAAGAGAAGCAAGCTGAGATGTGAGGCAATGCGGGCGCCGGCCTCGAACCGGGGTCAGGGGGTGCAGGAGACAGAGGCACTCCAGGTGGAGCTGCGCACCTGGGTGAGCAGTATCCGGGCTGTCGGACTAAAACTGGGCTGTCTTTTACAACATGCATTTAAATGACTCATTTCACCATTCACCTTTAACATTTTAGCTTTTATTTTGCTATTTAAACCTTGTTTTCAGTCCTCGGAGGAAAGAGATCTATGTAGGAGGATTATGCCACTTTGTAACCCTCATACCAAAGTACAAACCACAGATTATTTGGCGTGATGTGGGGTGATCCATTTTGCCTTTGTAGTTATTCTTCTCTCAGACTTCTCTTTAAGGAGTTTTGAAACACACTTTGACTACAGAGATCCCCAGCTGTAGCTAAATTAATACTTGTTGCACTCGAATGTTATCTTTGATGCCAGTATCTCAGCTCTGTGCAGCTGACCCATATTTCACAATATTATTGAAATAATATATTTAATATTATTGGCACATAAGAATGGTGAATTGGTATTTGACCAGCTCAATCAGCATGAATGTTACATCGGTGAAAAAATATGTATTATTTTAAAGATTTAAAGTATGACTTCAAACTTTGATAATCTTTTAGCCATAATGTCATTCTCAGTGAATGAACACTAATCACAAAAAAAATCAAATAAAACTCACCATAGACGGAAATAATTGTAGCTAGTACTAACCACCTAAAGAAGCACTGGCAAATCCAATAGGGCTGGCTTTCATGTGGTAAACAATGCTCAAATGTTGTGGTATTTGAAATGGGGATAGTGGTGACAGCGATGGGGTGATGCTGATGTTAGTGGTGGTAGTAGTAAAAATGATGTTGGTACTGGCATGCACTGGAGTCCTGACAAAACATACAAAAGTATACTGCAGTTAAAAAATACAAAAAAGGGTTGCTTTATGTATACAAAGCATTTTTGAGATAAGGAAAATAATGTGTGGTGATTGAGTGCATTTTTCATATGCAAAATGGTCCCACTTGCATTTCAGTGCAAGCACTCCAATCTATAGGCACGGAATGGTACACCAGCCAAACTCTCAATGGCACTCTTGATGAACATAACTTTGCCACCATTTAACCCTTTCTTCAAATACTTGTGAGATTTTCAATTTTGCCCAAAATATTACGGTACTGGAGTTAGAATAGTAAATTAACCTCCTGGACTTTTTGGGTGAAAGTGTCTCTTTCCCCAAACATTGTACCACAGGAGTTAGGCTAGTAAGTTTGACATCCCAGTGTCCTCCACACCCATTGCTGCACTGGAGGGCGCAGCTTATTAGCTCACCCTTTGTGGTGCAAAAAAAAGAAGTGGACACTTTGAGATCTACATCTGGCGGACTATAAGATGACTCAACCCTAGGCATCACCTCCCTGATCCTTAACAGAGTCCAGTCCTCTGCATGAACAGAACATCTGTTTGGGCATTACTTTTCTACATACATGGGCCAAGTCAGCCAATCCCCAACCACTCTTACATTTATTATTTTAATGTCAAATACAATTTGCATTGCTGCAAGCTTGATCCACCCATTATTCTTAATCATGAACTCCATTTTCATTGGGGAAAGTCACAAAAGACCTCATAGACTTCCACATCTTCTGAAGCCAGTGTTCCAGCCCCATCCTAATGTTAAAATCGCTACCTGGAGAATTGTAAGTATGGGCAATGATGTTTCCTGCTAAATCGAAGTAGCTCATAGCCTATTCAATAGGTCACCCAACCAGTCCTCCCTCTGAGTTATATAAAATAACAATGAAAATGACAGGTCATGACAAGGGTGAGAGAATAATACCTTGTCTATCGACTTGTTCAGTAAGTACATTAAGTGCTAGCCCCGTAACAAAGATTCTAGCATGGGTTTGGAAGGAGAGAAACCCAGCCTTCTTCTTCATTGAGCCCTACATTGTTTAATTTATATGTCACTACTTTAGCCATTCTGATCAAAAAATTTGGTTCCTCAGTTGTCAGCTATGCTGACGACACCCAAATTGTCTCTGAAAATCAGCAAGAGTCGGCTGCCAATTTCTTCAGTTGTTTGCAACAAATTAACAAATGGATGATAAGTAATTGCCTAAAACGAAATTCTGGCAAACTGAAGTCTTGCTATTAGGCAATAATGTATCTTTTTAGTCTCCCAACTGGTGGCCATATGAGCTAGGATCTGTTCCGATTCCAGCGACTAAAGTGAAAAACCAGGGTGCTGTCTTTGACAACCACCTATCTTTCGACAAGCAGGTGAATGCAATCACTTCCTCCGCTTTTCTTATTTTAAAAATCCTGAGAAAATTCTGCCTTTCATTCCGCTGATTTGAGGAAATTAGTAGTGCCCTCACTCTCTCTAAAATAGATTATTGCAATACCTTGTACATCAACCTACGAAAACCTTACTTAATAAGCTACAGATCTTGCAGAACTCTGCTGCCCGATTGCTGCTTGGAATACCTAGGCACCAGTCTGCCGCTAAGGCGCTGGTTCATCTTCACTGGTTGCCAGTTCACAAGCGTATAGACTTCAAGGTTTTGTGCATTGCCTTCAAAGCCTTGTATGATGAGTGGCCGGACTATTTTAAAAATAAATGTATCTGATATGTTCCCCCTAGGTCATTGTGTTCTTCAACAGCATTCAATCTTATGGTTCCTAAATTCAAACGAGTCTGCTGGGATGTAAGAAGCTTTATTTATGGAACAACTAAACGATGGAATGCCTTACCTCTCCATCTAAAGACTAGTCCTTCCCTGTCCTCCTTAAGAAAGAATCTTAAAACCTGGCTTTTTAACCTATAGTTCCTCTGGTTTGTCTTCTGTCTTTTTAGCCACTGTGTTGTTAGACTAGCGCCAAGACGCCCATGGTCAATCTAGCGCTTTATAAAACCTATTTTCATTTCATTGCAATTCTTTGCTAGAGTAATGACCATATTTTAGGATTATATTGTCAAATACATGCTACCTCAGTGTTTGAGAAACATTTTGCTTATAGATTGGAACCCATTATCTGTCATTTTTGTATACCACACTGTCTGTTGTTCCAGTTACAGGCCAGCGCTCTTCAGGGCTTCTACCAACGCCATCACCCTTTTCTACAAACTTGATATTGAAGGTTTTTAGGACAGGAGAAATGTGTGCACGTTACAAGGATTGTACAATTGGTTCGTGGGGGGAGGAAGGTGGCTTATCCCAGATGTTTAGGCTAGCCAGTGAATAGGTAAACTACTCTCATTCAGATTTTGGCTAAACTGTCCTCGTGAGAATAGCCTTAAATTCTTGCATGTGCCACCCTTGTATAGACCAGCATTGAACAGCACTGCACCATTTATACATGTGGCGTCTTGTTTATTGTTACTTTAGGCAATGCAGTCTTGTTGAAAATGTGTTGCTCGAGAAAGTACACCGAAATTCAAGTAGTGTCAGAATGTAAATAGATGTTGTACTTTTTAGATTGCTTGCATACAAGCACAGTTTTTCCATTGAGTTCATCACTGTCAGGCGCTGGATCAGCAGGGAATACATCACGTTTTTCTACCGTATGTTTTATGTTGAGATAAGAGTAAAAGCGATTGATCAAGATGTTAGAAAACCTTCCTAAGATGTTTTCTAAATCCTGAGCAAATCCTCTTAGGCAGACGCTGAAAGCCACAGAAGTGATGGCTTAAGTACTCCCCTCTGGGACATTTTGAGAGCAATTAAGGAATGAGTTGTCTGGAGGACGTGTACAGCTATCCTCCTGTTAGTGATGAAAAGGTTTTGTTTTTGCTTTATAGGGTTTAGGAAGGCACTTGAACAACCCACACCTATCAGAAGATACAGGCTGACAAATTCTTGAAAACCACTTTGTTCTGTATAAAGTGAAATATATCACACATAGTGTTTGTTTCCTTGTATTTGCCCCTTTGCTCACATTAAAGACTTACTCTGTTATTTCACTCGCCAGGAAGCAGACACTGACGAGAATCAGGGAACCCTAACATTTGAAGAGTTTTCGGTGTTTTACAAGATGATGTCCTTGAGGCGTGACTTGTACCTGCTGCTTTTGAGCTACAGCGGCAAAAAAGATCATTTGACAGTGGAGGAGCTGGGGCAATTTCTTAAAGTGGAACAGAAGGTAAAATAACAAAAGTGTTTGCTTAAAGGAAGCTGGTAAATTAACTTGTGCTGGATTCTTGCATGACTTTTAAATTATTACGATTGGCAGGCCCACTGTAAACATTCAGCTGTCCAGGGCAAATCATGCTTTAGACTGCTGAATTCTTGCTTCGTGCAAACAGATAATGTTTTCAGCAAACATAATTAACAAAATATTTCTTTGAAAAAGTATTTACAGTCTGGATCAGGCTGATATTGCCCCATATCATTTTGTTTGTGTACTTGTGCCGTAGCTACCTGGGGGGTTGGTTGGGTTATGTCTCGTTAACTATGTTGTTGTTTGCAAGAAAGTTCAAGAAAAAGATTTACAAAATTTAAGAAAAAGGAACTGGATGAACTAATTCTTCTTAAAACGAAACCCAACCATAGCTGATTTTGTTCTCCATTATTCTAATGTCTGTTAACCCCAAGTACAAAAATGGCTTGATGTTAATACCATCAGGGCAGTTCACCATCACCTGTTCACTATGCCAGTTTGCTGGACTTTGTCAACTTTATCAGTGAACACAACCTCAGCTTGGGCAATGGCGAATCTGAATAGTTGCAAAATATAATTTTTCCATAACTTTACTCTGGCAGAATCCTGCAGTGCAAACGGTTATGAAAAACAGACTCACATTCACAGTGCATCTTACATTCCTATAAGTGAGTTATGAAACTCATAATTATCTCACAAGTATGACGGTATCTATAATTAATTTGTTTGATCAGTTGTAAATCTCCCTATAGTGTAGGAATGTGCCACATCCAGCCTAAACGTATTAGATGTTTGTTCTCAATTGAAAATGTCAGTGGCATTAAAGTCAGGAATATATGACCCTCCTAAGGAAGTTTACAATTGAAATTAGAAAATAAATGTAACCCCCACTGATTCTAGTGGGAATGGTGAGGGTATTGTAGCTAACCAATAAGCATTTCTAATATCCGTTAATTATTGGAATTAATGAGGTGAACCTTGTAGTCGTTCATACAAACACCAAATTAAACTTTTTACCTAGACACATTTATTTGAGGATAGATTTGTTGCATGGTTTTTGTAGTAAAAAGCAGGAATCCCAATAGTTGACATAACATTTAATTGATGGTAGCATGATCCCTGGCTCCCTGTGAGGGGCGTATAGCTACTTCATATACCCCAATAAACATTCATCAGCAGTGATGAATTAGCCATTACAGATTAGGTGTGGAGTACTGAGCCTGACACTGACCTCCTTATTAACTCTGCATCACTCTGAGAACACAAATGAGGAGGAATTTGACTTGCCATAGCCCTGCCTTGCTATGCATTGAGGAGACAGGCAGCCATGATGGCAGGTACAAAGCCTATGAAAGACAATTAATCAGTAGGCTCTCGCTGAGCCTATGGTGATGTGTGGGCGAGGTGCTGAAACCAACCCCATGTTAGAGGTATCCCCACCTTGGGCTAATTTTGAGCGGATTGCAGCAGCAGCAAGGATGGTCAGTGAATAGAGCATCTGAGTGACCTGGGGGATTGGATGGCCCTGCAGGGCTAACATGGAGTGGAACAGGGGAGAGATGGAGATTTTGTGAGTGATCAGAATGTGCTACAGACACCCTGAGAGACTGAAGATAAGCAACACCTACCCAGGAAACAGTATGCATATTCACATATCAAAGTATGGAGCTAGTCTGAAACTAACTTCTACTGGGAGTATAGAACTCATGGACAAAGAAGAGGCAGAAGTTTTGGATAGAGTGTGTCCCATCTGCAACACTTTAGGGAGCTGCTATGCGGAATTGAGGTAAAAGATGGCCACTAAATTAGAGAACTTTGGGAACTTGAGTCAATCACAGGCGGGTTCTGTGGCATTTCAGGGTGTTTAAATATTAGCCATTGACACTGAGGAAGAATAGATGTCAGCACTTTCAATGAGATGAGAAAGGCGAATGATTTGGAGGAAGGGAAAACACTACACTACTGTCAGATGCACTAATCTGAGATATACTGAACACAGCGGGAACGGTATTCGTCCTACCACACCCCTCACTGCGATGCAGAGCACATTTCTGTCGGCCCGTGTATCAATGAAGGGAATGGGACAAAATAATAAAGAAACAACATCTGGTCCGTTGACTCACGGGACACCCTCGTCTGTGGTTGCCCGGGAGGCGTTGCTCTTGACGTAATACCAGGTGGGTGTTGAGGATGTGGTGCACAATATGATATAAACATAAATAGAATTACTCACAGATCATCACACTTAATGCAAGCACTCCCCCGTGCATCCCACCACATTCACTTCAGTATCTGTATTACCTTTTCAGTGAACTAAATCAGCAGGTAGCCTGGGATCTTGGCTCAGTAGGATGGCCGGCTGTTGCCTTCAGTTAAGTCACTGAATAATCGCCTCAAGGAATGGAGTCCTTCTCCAATCCGAAAGTGCTGTAAGGCACCTTCCACACATGCCTCACAATAATAAACTGTCCAGACCTCAACCTGGTAAACCTTTGTGTTACTTTACCCTCCAACTATACCTAACGGCTATCCTTAAACATTGCAGCAAGCTGGGAATTAGATGCTGAGGGCAGTGTCATACACGCTAGCAGTTGTAGTCCTGTATGTACTGACTTGTTACCTTTGCTGAGAGCTGCTGTGGCGAGATTCTATTGTAAGGCGTTAAAGATGCCCCCTTGGGGGTGTGTGTGACTGGCAGCGAGACTTACTGTACAGTTTCAGGCATGCCGATGTCTACTGCAGACTCGCAACACAGGATGACGACGTCCACAACAGCCTTGGGACACAGAATGATGCACCGATGTCCTCTGCAGGCTCACGACTCAGGATCCACTAGATGCCATTATCATGAAGTCCAGTGGCGACCGTAGCTGCTCTGAAGATGCGACCGAGGCTGCAGTGATTCCTGATTGCCTAGTAACTGGGTGCAGGCGGGCAGTGCCTTTATAGTCCACGTCCAGTTAAGATGGCTGCTGAGTCGGTGACTCATTTCCTGATTGTATAATCACCAGGCTCATAGCATGACGTGTTCTGGGTGACTCATTTCTTGACTGTGCAATCATCAGGCCCAGTATGGATGACTCATTTCCTGATTTGTATAATCATCAGGCCCAGACCATAACTAATGGTGTCACACAACAACTGCACACAAACTATATGGGGTCTGAGCACACACAATCAGATGCACCCGTGGAAAGCACACAGATAAACCACACAGAAGCACATGGGTTATAAATGTGGGTTTATGCAGAGCGCTTCCTCCAAGATCGCAAAGCGCCTCTCTAGGGATGCATATCACAAGCATCGTATATGGTGGTGTATGTCCCCATGACAACCTCAGTCTTTACTGGACATACTTTTGAGAACAAATCAAGATAATTGGGCATGCCTTTGAGGGCAAATTATTTTAATGTCACATAGTGAATATCGAGAAACCTCGAGGGGGTTTTGGCCACACTTAAAATGTTATCAATGAAAAAGGGATATTGCGGGTCAGCAAAATGCAGTGTCACAGGAAAGATTGAGGCACCCATCAAAATGATGTCTGGGAGAGATTGCTGACTACATCTTGGTGGACTTGTCGTTGTATAATGGAAGAGACCCCCAAAACCACCAGACTGAGCTTGACAACCTATTTAAAGGGGAATCCTGAATGCAACACCCCATTGATTGCCATCCTGTTGCCTAAAATTAGGCCAAGTCACTCCACTGCTATAAAAACCGGGCTCAGACCTTGATGATCTCAACAACTTAAGGCCCTTCTCCAACCTACCCTTCCTTGCAAAAATTGTTGAGAAATGTGTCCTATTCCAACTCAACTAACAGATTGACACTAACAATCTCCTTGACTCACACAAATCGGGTTTTAGAAAGGGATGTAGCACAAAAACAGCTTTACCAAATATAGCTGATGATATACACAAATCTCTGGATGCAGGACTATGCTGCCTGCTCATCCTTCTAGACCTATCAGCGGCCTTCAACACGGTCAACCACAAGCTTCTTCTTAACACCCTCAAACAACTGATTGGAGCTGATGATTTGGTTCTGCAATGGGTTCACATCTTTTATACATAACCGCTCTCAACAAATAAAAATGAACAACTCTACTTCAGATACCTCTGCTGTAACCAAAGGTGTTCCCTAAGGCTCAGTCTTCTCACCTATACTCTTCAATATCTACATCTAGCCCCTCACCATCATACTCAAACAAGCAAACATCCCCTTCCACCTCTATGCGGACGACATCAGCTTTACCTGGAAATATACTTTCTAGATGACATACGCAGACTAAATGATACGCTCATAAAAATCCAAAACTGGTAATCACACAACCACCTAAAACTCAACCAAGAAAAGACGGAAATCTTCTAACCAACAACGTACAGACCCCCCCCAGGTCCAAGAGTGGCTAAATTACATGAATTTTCTAAACTGCAATCTATTCTTGGCAGCTCTGCCAAATTGCTGGGGATCACACTGGACCCAAGATTCAACATGAGCTCTCACATAAAGAATACAGTGAGGAGTGCCTTCTGCAACCTAAAACTCCTTAATAAAATCAGCCCTTCTTCCTTCCGAATGATCTCGAAACTGCAATGCAAGTCCTGGTTCTGTCCAGACTAGACTAAGGGAAGGCTACCCTCACTGGCACAGTGAAGTCCCACATAGCCCCCTGAGGACCACTCTAAATGAAGCAGCAAGGATGGTCACCGGAGTCAAAAGACATAATCACATATTACCCTCCCTGAAAGATCTAAAGTGGCTACTAATTAAAGCTCGCTGTCACTTCAAAACTGCTTGTCTTACTCACAAAGTCCTCCACACTGGTAAGCCAGTCTACCTGGTGCCCAACTCACTAAGGCAGGCCAGTCGCGAATCCTAAGAAGCACCAACACCCTACTTCTCATCCTCCGAAAGAAACATAAAGAAAAAGCCCTGGCTAGCTCCTTCTCTGGCAATGCCCCCAAAATCTGGAACTCCCTACCAGTAGGTCTCGGGACCAACCCCTCCTTCATGATCTTTAAGATACAACTAAAGGATCTCCTTCTCCATCTGCACCTCAACCCCCTGGACAGTAATCTCTACTCTGCTCTGCTCTATGTATAGATTGTTGTGCATCTCTCAACACCAATCCAGATGGAACTCGACTCAGTTATTTACTTCTACTAATTGTTGTCTCATATTATTGCCTGTGTCAATGCTGTAAAGCGCTCTGATACCCTCGGGTCTTGCCAGTGCTAGATTAAACTCTCCAAATAAATAAATAAATAAACATGCAGAGAATTTCTGTAGTAGGACAGTAAAACCAAAAAGGTATTGAAAAATAGTCCAACCCACCCCCCTGTGGGAGGGTGGGGGGCTGGTGCAGATGACAGACATAATGAATCCTTTCCCTAGGTGCTCTATGATTACCTTTTATTTCCTCAATCTCCTACAGGAGTCCATATTTTCAATGAGATGTTAAACCTAGAGCTATCTCCAACTTTTTTGTAATTGATTTCCCTCTCCTGCACTTGTTTGCCCTCTTTTCCCTTCTCCGTCTTTATCTATCCATACCCCAACGCTTTATTTATTCAAACTCCTTCGACGGTCTGAGGCCTCTCACAAGTCACAAGATAAAGCATATACCCATGATTCCACACGGCAACTAGAAGCAGGAGCCTAATATGCAGACTTCAGCCGGAATGTAACCAAATATGTAGATTTGAAATCGGTGTGCTGGAGTTGGCCACTGTATTTTTGGTTGTCCTGTTTGTATTTTAATATTGTCTATAACACAAAGATAAAGCTGCAAAACATGTAATTGACACAAAAGCAAAAGCAAAATGTCTATCCATTGTTTTCTTTATTTCTTTGCAGATGAATAATGTTACAACAGAATATTGCCTTGATATCATAAGGAAGTTTGAAGTCTCAGAAGAGAACAAGGAGCAAAATGTTCTTGGGATAGAAGGTATAGCACATAAAACTTCTTGAATGCCATTGTGAAGTTGTGGCTATGAAATGATGCTATATTTTTAGTTGGGAGAGCCTTGTATGTACAGGTAATGACTTTGCGTGGGTTTACAATAACCAAATAGATTAATGTGTTTTTTCTCTTGAAGCAAGTTTTAAGAGGTTCAGTTTGTATTGTGCAATGTTTTAGTTAATTGATAGTATTTTTCAATTAAGTTCTATATTAGAAATGCCATTTTCTAAATGAAAATAAAATAACATTGTTTACAGTACTGTAGACCGCAGAGACAACAAGACAATATTCAGTGTGCAGTAGAAATGTATGAAAGGAAAGGAGAGTTAAAAAAAATCCAGGCCAACACGTACCATGTTTTAATTGTATTTACACTCCTGGCCAATTTCTTTTAACAGAATAGCCCCAGAGATCCTTTCTATTGCAAAATATGTCCAAGGGTGGCTACTCTGCTGGTGCGTGCTCAGAGAGGAGGGTTGTATGACATTATATGTAGGTTGATAGCAGTTACATGCAATTATATTGCATCAACTCATCTATCATTAATACGTCATGCTAAGTATGGCGAGTATATAATAGCTATTCTTACCTCCACTCAAATTACTTGCACTTACCATGTGATTAGAGGGTGTTTCAATGACATTGATGTGATATTGCTGTCATAGCATATAACACATGCGATACGAGGGTGATATTACTGCAAGGGGGGAACTGCAAATGCCTAGGTTCTCTGGCACAAGTACCTTTACGAAAGAGATCCTTATAAAAATACTTTGTATTCTACAATTTACACCTGACCAGGATGGCCCATTGGAATTATGGTAAGGAGAGTGATCAGACACTCTGGTGTCTTCACCTCCCTCCCCCCTGTGGGGTTTGCCCTCAATTAAAAACGTCCTTCTGTTGCAGGTACAGACCTAGTCCAGGCTATCAGGACTGCTGGACTTGTGGTTGAGTAAGAACTCTTGTGCCCCTTGCCTTTGAGTCATCGCACTCGAGTGGTGGATAAGAAACTCTACGCAAAGCAAGGCTCAAGAGAGAGCAAACAAAACAGTCAGCGATTGACAGGAATTTAACTGCCATTCTGCCAACGTGCTTCTATGGGATTTGGACGGTAATGCACAATCATGCATTATGCACCTTGCCTATTCCTAGTGGTTGACCTATATGGAGCTGCTCTCACACCTGTAGATTGAGCTTGGCATTAAAGCACCAACTCTCTGGTGGGTCTATATTCGGGGGGCTGTGATCTTTGCCTTATGCCTCAGTTAACGTGCAGTTAATTTTTTGCATGCATGTGGAAATTATGCTTTCTAATATGGGAACAAAGTCCAGACATCCATCAACAACTGTCTGAGGTAAATCCTCTGACCAAACACCATCAGCAACGACGAGTATGGCAGAAGATTTCCCAACTCGCTGCCCACAAAGAAATCATGAAAAGACGCTGGGTAGGTCACACACTCCACAAGCCTGTGTCCAACACCACCAGGCAAGCGTTGACCTGGAACCCTCAAGGGGAAAAGGAAAAGAGAAAATTCCAAGAAACACCTGGTGCCGAGGCCTCTAGGCTGACTGCAAGGAAATGGACTATACCTGGAGTCAGATTGAAAGAAAAGCCCAAGCCAGAGATGGCTGTAGAGACTTGGTTGATGGCTTATACCAAGGAGGGTAGTAGGCATAAGTAAGCAAGACGACCCATCTGGCGACAAAGATATTTTATCTCTATAAAATAAAGAATACTCTTAATAGAAAGGTTTTGGATATGATCTATATTTTCTTTAGTGGACAATGAGATGAGTCATACTGTATCTATGAAGAGTGCCTTGCTTTGACCCTCAAGTGTGACTAAAGAATCGCAGTGTTGTCAGATGCTGGGTCTTGTGTCTTAGCGGACTAAAACACCAACACAAGCAACATGTTTGTTCTTATGAACAGACAGTCCGATCTCGGTAGGCTCATTCAGCCTTTCATTCTTCCGAGATTTATAAAAGGAGTACCATTAAAATGGGTAACAATAAACAACTGTTATTCAGCCACAAGAGTACCCTTTGGGGTGAATATGTGCTTCATTATTACATGTTATGTTCTATATCTTAGAATAACCATTTGAGGTGCAGTTCATTCTAATAAAAGTTCCTGCCTTTTATAAATTGCACTAGAATAAGTACTATTACAGTGATAAGAGGTTTTTTTTGTAATGACTCAGTGGATTTAGCCATTGATGGGGTGCTGGTTGCTGCCATAAATAATTAAATATGTGCAATGTTTTCATGGCAATAAGTTAGTGAGACACTTTACCTGCGTGGAATAGAAAGAGTTAATGAAATGGTTCAGAGGAAACTTTTCCTTGATTCCAATGCGCGGAGTGCTCTATTGCAAACCAGGGATATGCAATTTACATGGCTTACAAACGGCCATATAGTTGTGTAAAGCCACCTTTTTAGTGATAGGTCACAATACATATTGTTGATGTGCAAAGTCACAAAACACCTGCCTAAGGAATATTAATAAGAAAGGTTGCTAAATATGACACCTGTGATTGACTGTGAATACAGAGATGGAGGCCTACAGTGCTCAGCTGACCTATGTTCTCTGCATTTGCTTCCAAAATGGGATGTGTGTGTGCTTAAAAAAAAATCCCATGCCCATTAAAAGCATGGGTGTTGCTTGCAAAAAAAAACAAAAAACAAACAAACAATATTTCCACCTTTGTCGGCCATTTTTATGATGATGTTTTGATCCTGTGTCAAATTCATTAGGGCCGTTCTTTCTTGTTTTGTCAGATTGTCACGATATTTTGTTTTTTTGAGTTTGTAGAGGTCCTGGATTACTGCTTCTTGAAAAATGTCGATTTTGTTCCCTGGTGCTAATTGTGGGTAGAACCGTGACGTGGGTTTCTTGCCACTCAGGCCTGCTCCTATGTGAAACCGAATGGAAAAAACAAAGTATGAAAACATCATTGAGATTTAAACAAAGAGGGTACAAAGACAGCAATGTAAGGAAGTGCTGGCCAAGATCAAATGAGAAAACAAGAGAAGAGACCTTAAAAATAAAACCAGTAGCAATTCAAAAGAGTCCAGAACCAGTGAGACTGATTATGGATTATTCGAGTGAATCCAAAAAAGTCACAAACATACTAAGAAAAAATTGGAAGATATTGCAATTGGACCCTAAAATAGTGAGAATCATGGGAATGCATCCAGACATAACGTTCCGTCGGGCAAAAAATCTGAAAGACAAACTAATCCACAGTCACTTCCAACAGAAAAAGAACATGAAAGGGACTCAATGGTTCTGTCAAATAGCCAGGAACATCACAGAGGCAAAAATGGCAAACAACAAAATGTGGCAAATAAAAGAATTGATAACATGCAAAAGTAAATACGTTGTTTACGTTATAGAATGTCCTTGTTCCTTGAAGTACATAGGAAGTACGATATGTGAACTCAAAAAGAGGATTCTTGAGCATGTTAGGGCAACAATAAGTAAAGACAGAGGAAACGCAGTGGCAAAACATATGGAGTCCAACCACGAGGGGAACTGGAAGTTGCTAAGTTTTTATGCAATTGAAACAGTACCAAATAATGAGAGAGGAGGCAATCGTGAGAAAAAACTCTGTCAGAGGGAATCGAGACAAATTTTAAATTTCAGAACTTTTACTCCGTTTGGGCTGAACCAAAGCGAGGAACTGTATGTTCATCTATGAATTGACCTGTATACTTCTCGAGTATAATCCAGTGCTGGAAAATAAGAATATATCACATAATCATTAAATAGATCTTATGATTGGGCCCGAAGAGGCATCATACACAAGGAGGAGAGACGGAAAAAAGGGAACTGCAACAGAAATGACCAAAGTGATTAGATGGCAATGCCCACCGGAGGGCAGAATTCACAGACTAAATGAAAGACTAAAACTTTGTAATAAGAAAAAAAGAAAATTGCCTAAAAAGAGCATAGAAGGGTGCAGTTTGGACTATTGAGACAGTTACGTCTAAAAATGTAACCATTGATTATTCACATCATGAATCTCCTTTTGTGTACAAATTAGTACATCAGCACTAGCGTTTTGTGTTTAAATTGAATTACTTTAACTAACTACTCATTTTCTACTTTCACTCTTTTTTGATTCACACTTTTAAATTGTTATAATTCGAGAGAAAAAGAAAAATAATGATGTATAGCACCAAAGCACTACAACTCCCATAACACCTTGAGATGGGATTTAGTTTTAAATTGGGTCACATGATGCTTAAAATGTATTTTTATTGGTTGTTGCAAACATCGTCTTTCATACCGTGATCAAGTTCTCAGTGAGAATGAAACGCGTCAGTTTGGACTTTCAACCTGGAATGAATTGAAAAATAAATGCATTTGGAAACTGCATCTGCGAGTGCAGCCTCTTTTTCTGGAAAAGGAGTGTGTGGGATGTTTATTCGGCGTGGCTCAGCCTTGAGGTTTGCACCGGTTTTGAAGCGCCAAGGGTTCTAGCGATTGTGAGCCAGCGTAGGAGGATATATATATATATATATATATATATATATATATATATATATATATATATATATATATATATATATATATATATATATATATCTACTGGCGGTCGCCAGTAGATAGTTATAGTTACAACCTATTATCCATAGGAAATCAGCGACATTCTATTTGAAATAACTCTCTTGCCGGTTGACGTATCTTCGCGAAATTTTCAAACTTTGTGGCCCGCTCCGGTCCGCTCCTACCCTGAAAGTCTCGGGGGATTCGTCAAGCGGGGGCCGAGAAAAAAGGGGGTCCCAAAACGCGTTTTCCCCATGCAATTTTCCATAGGAAACTTTAGACACGGCTACAGCCCGAACTGCTGAACGGAATTACACCAAATTTGGCAAAGAGGTAGTTCTTGGTTCAGAAAGAACCCTTTTGTTAAATGGTGTAAATCCGTTCAGTAGTTGCTGAGAAAATCAAAAGTAAAAAGATAGTGATATCTATGGCCGAGTAGGGTCCGCGTACCCTCCCGATCACGAGCTGCATGTTAATTGGCTGTCAGCTGGCTGTCAACATTCCGATTCAGGAAATGTTGGCAGCCATTTTGTCCCTCGGTAGAACCGAGGGACAGAAACAAGTGCGCAAAGCGCACAAAGGGAGCAGGGTAGAAACACCATGACCCCCTAGGTTTGCTCAGGGGTCCCACAAGGACCCCTGGGCAAAAATAATTTTTTTTTTTTAAATCGGCAGGATGCGCTCAGGGTGCGCGAATCCTGCCGAAAAAAAAATCGAGCGCGGTCTCCCGCGCTTCGATTGTATTTTGCCCCGGGTGGCCCAAGTCCCGGGGGCATGGTGGGGAGTTTAATTTTATGTGTGGGGGCCTCAAAGGGCCCCCAAGCCCGGGGACCGCCACCCCCGGGGCTTTTTTAAAAATGGTGCGGGAGGGCTCTGAGCCCTCCCGCAGCCCCGAGGACCACCACCTCCCGGGGCTTTTTTTATTAATTGAACAACCTGTGTGGGGGGCTCCAGCCCCCCACACGCCCGGGACCGCCACCTCCCGGGGCACTAACAAATTAAAATGGGGGTCCGTTTTGGACCCCCGAAGCCCCGGGGACCACCACCTCCCCGGGGCTGTGCTGATGTAGGGAGGGGGCCGCGCGGCCCCCCTCCTGGAGCCCTTGATGGCCCTGGGGACCGCCACCCCCAGGGCCGGCTCCTGCAGTGTCCCGGGGTACCTACCCCCGGGACACTGTAGTTTGCTATGGCAGGACGGGAGCCTCGCGGCTCCCGTCCTGCCATAGCAAACTGCTTTGGATATTGGAAGAGAGAGCAGGGAAACCTGCTCTCTCTTCCAATATCCAAAGCACATTGCTTTTCCACATGGGGAGCAGCATGTCAGCTGCTCCCCATGTGGAACAGCAATGCCGGCTCCCAAGGGACGTGGGGAGCCGGCGGGACTGTGGGGGATTGGGGACCCCCACAGTCCCCAACGGAGAGGAGCCAGCCCCGGGGATGGGGTCCCCGGGGCAAGTAGTGGCCCAGGAGGGGGCCACGCGGCCCCCCTCCCCAAAAAAAGAAAAAGGCCGGCCCGGGGGATGGGGTCCCCGGGGCCTTAAATGGCCTGAGGAGGGGGGCCACGCAGCCCCCTCCCAAGAAAATAAAAAAAGGCCATGCCCCGGGGGATGGGGTCCCCGGGGCCAATACAGGCCCAGGGAAGGGGGCCACGCGGCCCCCTTCCCGTTTTTTTAAAATTAAATTTAAAAAAGGGGTAAGGCCCTGGGGGATGGGGTCCCCAGGGCCCAAAAACAGGAAAAAGGAAGGGGGCCACACAGCCCCCCTTCAGGAGACAAAAAAAAAAAAAACGATCGGGCCCGCAGGCCCCGCCCCTTCCTTCACCACTCTGCAAACGCGCCCCTGGCGTGTTTGCAGAGGGGAACGAATTCCCCTTGAATACTGGGGGTCCCTGGGGGCCAACTAGCCCACCAGGAACCTCCAATATGCGCCAGGGGCTGCGTTGCAGAGACGTGTAGAGAGGCCACACCCCTTTTACACCTCTCTGCAACGCAGCTCTGTGGCGCTTTTGGAGGTATATGGTGGGCTAGTTGGACTCCGGGGACCCTCAGGATTCAAGGGGACTTAATCCCCCAGCTTAAAACGCGCCACGGGGCGCGTTTGCACAGTGGTGAAGGGAGGGGCGGGGCTTCAGGTGACATGTGTGCAAACAGGCCCCGTGGCGCGTTTTAAGATGGGAATTAAATCCCCTTCAATCCTGAGGGTCCCTGGGGGCCAACTAGCCCAACAGGTACATCCAGAAAGCGCCACAGAGCTGCGTTGCAGAGAGGTGTAAAAGGGGTGGGGCCTCTCTACACGTCTCTGCAACGCAGCCCCTGGCGCATATTGGAGGTTCCTGGTGGGCTAGTTGGCCCCTAGGGACCCTCAGGATTCAAGGGGACTTAATCCCCCAACTTAAAATGCGCCACGGGGCGCGTTTGCACAGATGTCACCTCAGGCCCCGCCCCTCCCTTCACCGTTGTGCAAATATTCTTCTAAAATCATCCGAAATACGAATTCCGATTTACTCACCTGTTATCAGGAGAGACCTCAGTGCTGCATCTTTCAGCCCAGTACTGGTCCTGAAAAGTAATTTTAACCGTACTTACCGGTAACTTGAATTTCCTTCATAGGCTAACATTGACTGGTTTCACTTGGAAATTCTTCTAAGTGTGGAGTTTTGGAACTTTAAAATATTCCTCTAAAATCAGCCGAAATACGAATTCCGATTTACTCACCTGTTATCAGGAGAGACCTCAGTGCTGCATCTTTCAGCCCAGTACTGGTCCTGAAAAGTAATTTTAACCGTACTTACCGGTAACTTGAATTTCCTTCATAGGCTAACATTGACTGGTTTCACTTGGAAATTCTTCTAAGTGTGGAGTTTTGGAACTTTAAAATATTCCTCTAAAATCAGCCGAAATACGAATTTCGATTTACTCACCTGTTATCAGGAGAGACCTCAGTGCTGCATCTTTCAGCCCAGTACTAATCCTGAAAAGTAATTTTAACCGTACTTACCAGTAACTTATATTTTCTTCCATAGGAATCCATTGTCTGGTTTTCAGCAAAAAAGTTTGTGTTGATTTTTACAAACTACAAATATTCCTTAAAAATCACCTGTATGACTTAAACGCATTCTTTCAACTGTTTACAGGAGATGCACCAGTGCTGGATCCAGGATCCAACACTGAGTAAGAAAAAGTAACGATAACAGTTTTTACCTGCTAAGTGAATTTCCTTCCATAGGATAACATTGGTGATTCTATGAGAAAAAGTTTTTAAGTGTCAACTTTTAAAATACAATAATATTCCTTAAAAATCACGACTGTAACCAAAACGCTTTTACTCAACTGTTTACAGGAGATGTACCAGGACTGAATCTAGGATCCAGTCCTGTGGTTAGAAAAGTAATCCATAAAGTAACTAATTGCATTTAACTAGAAATTCACATTGAGCTGAATGTTGCATTGTGTTTGAAAATGTGTTGCCCATTGCAACAACTGTAACTACTGTACTTAAGTCTATTGCCTATGTGCAAAGTATTTAAACTAAAGTAATTCATTCTGAGAAAGTATTTTTTGTAATGTAATGTATAATGTAATTACAATGTAATTTAAAAAATAAAATATGTAAAAGAAATTGTTTCTAAAAATGTAGTAAATCAGTATGAAAAAAATTAATATAAAAATTAATACATTTAAAAATTGTCATTTAAAAAACCTTTGAAATTCACTGAAAAAACCGTAGGTTTCAGGCACGTTATAGTTACAAATTAGCATTTTAAAAACCTTTGAAATTCACTGAAAAAACCATAGGTTTCAGACACGTTATAGTTAGAAATTAGCATTTAGAAAACCTTTGAAATTCACTGAAAAAACCATAGGTTTTAGGGACAGTTATAGTTAGTTGGACATTGCACTCGTACAAAACCCGTGAAATTCCCCCGTTATAGTTAGTTCAGCTAACTATAACTCGCGCCCCGCAATGCACTGCTGATGACGTCACATATTACATCACTCATGACATGGTCAGTGACATCACTGATGACATCACTGATGACATCTCAAATGACATCACTGATGACATCATCCACGTGATAATCTGATGCAGCTCCTCACACCCTAATATAACCTTTGATACACCCAATCTAAATTACAGAGTGCCATTCGCAAAACCATAGACACTCCAACACCAATAACTACATACCCACTCACTGATTCTTAGGTCTACACACACACATCCACTCACTCACCCGTACAGTCACTCATACTTATGGTCACTCAGTACAGGACTATCATATGCACTCTTACTCCTATATAGACACTCAAACACCGCCACTCATCCATAGAGGTACTCACACACCTAGTCAGTCATGCAAATAATTAAACACACTGCCATTTACTCACCTATACAGTTATACACACACCAGCTCACTTAATCATACAAATACTAGCACATTGTTACGCTCTTATACAATCACTGATACAAGCACACACTCATCCATACAGCCACTATCACAATCACTCACTCTCGCTTATAGCTATTTATATACTCCAATACACATATATACTGCCTTTCACATATGTAGTTACTCACACATGTACCACTGGGACATACATTCACTCACTAACACACTCTTACACACACTTACCCACCCATACAGTCTATCACAGATGCACTCTTGAAACCATCCACCCAGTGAATCACCCACTCACACATCTATGCACAGTCGCACACACCCCATCCACACAAACACTCAGGCACCCATACAGATACTCAGACAACCAATCAATAACCCATATAGACACTCATGTAGCTATTCGCAAATCCATGCATCCACTTACACACCAACAGACGGATACAGACATTCACACAGTTTAGTCACTAACCCATGCATTCAGTAAGATACGTTTAATCACTCACTTGTAGAGTCAGTCACGCACGTACTAAATCATCCATTCAGACACTTATACACCCACTCATTCTTCAATACGCCTTTCCCTATATATATTAAACATATTTAAACTTTACAGAAACACACAGTCACTGGATGATGTCATCAGTGATGTAATTTGAGATGTCATCAGTGATGTCACTGACCATGTCATGAGTGATGTAATATGTGACGTCATCAGCAGTGCATTGCGGGGGCGTGAGTTATAGTTAGCTGAACTAACTATAACGGGGGAATTTCACGGGTTTTGTACGAGTGCAATGTCCAACTAACTATAACTGTCCCTAAAACCTATGGTTTTTTCAGTGAATTTCAAAGGTTTTCTAAATGCTAATTTCTAACTATAACGTGTCTGAAACCTATGGTTTTTTCAGTGAATTTCAAAGGTTTTTAAAATGCTAATTTGTAACTATAACGTGCCTGAAACCTACGGTTTTTTCAGTGAATATATATATATTATCTACTGGCGGTCGCCAGTAGATAGTTATAGTTAAAACCTATTATCCATAGGAAATCCGCGACATTCTATTTGAAATAACGTTGGCGCCGGTTGACGAATCTTCGCGAAAGTTTCCAACTTGTTGGGGCGCTCCGGTCCGCTCCTATCCTGAAAGTCTCGGGGTGATACGTCAAGTGGGGGCCGAGAAAAAAGGGGGTCCCAAAACGCGTTTTCCCCATTCATTTTTCCATAGGAACCTTTAGTCGCAGCTACAGCCCGAACTGCTGAACGGAATTACACCAAATTTGGCAAAGAGGTAGCCCTTGGTTCAGTGTTGTGCCTTTTGCTTAAATGGTGTAAATCCGTTCAGTAGTTCCTGAGAAAATCAAAAGTAAAGTCACATATATATCTGGGCGGAGCCTAACCACACATGTCATTGTGAGATCTGATTGGCTGTCAGCACTTCATCCTGGAATTGCTGGCAGCCATCTTGGGACCAATATAAATGATAGTACCTCATTGAAATGCATTGTAGTGAATAGAAGATTTTGAGGGTCACCAAAAGGAGAACTATAAAGGGTGATAACAGGCTTTAGTTACATTAGAATTTATTTGTTGATGGTACCATACTAATTTTAGGAATTGTGGTGTATTCTAAGGTGATTTTACCATGTGAAAAACCTTCTGCTGGGATATCATGAATCATGTTTGAGAGAACACTATTTTCTCATGCTTGTCCCATGGAGGTTTGGAAGGTGCTCCAGAAGCTAAAATGAGAGCATATTTTCTGTAAATTCACATTATCTTTCTCACTCATGTGAGAATGAAGTCTGACATTCTCAGTAAAACATGTACATCCAACAAGGGCAGAGACTGTCAGTTGATTCCTTTGTGTTCTACTGCAGCTTCCCAGAGTGTTCTGAAGAACAACTAGAGTGCTAACAGCCTTACTTATGACAAAAGTATGGCACACCTGAAGCCATCTTGATTGGAATAAACTGGTAACACTTAAACAATTTAATTTAAAAAGGAACAAAATGATGGGGTTCATTTTGTCATAGAAATTATGGTTAGTGCTGTAGAAAGAAAAATTAGGACATGTTTCAAGTGTGATCTCAAATATCTTCCTGTTATATTTCAACAGGAGCAGCCTGCCAGTTGATGCCTTTGTGTTCTACTGCAGCTTCCCAGAGTGTTCTAAAGAACAACTAGAGTGCTAACAGCCTTACTTATGACAAAAGTATGGCACACCTGAAGCCATCTTGATTGGAATAAACTGGTAACACTTAAAACATTTAATTTAAAAAGGAACAAAATGATGGGGTTCATTTTGTCATAGAAATTATGGTTAGTGCTGTAGAAAGAAAAATTAGGACATATTTCAAGTGTGATCTCAAATATCTTCCTGTTATATTTCAACAGGAGCAGCCTGCCAGTTGATGCCTTTGTGTTCTACTGCAGCTTCCCAGAGTGTTCTAAAGAACAACTAGAGCGCTAACAGCCTTACTTATGGCAAAAGTATGGCACACCTGAAGCCATCTTGATTGGAATAAACCAGTAACACTTAAAACATTTAATTTAAAAAGGAACAAAATGAGGGGTTCTTTTGAAATAGAAATTATGGTTAGTGCTGCAGAAAGAAAAATTAGGGAATGTTTTAAGTGAGATCTCAAATCCTCTTCTATTTCATCAGAAAATTCTGACATGCAGACTGAAACAATCACTTTCAATACCAGCAGCAGACTACCAGTTAACTCCCTGGTGAGCAGTAGCTTTACTCCAGTGATCTAATGAGCAACTAGAGTGCTAACATTCTGAATTTATGGCAGATGTGAGACACATCTGAATGCCTTCTTGATGGAATCAAAGTAAAAAACTGAAAGCATTTCCTACTGAGGAGACTGCAGTAAATGAAGAAATTAGGAAACTTCATAACAAAGAAGTCTTCCAAGATGGCCACCAGTGAAAAAAGAGCCCAAATGTAGCACAAATATTACCCAGATGTAGCCCACATATAGCCCAATGACAAAAGTGTGCAAAACACTTTTTATTTTTAGTTTTTTTGCAGTTTTATGTAGTGCAGACTGGTCAGGTATTGGAGCATTGCATCTTAAAACATGACCCCCTACACTACAAAAACACCACTGCACTACCTTAAACTCTAAAACACTACCCCCAGCACGACCCCTACACTACACAAGCACCACTGCACTATCCTAAACCCTCAAACACTACCCCCAGCACGACCCCCTACACTACCCAAACACCACTGCACTAACCTAAATCCTAAAACACTACCACCAGCACGACCCCCTACACTACCCAAACACCACTGCACTACCCTAAAACATGACCCCCTACACTACACAAACACCACTGCACTACCCTAAACCCTAAAACACTACCCCCAGCACGACCCCCTACACTACACAAACACCACTGCACTACCCTAAACCCTAAAACACTACCCCCAGCACGACCCCCTACACTACCCAAACACCACTGCACTAACCTAAATCCTAAAACACTACCCCCAGCACGACCCCCTACACTAACCAAACACTACTGCACTACCCTAAAACATGACCCCCTACACTACACAAACACCACTGCACTACCCTAAACCCTAAAACACTACCCCCAGCACGACCCCCTACACTACACAAGCACCACTGCACTACCCTAAACCCTAAAACACTACCCCCAGCACGACCCCCTACACTGCCCGAACACCACTGCACTGCCCTAAACCCTGAAACACCAGCCCCTGCATGACCCCCTACACTGCCCGAACACCACTGCACTGCCCTAAACCCTGAAACACCACCCCTAGCACGACCCCCTACACTGCCCGAACACCACTGCACTGCCCTAAACCCTGAAACACCACCCCTTCACGACCCCCTACACTGCCCGAACACCACTGCACTGCCCTAAATCCTGAAACACCACCCCCAGCATGACCCCCTACACTGCCCGAACACCACTGCACTGCCCTAAACCCTGAAACACTACCCCCAGCATGACCCCCTACACTGCCCGAACACCACTGCACTGCCCTAAACCCTGAAACACTACCCCCAGCAAGACCCCCTACACTGCCCGAACACCACTGCACTGCCCTAAACCCTGAAACACCACCCCCAGCACGACCCCCTACACTGCCCGAACACCACTGCACTGCCCTAAACCCTGAAACACTACCCCCAGCACGACCCCCTACACTGCCCGAACACCACTGCACTGCCCTAAACCCTGAAACACTACCCCCAGCATGACCCCCTACACTGCCCGAACACCACTGCTCTGCCCAAAACCCTGAAACACGAGCCCCAGCACGACCCCCTACACTGCCCGAACACCACTGCACTGCCCTAAACCTTGAAACACCAGCCCCTGCACGACCCCCTACACTGCCCGAACACCACTGCACTACCCTAAACCCTGAAACATCACCCCCAGCACGACCCCCTACACTGCCCGAGCACCACTGCACTGCCCTAAACCCTGAAACACCAGCCCCAGCACGACCCCCTACACTGCCCGAACACCACTGCACTGCCCTAAACCCTGAAACACCAGCCCCAGCACGACCGCCTACAGTGCCCGAACACCACTGCACTGCCCTAAACCCTGAAACACCAGCCCCAGCACGACCCCCTACACTGCCCGAACACCACTGCACTGCCCTAAACCGTGAAACACCAGCCTCAGCACGACCCCCTACACTGCCTGAACACCACTGCACTGCCCTGAACCCTGAAACACCAGCCCCAGCACAACACCCTACACTGCCCGAACACCACTGCACTGCCCTAAACCCTGAAACACCAGCCCCAGCACGACCCCCTACACTGTCCAAACACCACTGCACTGCCCTAAACCCTGAAACACCAGCCCCAGCACGACCCCCTACACTGCCCGAACACCACTGCACTGCCCTAAACCCTGAAACACCAGCCCCAGCACCACCCCCTACAATGCCCGGACACCACTGTACTGCCCTAAACCCTGAAACACCACCCCCTGCACTGCCCCCTACACTGCCCGAACACCACTGCACTGCCCTAAACCCTGAAACACCACCCCCTGCATGACCCCCTACACTGCCCGAACACCACTGCACTGCCCTAAACCCTGAAACACCACCCCCTGCACCACCCCCTACACTGCCCGAACACCACTGCACTGCCCTAAACCCTGAAACACCACCCCCTGCACCGCCCCCTACACTGCCCGAACACCACTGCACTGCCCTAAATCCTGAAACACCACCCCCAGCATGACCCCCTTTACTGCTCGAACACCACTGCACTGCCCCAAACCCTGAAACACCACCCCCAGCATGACCCCCTACACTGCCCGAACACCACTGCACTGCCCTAAACCCTGAAACACCACCCCTAGCACGACCCCCTACACTGCCCGAACACCACTGCACTGCCCTAAACCCTGAAACACCACCCCTTCACGACCCCCTACACTGCCCGAACACCACTGCACTGCCCTAAACCCTGAAACACCACCCCCAGCACGACCCCCTACACTGCCCGAACACCACTGCACTGCCCTAAACCCTAAAACACCACCCCCAGCACGACCCCCTACACTGCCCGAACACCACTGCACTGCCCTAAACCCTAGAACACTACCCCCAGCATGACCCCCTACACTACCCGAACACCACTGCACTACCCTAAACCCTAAAATACTCCCCCAGCACGACCCCCTACACTACCCGAACACCACTGCACTGCCCTAAACCCTAAAACACTCCCCCAGCACGACCCCCTACACTACCCGAACACCACTGCACTGCCCTAAACCCTAAAACACTCCCCCAGCATGACCCCCTACACTACCTAAACCCTAAAACACTACCCCCGCATGACCCCCTACACTACCCAAATACCAATGCACTACCCTAATCCCTAAAACACTACCCCCGCACAACCCCCTACACTACCCAAAGACCACTGCACTACCCTAAACTCTAAAACAATACCCCCGCACGACTCCCTACACTACCCAAAGACCACTGCACTACCCTAAACCCTAAAACACGACCTCCTACACTACACAAACACCACTGCACTACCCTAAACCCTAAAAACTACCCCCAGCACGAACCCCTACACTACCCAAACACCACTGCACTACCCTAAACCATAAAACACTACCCCCAGCAGTACCCCCTACGCTACCCAAACACCACTGCACTACCCTAAACCCTAAAACACTACCCCCAGCAGTACCCCCTACACTACCCAAACACCATTGCACTACCCTAAAACACTACCCCCAGCAGTATCCCCTACACTACCCAAACACCACTGCACTACCCTAAACCCTAAAACCCTAAAACACTAACCCCAGCACGACCCCCTACACTACCCAAACACCACTGTACTACCCTAAACCCTAAAACACTCCCCCCAGCACGACTCCCTACACTACCCAAACACCACTGCACTACCCTAAATCACTATCCCCAGCACGACCCCCTACACTACCCAAACACCACTGCACTACCCTAAATCACTACCCCCAGCACGACCCCCTACACTACCCAAACACCACTGCACTACCCTAAACCCTAAAACACTACCCCCAGCACGACCCCCTACACTACCCAAACACCACTGCACTACCCTAAACCCTAAATCTACCCCCAGCATGACCCCCTACACTACACAAACACCACTGCACTACCCTAAACCCTAAAACACTACCCCCTGCACGACCCTCTTCACTACCTAAACACAACTGCACAATTTGTTACAGGCGTTGCAACGCAGGCCTGTGGTGCTTACTGGAAGTACCTGGTGGGCTAGTTGGGCCCCAGGGACTCTCAGGATTCAAGGTGACCTAATCCCCCAACTTAAAACGCGCCACGGGGCGCGTTTGCACAGTGGTGAAGAGAGGGGCGGGGCCTCAGGTGACATGTGCGCAAACACGCCCTGTGGTGCGTTTTAAGTTGGGGAGTTAATTCCCTTTGAATCCTGGGGGCCAACTAGCCCACCAGGTACCTTCAGTAAGCACAACAGAGTTGCGTTGCAGAGAGGTGAAAAAAAGTGTGTGGCCTCGAAACGCCTCTCTGCAACTCAGCTCTTTGGTCCTAACTGTAGGTACCTGGGGGGCTAGTTGGGCCCCAGGGACCCTCAGGATTCAAGGGGACTTAATCCCGCAACTTAAAACGCGCCACGGGGCGCGTTTGCACACATGTCACCTCAGGCCCCCCCTCCCTTCACCACTGTGCAAACGCGCACTGGCTCTGGTTAGTCAGAGTCAGTTACCACCAGTACCCGTCTGAAAAAGTTGTGGGCACAGGATGATTTTGCAACAAGGCCTCTTTCTGCTCCTCTGTTGGTTCTTTCTGCACATCTTTTGCTTCTTTCTGTGCGTTTTTTCTTCTTTCTTCACATGTCCTACCTCTGTTGGCATAGTTAGAAACTAGCATTTAAAAAACCTTTGAAATTCACTTAAAAAATCATAGGTTTCAGGCACGTTATGGTTAGAAATTAGCATTTAAAAAACCTTTGAAATTCACTGAAAAAACCATAGGGTTCAGGCACGTTATAGTTAGAAATTAGCATTTAAAAAACCTTTGAAATTCACTGAAAAAACCATAGGTTTCAGGCACGTTATAGTTAGAAATTAGCATTTAAAAAACCTTTGAAATTCACTGAAAAAACCATAGGTTTCAGACACGTTATAGTTAGAAATTAGCATTTAAAAAACCTTTGAAATTCACTGAAAAAACCATAGGTTTTAGGGACAGTTATAGTTAGTTGGACATTGCACTCGTACAAAACCCGTGAAATTCCCCTGTTATAGTTAGTTCAGCTAACTATAACTCGCGCCCCGCAATGCACTGCTGATGACGTCACATATTACATCACTCATGACATGGTCAGTGACATCACTGATGACATCACTGATGACATCTCAAATGACATCACTGATGACATCATCCATGTGATAATTTCATGCATCTTCTCACACCCTAATATAACTTTTGATACACCCACTCTAAATTACAGACTGCCATTCTCAAAACCATAGACACTCCAACACCAAAAACTACATACCCACTCACTGATTCTTAGGTCTACACACACATCCACTCACTCACCTGTAGAGTCACTCATACTTACAGTCACTCAGTACAGGACTATCATATGCACTCATACACCTATATAAACACTCACACACCGCCACTCATCCATAGAGGAACTCACACACCTAGTCAGTCATGCAAAAAATTAATCACACACCCATTTACTCACCTATACAGTTATACACACACCAGCTCACTTACTCATACAAATACTAGCACATTCTTACGCTCTTATACAATAACTGATACAAGCACACACGCATCCATACAGCCACTCTCACAATAACACACTCTCACTTATAGCCATTTAAATACTCTAACACACATATATACTGCCTTTTACATATGTAGTTACTCGCACATGTACCACAGAGATATACATTCACTCACTAACACACCCATACACACACTCACCCACCCAAGCAGTCCATCACAGATGCACTTTTGAAATCATGCACCCAGTGAATCACCCACTCACACATCTATGTATAGAGTCACACACACCCCACCCACACAAACACTCAGGCAGCCATACAGATACTCAGAGAACCAATCAATAACCCATATAGACACTCATGTAGCTATTCGCAAATCCATGCATCCACTTACACACCAACAAACAGACGGATACAGACATTCACACAGTTTAGTCACTAACCCATGCATTCTGTAAGATACGTTTAATCACTCACTTGTAGAGTCAGTCACTCACGTACTAAATCATCCATTCAGACACTTATACACCCACTCATTCTTCAATACGCCTTTCCCTATATATATATTAAACATATTTAAACTTTACAGAAACACACAGTCACTGGATGATGTCATCAGTGATGTCATCAGTGATGTCATTTGAGATGTCATCAGTGATGTCATCAGTGATGTCACTGACCATGTCATGAGTGATGTAATATGTGACGTCATCAGCAGTGCATTGCGGGGCGCGAGTTATAGTTAGCTGAACTAACTATAACAGGGGAATTTCACGGGTTTTGTACGAGTGCAATGTCCAACTAACTATAACTGTCCCTAAAACCTATGGTTTTTCAGTGAATATATATATATATATATATATATATATATTCACTGAAAAAACCATAGGTTTCAGGGACGTTATAGTTAGTTGGACATTTCACTCATAAAAAACCAGAGAAATTCGGCTGTTATAGTTAGTTGAGCTAACTATAACTCGCGCCCCGCAATGCACTGCTGATGATGTCACATATTACATCACTCATGACCTGGTCAGTGACATCACTGATGACATCACTGATGACATCTCAAATGACATCACTGATGACATCATCCAGTGGCTGAGTGTTTCTAAAGAGTTTAAATATGTTTTATACATATATATGCCAAGGTGTATTGAAGAATGAGTGGGTATATGAGTGTCTGAATAGATGATTTAATAGGTGCATGACTGACTGTATAAGTGAGTGATTAAACATGTCTTACTAATATATGGGTGACTGACTAATCTGTAT